>CM018046.1:28414437-28854019 GCA_008638375.1 Nyssa sinensis
TAAATATTCAAAGTGTGAATTGATATATACTTGTATCAATGATTAGTTGTAAAATTTCGATGGTGGCATGTTGACTTAGACCAATGCTTGTTCTTTGATTAATTTGAATTTTTCCTTAGTTTTTTTTTTTAAAAATTGTTTTCGTTATACTCAAAACCCCCCCATCCTTGTTCACATAGCATAAAATTAGGCTAGATACTCTCCGTGGAAACGATCCTTACTTCACTACTACATATATTTTTAGTAGTTTAGGTTTTATTTTTTTGGTTGCTTTCGACAGCACACCAGGTACCACTCTTAAATGGTTCCACAGCCTCTACCAAAAATTCGATCAGTAATTTTCATGAGCTTGGTAAGTTATTTCTTGATCGATTCCTAACCTAGCAGGAAGTTAAGAAAAAGACTAGAATTCATGTTTATTATGAAGCAAACAAAGGAAGAATCACTTCGGGAGTACATAGCTTATTTTAACATCGAGCTCACAGAAATAACTAACTTGTAATCCAAGCTTCCTAGTGGCCGCCCTCACTTCGGGCCTTGGACCTAGACGCTTCTAGGATTCCTTGACCAAGAATCCCCTCATCGATATGACAAGCACTCATGGAACGAGCATGGAGGTATATTAATCCTTGAAGATACAAAAACAGTCTTTCTGAAAAGTAAAAGAATAGGCTCTGAAGGATGAGCAAGTTCATAAGAGGGATAACAGGCTAACAGGAAGAGGAATCAAGAGCCCCGACAAAAGAACATCACCCAAAGCTCAAAAAAATTTTAATTTTGGGAGGTATGGGACTTTCACCCATTTAAATGTTTTTCTTACCCACATACTCCAACAAATCCAGACTCGTGAAAACTTGAGGTGGCCAGAGCCACTAAAAAGCCACCCCGATGCAAGAAATCAAAATAAATATTGTGATTTTCACAAAGAACATGGGCACACAACCGAGGAGTACAGAGCTCTCAAGCAAGAAATAGAGCATCTCATTAGAAGAAGACGACTGAAAGAGCTTTTCTACCAGAACGGGTGGCAGAACCCCCATGATGAGAGACCACCTCAAAGAAGGCAAGAATAGAGGCCTGAACAGAGAGAAATTTGAAACGATCAAGAGTAGAAAAATAATCAAGTCACCTGTGTGCTTCACGCTGACAATGCAGCTGACAGGGATGTCTAACCGAGCCAAGAAAAGAAATGTTTGGGAGGCAAGGGCTGAATCTCATGTCATCCAAATCTTGGCCATCGAGAAAAAAGATAAAGTCAGAATCTCAGATCCACTTCTCTGAATTGGACCTCGTTGGGATACATTATCCCCACAGCGATGCTCTTGTCATCTCACTCAAAATCGCTAATTTGGGATCAGAAGGGTTCTCATGGATACTGAAAGTTCCACCAACGTATTATTCTAGTAGCTCTTCAAATGCATGAAGCTCAACCCTAATTACATTAGAGGAACCACTATTTTCATAGTAGGGTTCGACAGAAATCTCAGCATCCTATTAGGTACAATTGACCTATCGACCATGATGGGAGAAGAGGACAGATAGAAGACACTAATCTCTGAATACATGGTCCTAAACACTAAATCCCTATATAATGTTATTATTAGGAGACCTTGGATCCACTAGATGGGAGAGGTTACTTCAACCCTCCATCAATGCTTGAAATATATCCACAACGACAAAGTTTTCACCATCGGTTGTCAACCCATCGCTAGGGAATGTCATGCCCTCACGTTAAAAGAAAAACCCCCTAAATAGCGATTGCAGTACCCTTATGAGAGGGAAAGTTCCTCATCTTCTAACCTTCATAAGGTAGACGAATTTCCTTAGCCATTAAGCCCTAAAGGAAGGGACAACACAGTCAAACCAATGGAGGAGCCCATCAAAATACTCATCAGCACTGAAAGAGAGAAAAAATATCTATAAATTGGCCCAGCTCTGTCTCCTTCCGAGCAGAAGGATATTATTAAATTTTTAAAAGATAACTTGTCAGTATTTGCTTGGGAAACTAGAGATATGGAAGGAATAGATCCTGATTTCATCTCTCACAAGCTGATGACAGATCCAAACCATCCCCTAGTAGGACAAAAAAGGAGAACATTTGCCCCTGAACGCCATAAAATCATCAATAAAGAGGTCCAAAGGTTACAAAATGATGGAATGATAAGAGAGGTGTTTTACCCAAAATGGCTTGCTAATACAGTTCTTGCAAGGAAGAAGAACGGCTAGTGAAGGGTCTGCATTGACTATATGGACCTAAATAAAGCTTGCCCCCCAAGGACAACTTTCCTCTTTCTAGAATCTATCAACTTGTTGATGCCACAACAGTTCACGAACTTATAAGTTTCATGGATGCTTATTCTAGGATACAATCAAATTTAAATGTATCCTCCAAACCTAGGAGAAAACGACCTTTATATTAGAACAAGGTCTCTATTGTTATAGAGTGATGTCGTTCGGTTTAAAGAACGCTGGAGCTACATACCAAAGGCTTGTAAACAAAATATTTGGCTCCCAAATTAGGGATACAATGGAAGTCTATATCGATGATATGCTTGTCAAAAGTATTAGGAAGGGTGACCACATCTAGCATCTGAGCCAGACATTAGACATTTTAAGGAAACATATAATGAAGCTAAACCCTTCAAAATGTACCTTTAGGATCAAAAAAGGAAAATTCTTGGGTTTTCTAGTCTCCCAAAGAGGAATTGAGGCAGATCCCTCATAAATCAAAGCTCTAATTCAACTAGAATCACCTAAAACTAAGAAAGATATCCAAGGCCTGAATGGAAGGATAGCAACACTGAACAAGTTTATCTCTAAATCTACGGATTGGTGCCTCCCGTTCTTTAAAGCCTTGAGGGGGAGTAAGGCCCTAGAATGGACCTCTGAATGCCAAGAGGCTTTCCAACAACTCAAGCGATACTTAGCTTCCCCTGAAATCCTTTCAAAAGTAGTACCAGGGGAAAAATTACTCCTATACTTAGCTATATAGAAAAATGCCATCAACTCAGCATTAGTTAGGGAGGACAAGGGAACTCAAAAGCCTATATTTTATGCTAGTAAGGCACTTCTGGACACCGAGACAAGGTACTCCAAAATTAAAAAATTGGCCTTAGCCTAAGCGATATCTACTTTGACGCTTAGACCATACTTTTAAATCCATCCTATCATAATTCCTACGTCCTATCCTTTAAAACCAGTCTTACATAAACTCAAAGTTTCGGGGTGATTGGTCAAATGGTCAATAGAATTGGAAGAATTGGACATATCCTATGTACCACGGATTGCTAGCAAAGGCCAGGTATTAGTAGACTTCGTAGCAGAGTTCACTCGAACACCTATATTCGAAAGCTTAAGCCACTACAAACACTTCGGTATGGCTACTTTACACTAACGGTTCATCTACCGACAAAGACTCTAGAGTAGGTATAATACTTCAATCCCCTGATGGGATCGTAACCAAAAAATCCATTAGCTTGGGATTCAAAGCCTCTAACAATGAAGTCGAGTACGAAGCACTTATCTTTGGAATGAAACTGGCTCTAGAATGTGAAGCTCTAGATCTTGAAGCATTCTCTGACTTTCAGCTTATGGTGAGTCAAGTTTTGGGATAATTTTTCACCAAGGATAACAAGGTGACTGGATATTCAGAGCCAATGGATTCACTAAAGCAGTCTTTCCGCAAGTTCACCATTCAAAAGATTGAAAAAAAACCAAAACTCCGAGGCCAATGCTTTAGCAAATATGTCCTCTCATCTCAAGCCAGAAAAAGACTCAATGGTGAAAATTTCCTACCAGTCAAAACCTAGTATTGAGGAGGGGTTGCTTCCAAATTTCAACCTCTTCAAATTAGATAACTCCCATCATCCAGTATCTAAAGGAGGGGTTGCTTTCACAGGATAAAAAGCCAGGAGAATTTGAATTAAGGTAGTTCGGTATTTAATTCTTAAAGAAAAGCTTTACCAAAGGTCCTACACACAGTCCCTCTTACAGTGCTTAACTCAAGAAGAGGCCCACTACGTTCTAGCCAAGATACATGAAGGGATTTGTGGCAACCATAATAGCGGTAGGACCATAGCCCACCTGAGTACTAACTTAGGGCTATTATTGGCCCGGTATGCTAAAACAGGCTATGGAATATGCCCAAAAGTGTGAAAAATGTCAATGATTCACCTCATACTAACATCAACCTAATCATAAACTCGTTCCTATTGCCAGTCCTTGGCCCTTTGCCCTATACAGGAATGGACATTGTAGGCTATTGCCAAAAGCCCCTTAGAATAGGAGAATTCCTGCTAGTTGTCATTAACTATTTTTCTAAATGGGCGGAGGCTGAACCACTGACCCACATAATAGAGGTAGAAGTAAATAATTTCACATGAAAAAATATAGTATATAGGTTCGGTATACCCTGCGTCATTATTTCATACAATAGGATGCAGTTTGCTGGAAAAGTATTCGGGAAGTTCTATAAAGATTTGCACATTATTTACCACTTCTCCTCTCTAGGGCACCCTTAAGCTAATAGGCAAGCCGAAGTTACCAACTGCACTATTATCGAGGCAATTAAGAGAAGGTTGGAAGAGGCCAAGGGAAGATGGGTTGAAGAACTCTTCGAAGTATTCTAGGCCTACTGAACTACTAGAAGAACCCCAACTACGAAAACAACATTCTCGCTCACCTATGGCATCGAGGTAATCATTCTTGTCAAAATTGGCATGCCAACCCTTAAAACGGACACCTTTGACCAAGGGACCAATTACCAATAACTTGAGAAGAATCTGGACTTACTAGAAGAAAGAGGTGAGCAAGCTCGGATTAAAACCGAAAGCCTACCAACAGATAATGGCTAAATGTTTCAACCAAGGGTTAAAACCTATCAACTTTCAGCTCAGAGATCTCATTCTAAGAAGGGTGTTTCCAAACACTAAAGATCCCACCGTGGGAAAGTTCTCCCCTAATTGGGAAGGACCTTATAAAGTAATCAAGATTGTCAAAACTATGACTTATTGGTTAGAAGTTTTGATTAGGAAGCCTGTACCTAGACCTTAGAACATCAAATATTTATGCTAGTATTATCAATAAGAAAGATACTTTTGATTCACCTCGAAGTTTGTTATCAATGCACAGACCTTTAAAAGCCTTGTATCCATTACAAATGCTACAGGTTTGGTCCATTTCACTTAGTGCAAAGATGCTTGAAAGCCTTGTATCCATTACAAGTACTATAGGTCTGGTCCATTTCACTCAATGTACAGACCCTTAAAATCCTGGTATCCATTACAAGTGCTTTAGGTTTGGTCCATTTCACTCAATGCACAAACCCTTAAAATCCGTTGTATCCATTACAAGTGCTAGAGGTCTGGTCCTTTTCATTTAATGCACAAACCCTTAAAAGCCTTATATCCATTACAAGTGCTACAGGTTTGGTCTATTTCACTCAAATGTACAGACCCTTAAAAAACCTTATGTTCATCATAAGTGTCCCAAGTCTAGTCCATTAAATCAATGTATAGGTCCCTAAAAGTCTTGTGTTCAAAACAAGTATTATAGGTCTGGTCCATTTTATCAATATATGGATCCCCTAAGACCTTTCACTCGTTATGAATGCTATGGGTCTGATACTGTTTTTCTCACTCTACAGATTTTTAGAAAAGGCTTGTTTTAATTACAAGTATTGAAGGTCAGTACATTATGACTTATCAGTAGGCAAGCACGTGAAAAATCTTATTTTTATTTGTAAGTATGACAATTCTACATATCCTGCTATTTTGGCCTCTCAAATATCTCATATGTGCTTTGGAATTTCTAATGGCCTGGATATTGAATGAATTATCTTAAAGCTTAGATATAACGTAAATATGTCAAATTAGACACAAGATCTGAACCAACAGATGTTTCATAAATTAAAAGTCCCAAAACGAGAAAGGTTACAAGGTCGGTAGAACAAAAAATAAAAAAAGGAAATTGTTTTTACAAAGAGTCCTAATTAACGGTCCTTAGTAAAGGGCTTCTCCCTCGAGATCTGTAAACTCCACTAGGGCAGCCTCGGAAGGACTCGACATAGGCTCATCTACTAAAACCTTGACTACACCTAAGATGTTGAGATCGGGATATAACTTCTGGATCTTTCTCGGAAGGTTTCGTACCCATGGTTTGTGAACTCTCCACCCAGCTTCTGCACCTTTTCCCTAAGGGTTTTTTTCTGTCTCTTCTCTCGGCACCTATATGCTGGTGGCAATCCTCAGAGCAATAGCGACATCAACCTCCTCATTTTATTTCTTTAGAACCTCCACCTCTAAAGCCAGAACGTTCTTCTATGACTTTGGGATAGCCACGGTGGTGAGAGATTCCTTCAACTTTTCTTCGAAGGAGAGAGATGTAAAGCGGGCCATCCCGAGCTGGAGCCTACACTCGTCTAGCTCAGCTTGGAGCTTGTTTTTCCATTCTGATTTCTCGAGACAATCCATGATGGCAGCCATAGCATGAACCGCCTACAAACAAACAAAAATTAGGCAAGTCAGTAAGGAAAGAGGGTAATCACATATATAAAATTGAGTAAAGCATACGAAAAAATAATCTTACCTTCATATGAGAAACTAGAAGGTCCTTAGCTATCTTTTGAGGTTTGAGACCTTTAAAGCGACATGCAGCCGAGCTCTAGGCCTCATCGTAGGCCCTCTTTATGGCTACCTCCCCGATTTCAACTATGGCCACCCCGGGAGGGACTGCGCCCATTCTCTCTTTACCGTGAGATCCAGAACGCATTGTGGGGGTTAGAGGTGCTGGCAACTCATGCCGTACAATAGGTAGAGCCAATTCCTTAGAGATCAGTGTGCTCAAGGGAATTGGATCCCCCGCCTCGATCCTTATCTTTTTATAGGAAGGAACTTGTACAACGGAGGTAGAGGTTCTAGCCTTCTTGGTTCCGGGCGTCCAACCCGTGAGCACGGTCTTCTTCAGAACCTCAGACTTGTCCTTCACCAAGATAGTGCCCATGAAGTTCTGAAGGGTAAAACCTTCATCATGACGGGGGTTGTGAGGGTGAAAAAGTCTCCGATACTTCTCTTGTAGGTTGGGAGTAAAGATCGACCTCCTTCAAGTCTTCTTATCTGTAACAATAAAAATTTAGAAAAAGTGTGAGTCAAGTCGAAATAAGGTTAAAATATTAAGTTTAGAATCTAAGGTTTTGTAAGCTCACCCTTATAACTGGTGTGCCAAGGGAAAAGGCTATCCTGGTTCTCTCGAAGTCTTCATATTCCCAGTTAGTATTAACAAAGAAGTACCACTTCTTTCACATTTTGTTAGAAGTGGGTACCGAGGTCAATGGTTTAAACCTTTTGTCAAAGGACATATAGAACATCCCCTCTGATTTCAAGTACTTCATGTCAATGTTACTTCTAATAAGGTCCAGATCTACTTCGTCGTTGTTTTGATGACTTAGGACTAGAAAGGCCATTAATTGCCTCCAATTGTTGATATTCAATTCGACAGGACAGATCTTGAACCAATTAAAAACCTCGTTTACTAAAGGATAGAGTGAAAAACGTACACCTGACCTTAAATCATTCAAGGTAGGTGCATATCTATCCTCTCTTAATATCCGATGGGCGATTTACAGCCCTCAAAATCCTACAAGACACATTCGAGGAAAAATTAAAATTAATTCTGAGGGCATCTAGCATGCCCTCAATCATGACGCTCTCGCCTTGCTCTCTCTTATAAGGCACACCCGATGAGCTGACTTATCTATCCCTAGACTCAAGGTGCACCTCAATTAGAAGCACTCCTAACTTTATCGCCTAAAATGGGGCCTAATGCCCCCTGATCCCCTATTTCTACCATTTCCCTCCCTTGCTCTCCCATGCTTGAATAAGCGTCAGAGGTAGACATCCCTACGAATAAAATATGGAAGAAAAATAAAATAGAAAAGAAAAGATAAGGATCACAACTGATTGAAAGTTTGGAGAATGGGCATCGGAGTAACTCTTGACACACTAGAAATCACCTAGGAGTCTTCTCTTGGAATTGAACTTGATATGTTAAAGAGTTTGTAAAAAACTCTTCATGGGGAGGCTTTTTCTATTTATAAGACAACCCGAGGGAAATCAACATTTATGGTCCTGAAATCCCAATCGACGGTTGGCCAATAATGGCTTCAATTACTCAATCGATGGTTGGCGTAATTATGAGACTGTCCCATCGACGACTGTTTTATAGGGATACGAAATGATGCATTAATGAAAATACGTGTGACTCTTTAGAAACCCTAACCTTAGCTCTGCACAAGTCCCCCCGAACTAAGGCTTGGAGGGGAGTAGTTGATATATGGTAAAATGACAAACCTATCCAAAGTGTGACACGCGTATGTACAGAGTTCTTCAGGGTACAGGTCAGGAAAGATTGTTTTATCCAGAGCAAACAGACACCGAGGGCTCAGAGGTACACGGTTTAGAACATAATACCGCCTTTCATATCTTACTGACCTCAGAATAGGGAAACAAAGTTCAACATGGCAACTGCTATCTTCGGATATTTTCAAATTCTTGTTTTTATGGCTCCTAATCCTATTCAACTTCGGGGATCTACAACTTATAAATAAGACCATAAGGTACACTTTCAATTTATGTTCAATTTTTTTTTTAATTACAACTTTATTTCCTTTACTGACTTTATCATCGAAGCGGTTGCTACCTGATATACCACTGTGTGACACACCAACCACTGCATGACACGTGTAACTGCAAGATCGGCTCACGACCAATAATACAGCTCATGCTCGATCATATAACTTGTGCTCGGTCGCTCAGCTCAGGCTCGGCCATATAACTTGTGCTCGGTCGCTTGGATCATGTTCGGCCTAATAATCTGTGCTCAGTCATTCAGTACACGCTCGGTCATATATCTCATCCTCGGTCAGTCAAGGGCATAACCTACATGGGCCGAGCTCATAGTATCAAAGCAGGACTGCTCTCTCATAAAGACTAACTTGTATAGATGCAAGCCTGTAGTACAACACATCGATGATCAGACCTAATCACCGCCTCAGTGAGCTCCAAGCAGGAAATAAGGAAGCTATCTCCAACAAGGAAACTGCCACACTGAGTTACCATATTCAACAAGGTAACTGATATCTCCGGAGATTCAATCCCTATATTCATGGCTCCAAATCCTAATCAACTTAGGAGTGACATTACCTATAAATTCAACCCTAAAGGTACGATTTATTTTCATGCTCATTATTTTGGCTTTTATTATAAGTCTTTCAATTCAGTTTATTGACTTAAGCATCGGAGCGGCTACCGCCAGAGCCAACCCGGTGGTCTTCTGATCTTCCATTTCGAAGTGTTTCGCAGGGAGCCGAGCTTGGATCTCACGTGGGCGCCGTCTGTGGGAACGATAATCACCAAGTGCTCTACTCAATCTAAGCTCATCTTCCGTTTGTCAAAAGGATCATGGCTCCCAACTTACGACCCAGGAAGAATACTCAAAACCCTCATCCTCAGCCAACCGCCGGACGAGGAAGAGGGAGAGTGAATAATCCCGTACAACAAGAGCTGATCGAAACTAGGCGGCAGAACCAGTTGCTACGGGAACAGCTTTTGACTATGTCCAGGAACCTGGCAATGTTTACCCAGAATCATGAAGCCAACCTCTGAAATCCACCCGTTGCCACAAACACTCTAGAGGAGCAGCCTCCTACGGCTGCCGGTATTCATGAAGATCCCCAGCCGTCGACAGCAGCTGGCTGAGGAGTTCCTGCCTTTGTCCCGGAGGTCCATTATCGAAGCACTACCCGAATCCCCATCCCTGGGGCCTCAGGAGTAAACCACGCTCCACAAAGGTCACCTCCTCGAGTGGTTCCTGCACCACCAGTACAAGAGAATCAGAACAACCCCCCAGTAATGGGCCAGGATCAGCCTACTCAAGTAGGCCCTGAGGTCACGAGACCTGCCTCACACCAGCCCATCTTGCCAAGGGGGTCAGTAAGAGCTGAAGAAGTTGCCGAATCAATGGACTGCACTGCCAATATAAGAGGGGCCCAATATCCGGAACAGGACGAGCTGGCCAGATTGCTCGGGAGGTCAGCCACCCCGTTCACTAATGCTATCATGGCTGAGGAGAGACCCAAGAAATTTATCGTCCCCATGTTCACTCCTTATGATGGAACTGGGGACCCTGGGGGACCACCTCTCTCACTACCAGCACACCATGGCTTTACACGGTACTTCTGATGCTTTCCTATGCCGAACGTTCGTGACCAGCCTCAATGGTACCGCCCTGAAGTGGTTCCACCACCTCCCGCCGAACTCAGTGTCTAGCTTCTATGAGCTTGGCAGAAGATTCCTGGACAGATTCATGACTAGCAGGAGGCTGAGAAAAGGTCCAGAATTCCTGCTAAACATAAAGCAAACAAGGGAAGAATCACTCAGGGGGTACATAGCACGTTTCAACGCCGAGCTCACGGAGGTGACAGACTGCAGTTCCGGCTTCCTGGTGGCTGCTCTGGCCGCTGGTCTTGCACAAGGAGGCTTTAGAGACTCCTTGAACAAAAATCCCCTCGCGGATATGGCGGCACTCATGGACCGTGCAAGAAAGTACATCAACTTGGAGGAGGCCAAAGACACCTCTAGAAAAGTCAAGGAACAAGCTCAGAAGGACGACCAGAAGAAAGATGGTCAGAAGAAGGACGACCAAAGGAAGGACACCAGCTCGGCCAGGAAGAGAGTCAGGAGCCCAGAAAAATAGGGGCCCCCAGAAACTCCTACAATTCCGGGCTGAGAGAATTCAACCACTTTACTCCTCTGAACGCCTCTCCATATAACATACTGAAGCAAGTAAAATCTCGGGAAAATCTAAGGTGGCCAAAACCTTTGAAAGGAGACCCCAGCTACCGAGATCAAACCAAATACTGCGATTTTCACAAGGACTGAGGACACACAACCAATACCTGCAAAGCTCTCAAACATGAGATTGAGCAACTAATAAGGAGAGGACGGTTACAAGAGTTCGTCAAGCAGGACGGAGGGCAAAACCCCCGTGACGAACGACCCCAACAGAGAAAGGCCGACCAGAGGCAAGAACAGAAAGAGGGCAGGAACGAGCCCCCACGACAGAACAACCAGGTGATCTTTGTCCTACACGCAGATTCCCCTACAACAGGCACCTCTAACAGGTCAAGGAAACGTTATGCTCGGGAGGCCAAGTCTGCTCCCAACATCGTACAGGTCGCTAACTTGGAGAAAAGGTTAAAACCCGTACCAGAAATCCAATTTACGGATCATGACCTCATGGGAGTACATTGTCCTCACAGTGACGCCCTGGTCATCTCCCTCAAGATTGCCAACTTCGAGATCCGAAGAGTCCTCGTTGACACTGGGTGCTCAACTAATGTACTGTTCTACGACCCTTTCAAGCATATGAAACTCAACCCCAATGACATAAAACCCATGGGTATAATCATGGCGGGCTTCGACAGAAACACCAACACTCCACTAGGGAGGGTCGATCTGGCCACAACTGCAGGTGAAGGGGATGGGCAAACGACCACGATAGCTGAGTACATGGTCCTAAAAGCCAAATCTCCCTACAACGTCATAATTGGGAGGCCCTGGCTACATGAGATGGGGGCAATCACATCGACTCTCCACCAATGCTTGAAATATGTTCACAATCAGACAGTTTACTCCATCAGAGGATGCCAACCGACCTCCCGAGAATGCCATGCCCTCGCACTCAAGGCCAAGGCCCCTAAATAGCAATTACTGCACGCCCGTGAGTGCAAGGATGCAATCTACCCTTGCTGTCATGAGGCAGAAGACTGTCCCTCCAGGATTGACGAGCCATTAAGCCCCAGAGGAAGGGATAGCAGAGCCAAACCTATAGGGGAACCTATTAAAGTCCTGGTCAGCTCGGAAGATCAGGGGCAGTTACCTACAGATAGGTCCCGACCTAACACATACCGAGCAGGACGAAATGGTCAAATTCCTAAAGAAAAACCTCTTTGTGTTCGCCTGGGAAACAAGGGACATGGAAGGGATAGATCCCGACCTGATCACACACAGACTAATGGTGGATCCGGATCATCCACCAGTGAGACAAAAGAGAAGGCCACTTGCTCTAGAACGGCATCAGGTCATCAACGACGAAGTTCAAAGGTTGCTCGACGCCAACATGATACGAGAGGTATTTTATCCTGATTGGTTGGCCAACACTGTTCTGGTCAAGAAGAAGAACAGCAAATGGAGAGTCTGTGTTGACTACACGGATCTCAACAAAGCATGCCCGAAGGATAGCTTCCCTCTTCCATGAATAGATCAGTTAGTTGATGCAACTGCAGGGCACGAGCTCATGAGCTTCATGGATGCTTATTCTGGGTACAACCAAATACAGATGCATCCCCCCGACCAGGAGAAGACTTCATTCATCACCGAACGAGGTCTCTATTGTTATAGAGTGATGCCGTTCGGACTGAAGAATGCTGGAGCTACCTACCAACGTCTTGTTAATAAGATGTTCAGCTCTCTAATCGGTAGCACTATGGAAGTCTACATCGACGATATACTGGTCAAAAGCCTAAGGAAGAGCAGTCATCTCCAGCACCTAGCACAAACCTTTGATATTCTCAGACAGTATAAGATGAAGCTCAATCCATCAAAGTGCACCTTTGGTGTAACAAAAGGGAAATTCCTTGGGTACATAGTCTCTCAAAGAGGTATAGAAGCAGACCCGACCGAGATCGGGGCTCTGATCGAACTGAAATCCCCAAGGACCCGGAAGGACATTCAAGCTCTGAACGGCAGGATAGCAGCTCTTAGCAGATTCATCTCCAAGTCCACGGATCGTTGCCTACCATTCTTCAAGGCTCTGAAAGGTAACAAATCTTTACAATGGACTGACGAATGTGAAAAATCGTTTCAGGAACTCAAAAGGTACCTAGCCTCGCCCGAGCTCTTATCAAAACCGATCCAAGGGGAAAGACTGCTTCTCTACCTTGCAGTCTCTGAGAACGCTGTCAGTTCGGTATTGGTCAGACAGGACAGGAGCGTGCAGAGGCCCATCTTCTATGTCAGCAAGGCATTACTGGACACAGAGAAGAGGTACCCCGAGATCGAAAAACTAGCCTTGGCACTCATAATATCGGCGCGAAAGCTTAGACCTTACTTCCAAGCACATCCCATAGAGATTCCAACTGCTTACCCACTGAAAACAGTCCTGAGAAAACCAGAAGTATCAGGACGACTGGTCAAATGGTCTGTGGAACTAGGGGAGTTCGACTTGTCCTATGTTCCACGAGTCTCAATTAAAGGGCAAGCCTTGGCAGACTTCGTCGCAGAATTCACTCCCGCACTACTAAGCAAAGCACAACTCTCTGATGATATGGGAACTTGGAAGTTGTATACTGATGGATCATCCACCGACCGAGGTGCTGGAGTTGGGCTAGTACTACATCCTCCTGATGGACTCACGACCGAAAAGGCAATTAGCTTGGGGTTCAAAGCCTCCAACAACGAAGCAGAATATGAGGCCCTTATCTTAGGGATGAAGCTAGCTCAAGAATGCGAGGTGCAGAACCTCGAGGTATTTTCTGACTCCCAACTGGTGGTCAGCCAAGTTCAAGGAGAATACGCCGTCAAGGATGAGAGAATGCTTCGATATTCGGAGTTAGTCAATTTGTTGAAACATTCCTTCCGAGCATTCTCAATCCAAAAAATAGAAAGAGGTCAAAACAGCAGAGCCGATGCCTTAGCAAACATGGCATCTCACATGAAGACAGGGGTAGACTCAACGATAAAGTTCTCTCACCAGCCGAGGCCTAGCACCGAGGAGGTCCAGGTCGCCCAAGTCACAGAACAGCCTCAGAACTGGATGACTCCTATACTCCAGTACCTGGAAGAAGGGACTCCTCCCAGAAGACAGAAATAAGGCAAAAAGAATCCGCATCAGAGCAGCTCGGTACCTTGTCCTTAACGGAAAGCTCTACCGAAGATCTTACACTCAGCCATTGTTAAAATGCCTAGCACTCGAGGAGTCTCAGTACGTCTTGGCAGAAATCCATGAAGGAATTTGCGGAAATCATAACGGAGGGAGAACCATAGCCCACTGAGCTCTAACCCAAGGCTACTACTGGCCTGGGATGCTAAAGGAAGCAAAGGAATATACTCGAAAGTGTGACAAATGCCAAAGGTTCGCCCCTTATCAGCATCAGCCACGACATGAGCTCATCCCCATCACTAGCCTATGGCCCTTTGTACAGTGGGGAATGGACATCATAGGACCATTGCCTAAAGCCAAACCGAACATGAGATACCTATTGGTGGCCATTGACTACTTCTCAAAATGGGCCGAAGCAGAACCATTGACTCACATCACTGAAAAAGAGGTCCTGAGCTTCACTTGGAAAAATATAGTTTGCAGGTTCGGCATACCTCACGTGATCGTCTCAGATAATGGCACGCAGTTTACTGGGAAAATATTCAAGAAATTCTGCCAAGATCTAAACATCAACCAACACTTTTCCTCCCCTGGTCATCCTCAGGCAAACGGGCAGGCCGAGGTCACTAACCGGACGATCCTGGACGCTCTCAAGAAAAGATTAGAGGCAGCTAAAGGGAAATGGGTTGAGGAACTCCCTGGGGCACTCTGGGCCTACCGAACAACCCGGAGAACTCCAACATCAGAAACTCCCTTCTCACTCGCCTACGGAACCGAGGCTGTAATCCCTGTTGAGATCGGCATGCCCACCCTGAGGACTGAAGCTTTCAACGAGGAGACCAATGACCAATAACTAGCAGAAAACTTGGATTTGCTTGAAGAAAGAAGAGAGCAGGCCGTAATCAGAATGGAAGCATATCAGCGTAGGATGGTTAGCCGCTCAAAAATTGGCCTTAGGACTGCCAGCTTCCAGGTTGGGGACCTCGTCCTAAGAAGGGTGTTCCAGAACACCAAGGATCCCACCATGGGGAAGTTATCACCGAACTCGGAAGGTCCCTACAGAATCACCAAAACAGTAAGACCGACCACTTACTGGTTGGAGAACATGGATGGGAAACCTGTCCCTAGACCATGGAATATGGAGCATTTACGAAAGTATTATCAATAAAATGATTTCTTTTTTCCAATATATTTCGTGAAATATCTCAATGTACAGACTTCAGGTCTGGTCCATCTCAAATGCACAGACTATAAGTCTGGTCCATCTCAATGTACAGACCTCTCAGGTCTGGTCCATCTTAATGCACAGACTCAGGTCTGGTCCATCTCAATGTACAGACTTCAGGTCTGGTTCATCTCAAATGCACAGACTATAAGTCTGGTCCATCTCAATGTACAGACTTCAGGTCTGGTCCATCTTAAATGCACAGACTATAAGTCTGGTCCATCTCAATGTACAGACTTCAGGTCTGGTCCATCTTAAATGCACAGACTATAAGTCTGGTCCATCTCAATGTACAGACCTCTCAGGTCTGGTCCATCTTAATGCACAGGCTCAGGTCTGGTCCATCTTAATGCACAGGCTCAGGACTGGTCCATCTCAATGTACAGACTTCAGGTCTGGTCCATCTTAATGCACAGGCTCAGGTCTGGTCCATCTCAAATGCACAGACTATAAGTCTGGTCCATCTCAAATGCACAGACTTCAGGTCTGGTCCATCTTAATGTACAGACTTCAAGTCTGGTATGTTTCAATGCATAGACCTCAGGTCTGTTCCATCTTAATAAACAAAATCCCTAAGTCTGATCCATCTTGATATATGAGGATGATGTTTTATTGCAAGAACACGAAACTACGTGCCAGCAGTTATAAACAGACGAGGATAACTCTAAGTGCTCAGTCACACCGACCATAAAAAAATCCTTACAAATACAAGTCACTCAGTTCGGCAATCAAGCTCAGGTTCCTGCTCTAAAAGATCAGAGTAACTGTCTTGTACCAGTTTTTACGATTGATGGTTAGTAATCAGATTGATTGATTATCATTCAAATTACCATCTTAAAAGAAAGTCCATGACACAAAACCCCTCTAATATCAAGAGTTCGGCACAAGTTGGTTATTACTGCACATTACTTCAGGGTTATCATAAGTTAGTCCAGAAAACCACCCATGGTCGGTAAAGACAGTACTCTGGAAACCGAGCAGGTTTACTTGTACCATAATACAGACATCAAAGGCCGAAGTCCGTTCACACACAACAAAACATTGATACAGAACTCAAAGATTGCCAACAACCAAAGAAAGACAGAGACAAAACTGAAGAGAAGATATTTTCATTAATATGTGAGCTCGGTTACAAAAAGATGAAACAGGACTACAAAAGTTTTCCCTAAACTAAAGGGCTTGTAGATCCATCGTCCTCATCCCCATCTTCGTCCTCATCATCGTCGTCAATCCCAGACAGGTCAATATCCGGGAACTTGGCGAGAAGCTTGGACTTGAAGTTGTCGTAACCGAGCTGCGCAATAGTATCTCCCATCTTCTCAAGCTCGGTCTTCAACCTGGCCTCGGTCTCAACCTTGGCCTCCTCAACCTTCTAAGCAATTGAAGACTGAAGGGCACTGCTCTACTCCTTCAGCTTGGTCAGGTCCTGAAGAAGGGAGTCCCGTTCAGATCGCAAAGAATCCCTCTCAAGCTTAACAGAATCCCTTTCGGATTCCATAATTGAGAAGCAATTCCTCGCCTCCTTTCAGCTCGTCCTCAGCTGTGGTGGCCTGAGATTGAGCCGTACCGAGCTGTAATCGAGCTTCATCCAGCTCTTCTTCCAACCTTTCCACGGCCTGAAGATCAACTGTGGCCTCCATCAAAGCGGCCAAATTATGCAAAGTCTGCAAAAATAAAACAAGAAGGCACATCAGTAAAGAGAAAAAGAAAGAAAAACACCAAAGAAGAAAGGTCGGTCGTTACCTTCAAATGGGCCCTCATGGCACCAATCACAGTCTTCTCAGTACCCTTCCTGGTACCGCAGGAGGGGGAGTCCGTTCGAGGGGCCTCCGCCCAGAAATCTTCAATGGCCTGATGGACGGCCTTATATCCATCAGGCAGTTCAACACCTACTTTCACCTTGCCCCTCGGTTGAGATCTTTGAGCCGAAGAGGGGGCAGGCCTGGGTGCCACCACACCCCTCTAAGGGGCAGAAGAGGGCTCCCTAATCACCACCCCCTTTTGAGGGGCAGAGGAGGGCTCCCTGATCATAACACCCCTCAGAGGAGGTCGGGACGAGGGAGAAGCAGAAGAGACAGCCCCCTTCTTGGGAGGCACCGAAGAGGACGGGTCAGTCGTCCTCGTCTTCTTCGAAGAAGACGCAGAGGGAGGAGGCTGGCTTGCCACCCTCTTCTTCTTTGACGACCCCTATTTACCAGCAATGGACTTAAGGACGTCGTCAACAACACCCTTGTCCTTAGGAGGCATTGTGGAGCCCGAGTGGAGGATAGCCCGGTAGTCCCTGTTCGGAGTTTGAAGAAGCCTTCTGTACTGGTCTTTCAGAGCAGGGGTGAAGTGAGGCCTCTTCTCGATGCTCTTGTCTGCACAGAGAAAGTTTGAAGCAAATGATTAGTCAGAGACACAGAAACAAGCACAGAACAAAATTACAAAAGAAAAGGGGGTCTCACCCATAAACCCCGTGCTCCGGGGGAACGTGGAGAACTGGTCCTCAGGGTCGGTCACTTCCCATTCTCCACTAACAAAGAAATACCGATCCTTCCAAAATTTATTGGAGGACGGTACGTAAGACAACGGTCGGAAACCCTTGTCAAACGACATATAGTAGAGGCCCTCCGCCTTTAGGCACTTGAGGTCCATTTTACTACGGATCAAATCTAAGGAGACCTCAACACCGTTCAGACGACCCAAGGCCATAAACCCTAACAGGTGCCTCCAACTGTTCAAAAGCAGGTCGGCTGGGCAAAGATTGAACCAACAAAAGAAGTCCCTAAGCAGTCTAGGGAAAGGTAGGCGTAGACCCATCTCAAACCAGGCAGTGTAAACACAAATTTCGCCTTCCCGAACATCCCAAGGGTAGTCTATGTCAGTCGGGAGCCTGTAAGGGTGACATTTGAAAGGATGTCGAACCTCTCCCTCATAACCTCTAACCAAGAGGGGGCTACAGTACTCTCTGTCTCCTCTCCCTGAGAAGACCGACCCGAGACCTCACCCTCTCTATCCCTAGACTCCGAGAAGGCATCGACAATCCTAATTGAGGGGCTAGAACGAGCCTCTTCTAGCCTGGTCCCCAGGGAACTACTACCCCTAACTAGGGTTTGCGACAGGGAGTAAGCTTCTGCGAGGCTCCCTGACCCATCACCAACACCAGAAGATGCCGAAGAAGTCGACATTCCAAAATAACCAAAAGGAGAAGAGAAGAAAGGAAAAGGATGAACAAAAGTACCAAAACCGAACCTGAATAAAAGGAAGGGACTGCGGATGAATGAAAATCTTCACAGGATAGCTTGCTAGTTCGACAATGGCGGAGTATGTATTTCTCTTCGTAAAATAAAAGACGGTAAAAGAATCGTACAAGGCTCTTTCTCCCTTTTATATACATTCGGAGAATAATGGCCACCCAGGCGAACCGTCACGACAGTATCGCAACTATAATGATTTGAGAAACCCCAAAACCGGCTGCGCAATAAATGATGTACCAACGGACGTCTAGGAAAATGAGAAGACAGAACGCGTGACTTTTCGGGCACTCTTAAGACCTTAGTTATCCCCCGAGCTCCAACTAAGGCTAGGGGGGGAGTAACTGATATACCACTGTGTGACACACCAACCACTGCATGACATGTGTAACTGCAAGATCGGCTCACGACCAATAATACAGCTCATGCTCGGTCATATAACTTGTGCTCGGTCGCTCAGCTCAGGCTCGGCCATATAACTTGTGCTTGGTCGCTTGGATCATGTTCAGGCCTAATAATCTGTGCTCAGTCATTCAGTACACGCTCGGTCATATATCTCATCCTCGGTCAGTCAAGGGCATAACCTACATGGGCCGAGCTCATAGTATCAAAGCAGGACTGCTCTCCCATAAAGACTAACTTGTATAGATGCAAGCCTGCAGTACAACACATCGATGATCAGACCTAATCACCGCCTCAGTGAGCTCCAAGTAGGAAATAAGGAAGCTATCTCCAACAAGGAAACTGCCACACTGAGTTACCATATTCAACAAGGTAACTGATTTCTCCGGAGATTCAATCCCTATATTCATGGCTCCAAATCCTAATCAACTTAGGAGTGACATTACCTATAAATTCAACCCTAAAGGTACGATTTATTTTCATGCTCATTATTTTGGCTTTTATTATAAGTCTTTCAATTCAGTTTATTGACTTAAGCATCGGAGCGGCTACCGCCGGAGCCAACCCGGTGGTCCTCTGATCTTCCGTTTTCGAAGTGTTTCGCAGGGAGCCGAGCTTTGGATCTCACGTGGGCCTAAAAAGTGCAGCATCACTACCGGAACCTTCTCTGTGACCCTCTGATCCCGAGTTCTTGATAGATAGTGAAGAATGAGAGGCCCCTCTCTAATAAAAAAGAGCAACATCAGAAATTTTATAAAATTTAGTCTTTGTTAAAATAATTTCAACTTGGCTGGAGAAAGCATAATAATAATAAAAAAAAAAAACTTAAGCCAGGAGAAAGGGGTGAGGCAAAGTGAAAGTACATTACCCATATCTCACATCGAATATGAAATAAAAGTTTTAAGAAATTGTGTGCCTATAAAAGATTCAAATTCCAATTCTTTACTGCCTCAATATTGTCGACAGCAAACAAATGCGTCAGGAAATGAGAGCCTTCAAAAAGTGGTGGTGGGAGTTTACTGATACCCAGATACCTACTCGATAAAAAGAATTAATTGTAGCAAATCGCATTAAATGTTATAAAAAGTAAATATTTTTATCCCCTGAATGTTTGTTAATGTTCGCTTGGAATTGAGTTAAAATATTATTCATTGAGCCGGGTGCTTATACAAAACTGCTAACGGTCTAATTAAACCAACCTGCGGTTCAACCGCTAGTTTAAACAGTTTAATTTTGACCGGATCTCTATTTTTCTTCGACAGGTAGTATCTAAAATTTTATAACGATTCACGGATGAGAAATATGAGTTGAAAGTTTCATTTATAAAATCTTAATTATTATTATGAATGAAATTTATATCAAATTATTTTTATCACGAGAAATTTTTAATAATATATTTTTTATAATTTTTTTGACTTAAGAAGAGTGACATATAAGATCATAAAGTCTTGATGAATCGTAAACACAAGAGAAGATGAATCGTATAAGAAACACAGCCCAGCCGCCTTTAGCGCATGGGCGCGTGCATACGTCTCTGAAAATTTGAGCCAATGTCAAGCTCCACCAGTCAACACCATTCACAATGGTAGCTGATCCATTATCCATGCTTGGCTGGTGTATGGCGAGCGGAGAGACACACCTTGGAAGGCGCGTTAGAATAAGACCAAGTGCTGGATTTCAAATTCACTTGCCCCAAAAAAAAAAAATTTGTTTTGCAAATTCAATTTGTGAATCCCACTCTCATGGGTCACCCGTGAGAGCGCATGGGAGACCTCTTGGACTTCGATTTTTCCACACTTCCGAAAAGTGTGCCTCACTCTTTGAATTTAAAATTCCATGATGTAATTTTTATAATTTTTAAGCTTTTAGAAACTTTAAAAATCAATTTTATTGAATAAAAAGTGTTAATAATTGATTAAATTAATTTTAAAAAAATTTCAGAAAACCTTATTATTGGTTAAAATTACAAACAAGTGTTTAATACACTATTACATCATTGTTATATATTGTTGATCCCTTTAATTGTGGATAATATTTTTTGGGTCATGTGTGAATTATTTTGTTTTAATTATCATGTGGATAATTATTTATTGCATCATTATTGTATATTGTTGATCCCTTTAATTGTGAGACCGAAATACCTAGTCCAATTGTGGTGCATTGTAGTAAAGTCATCTATGCAAGACCATTATATTGTTATGTATGTGGATATATGTTGCGATTAGATGAACTTATTTAATTGATGTTTTAGTACACTTGTAAGGATTCAGAAAATCTTAAAAGGCAATTTGATAAATTGCCAGCATTTACTAAAGTCAAATGAGTAATTAATCAATGATGTGTCAGAATAATTATGAGATCGACAAATAAAAATTATGTGTGACATTGTAACGATAAATTAAAATCTTGATAAATTATTTGAGACTAGTGTAAGTCACGGGACTACACAATCATTTGCAGAACGCAGATAATTATGAAAATGCAAACAATTGAACTTGGAGAAACAGAAAATGTATTCAGAATCAAAGCATCGAAATTAGCTAGGGTGCTAATTTTGGTGTGATTTTAAGATAGTTTATATTCGGACGCGAGTGCACACACATTTGGCCAACTGGTCACGAGGCGCAGTGGGGAGTGTGTAAGGCTTCCTCAAGAAGATTGGTTGGGCTTTTCTAGACAATGAAGTGTGTCCTATTTTGTTTAGACCAAATGGGATCCAATGTTGGGGCATTATCTAGTGTGTGAGGATGCATGTGAAAGGGACCAAAAAGCCAAAAAGTTACACATGATGGGACAATGGAGGGAAGCCAAAATCAGCTTTCCCTTTTCTTTTCTGATTTCTTCTACCCTTTCATGCAACTTTCTCTCTCTCTTCCTCCACAACCGAATATATGTGTGATATATTTGTTGTGTATGTGTGTGCTGCAAAAGGAAGAAAGAGAAGTGTGTGCAAGCGAGAGGGTTGTGAGATGTGTGTGTGAGTGCTGTGAGTTGGGAGAAGAGGAGTGAGGTGTATGCAAGTAGTGTGTGTGTGTATACATACTGTCACGACCCAAAACCCACCCTATGCAGATCTGGTATTACGACCCTTGTTTTTACTTTAACTTAACATTTATATGTGAGTGCTATTAACATGCTTTCAAAAATTAAATACATAGCAGAAGACTTAATAAAATTCTGCATTTATAATATTAAAGTTCTTAATTATACAGATAAAAAAACTCTAAATACAATTATCCCCAAGACGTGGGGTGATGGGAGAACACAGGACAAGTACTATACTTCACTATCAAAATATCCTTGTAGTATATGTATCTGTAGCAACTCTATGCCTATTCGAGATCTCAATCCCTACTTTCAAACTGTGGCATCCTTACTTGAAATAGTCAGAATAAATATGTAATGAGCTAACTTAGCCCAGTAAGTAAATCCCTTTGCTCTGCCATGGGTCAAAGTCAATATAAGAAACTTTACAACCAAGATAAACAAGGTTATGCCAAAATGATAGCCAATCAAGAAAATGAGATGCCACAATAATAAGTCACAAAACGTGAATCAACTGAACTGTCCCCTCGGGCCTAAGGCATATCCCATGATAGCAAAATCAATGAATATCCAATGATATCAAGTATATATAAATCAACAATAGGGATCTAGCCTATCCAATAAATGTACTGCCATAATTATAGATAACTGCTCAATATAAAAGTTGCTTTGGCAATCGTATGATCATTGACTGAAATATAACATGATCATCCCAAAGAATGCAATAATATATTTTTGAACCGCAAAGTAGTAGTGGATGGAATCCGATAGGGCCCGACATACCCTATCATTATGCCTATTCCACACCCCTCACTCGGGTGCTTGTCTTTGCAGGTACGCCAACTTACGGACGTATAAATAACATTATGAGCTCAATTTTATATATCATCCTTCTGGACGCTTCATCGTGAATATGATGGACCTTGTGATCAGATCACAACTCCGCATATGAATAATGTATCAAGATTTTATTTCCACCCAAAATATAAAAATGTGGAATATTTTCCATTCTCACACAGAGAACTATTGCCTCTCTAGGCTCCATATCAAGATGTATAATAATCACATGATCAAGATATAGAATTCATTTTAACAATATTCACAAACCAGAATAAACATTGAAATGTGAATCAACAACATCTAAATGTATAAAGGAGTACAAGTTTGGTAGTAATAAGAAATAATTGTATGACATGGCTAGAACTTTACCACATGCAGAGATTGGATTTTACTTACTGCTTAACTGTATCTCTCCTTGTAATAAAAGGTCAATTCACCTTTTCTTTGCCTTTAGATGTTCCTATTAATCAAGAAATATATCTCTCAGATCAATGCTATATATATGTATAGCCTATACTTTAACCCATTTCATATATCGATATTATAAGTATTTATTTTGGTAAAATAGACTCCACTATTGAGTCTTGAACATCGAAGATAGTCGATTTAGGCTTCTACGGACTTCATTCGGACTTCTGTACTGAAAAGGGCAAAATGATCATTTTGCACTTTTACTTGTCTTTATTTCTCAGGATCTATTTTCACAAATTAGACTTCACCGTTGAGTTCAAAATGCCTAAAATAATAAAAATTCACCTATTCATTCATTTCAATGGGAGTCTGTTTGACTCATAATTGACTTAGGGGCATTTTGGTCATTTTTCCTTTTATAAAATATTTAATTAAATATTTTATTTTAATTACTTTGGATAATTGCACAATTAATCATAAATCTAGGGCCCTTTTATAATTTCTCAAACATTTGGGCCAAATCTGTAAAATCAGAAATTACTATTCTCAATTGGAATAGCCAAACATTGGATAAGTCCACAAAACAGGGATAGGATATCCCAATTCTAAATTAGGATTTTTAAATCAATTTCTTAACCATGTTGCCAAACAACCCCCAATCCTATTTAAATCATAACACCAAAATGACACAGTATTGGATATCTCATATGTGCAGGTGGGTCGGGTCTGACCCGAATCCGAACTAAACCCTAACCCTAACCCGGTTCACTGCTCTTCTTCGGTGAGTATCGGCATCCTTTTCGGCACTAGTGACATTTTTTCGATGACTTTCCAACCTAAAACCAATGAGGTTCTTTTTTATTTTTAATGGGGATCTCAACCCCATCTTCGGTTTTTCAAATCACCAAGCCAAAATTCACGAATATAAGGAAATAGTGAGTTTCCGGTGAGAGCCCTGTTTTTTTGGCCAACCCATTTTTCTTATTTTCATGGCTTTTCAGCCACTGGTTTGGCCTCTAATCTTCACCTTCAAGCTTCTAGGAGTATGTAGATTAGTTCTACATTACTCTAACTTCATGAAACTCCCCAAAACTCACTCACCCATTTGATTATCACCCTACTTGCAACTAAGGTTTTCTAGGTCAATCTTTAACCAATTTTCATGATTTTTTTTTTTCAAAATAATCTACTTCTCATGCTTTTTTAGACCCTACACTTAAAATAAGCATTCATGCTTGTATTTTCAAAAATAAAACCTTGAACATCACTCATCTGGGTTGAGCTTTTGGCTCCCAGGATCCTCTCTTTTCCTTTTTTGTTTCTTCCTTGCTTCACTTTTGAACTTTAGAGATTGATCCTCACTCTCAGTTTTTATCTTTTCTTTTATGAATTTCTCAATAACCCTCATCTCTTTTTATAACCAAAATCAACCGCCCCTTCTCTCTTTCTTTCTTCCTTTCTCTTCCTCCCATCATTGACTTTTCTCCTTGATATTTCCCTTTTTCTGGTTTTCTTAACTCCAAGCTTTAATTGTCTCCTTGATCTTTTGTACTTTATATATATATAATATACAAACACACACCATTACACACAGAGCACACCCACACAAAACATCAGTTTCTACCGACAACTTTGCTGTCCTCATTTCTTTCCCCATTTGCATATATATGCATATATACATAAATCTGTTTATATATATATATATATATATATATATACACTACAACACATCACACACTTACTAGGTGTTGCTGACATCCTCTTGCTGCTTCTTTATCTGTGTATAGATATATATAATTAATTCTGATTATATATATAATTCTTTGTATGTGTGTATATATATATATATACTTATTTTTATACATATATGTATATACATGTATACCCATATATACATATTATATACATACTCCTACACATATACATACATGAATTTTAGGAACATGGAAGGGCAAGGAGGAGGTAGCCTAGATCCTTCTATTTATAGAAAGTAAGAGGTAAGTAAAATTCGATCTCTACATGTGTTACATTCCAAGCCATGTCACAGTTCTTGTATATATATTACTTTTCGTACTCTATACATACACACGAGTGTTTATTTTAGCCACATTGATATTGCCTTATCATGTGGGAGACAGTTATTGATTTCTATATATATCTCGATCATGATTGTACACTTGTGCATAGATTTCCTTATATAAACTTGTACCTAGGGCTGTGAGGGCCAGACAGTTTTATTCGAAGCAGTCTAGTAACCGTAGCCTCGAAAACTATTGTTATGTCAGATTGCCTATAATCACTTATGATTCCACTATACTCCTCATGGAAGATAGCGTGATCTTGATATATTATTAGTGCCGAATTTGTGCTCAGTCACATCTCCATCTGATGCTATTTATGACCTTCGGGTCTAGGTTCCGAGTGGAACATTTACTATACAGTGTACACAGAGTAGTATTATTCGGCGAGTCCTATGGAACCGAATACGAGCTCAAAGCAGTATTATTCAGCGAGTCCTATGGAACTGGATACAAGTTCAGTGTAATATTATTCAGCGAGTCCTATGGAACTGAATATGAGCCCAAGGGGTAGCCGGGCCCCACTAGTAACAGAACATCTCAGTTCTAGTTGGTATCACTATCCTTTATTCTTGATATTCATAGCTTGATCATGTCACTTCATTATTAAATGATCATGAGATTTTTACAGCTTTTAGTACCGTGTTTACATTTCATACTTGATATAGCTCATGATTGTAGCAGTATAACATTGTTAGCATAGAAGATTCATTTCCTTATCATTTAACTTCTATCATTTGATATTGAGCATATATATTCATTGACTGGCTAGCATTCTTTTATACCCTTGTACACATGGCAAAGTAAAGGACTACTTACTGAGTTTTCATAGCTCATCAGATACTACACAACATTTTGCAAGCACGGATCTCAAGAACAGGACCATAGGGCCTGATAGCTAGGAGGTGGAAATTTACTTTTGAAGTTGCAGTGTAATACTTAGTATAGACGGTCTTATAGCTCTCCCATGTTATCCAACTCTTGGGGATGAACAGTTGTATTAAGAAATTTTGTGTTCCACATTTTGAGAACATTATATATATCACATGCAGCTTTCATTTATTTATTGTTTAAAAGTCTTCTGCTATTTAGTTGTTGCATGTTAGTGGCCTTGATTGTGTTGCATGTTGAGACCCTTGGTTCGACAACAGAGTCGGATCGGGTGCGCGACACGAGATCCGCATAGGGTGGGTCTCGGGTCGTGATATATTTTCATATGCTACCAAATTTGTACTCTATCACTACCTAATGTACTTGATTTCTTCATTTGAAGCCAATCGACTTGTGGCTATCGGTTATGCCTATTTTTTGGATTTGACTTGCTTACTTACATCATTGTGAATTTGATCACTGATACTTGAGCATCATTGTACTATCATGAATACCATGTCCTGATCTTATGATATATCTTGTTAATAAAAATCTTGTTAACTCGTTGATTGTGATATCAATTATTTTTTACGATTGTACATCCTGTGTGGAATTTTATTGATCATGATATTTGGTATGTACCCGGGGTTGTGCTCAGTCACAATGGCCCATGTATTCACAGATTGCGTGGGGGAAAGACCCTTTGGGAGTCTTGTATGTCCTTTGGGACCTGAGAGATAAGAGTTCTAATGCTATTCAGTAAGCTCGGGATAAAGAGGTGAATCTGAATATGTGTTCCAGTGGGATATGTCGGGCCTCAAGTGATTCACGCATTTATGGGTTATTAGAACTCGATGATGCTATATTTTTGCATTCGTTGAATGATTATATTCTATGCCCTGTGAATGATCATATTATTGCAAGCATGATATATTTTTGATTGGCTAACGTCTTGTATGTGGCAGCAATTCATCATGATAGGCTAGATCCTAATTTTTATTGACCTTATCATTGCCTCTTGTATCATATTGTGGGATATGCCTCTATTTGGACCCTCGGGTCATTATTGTTGTACCTTAGTGACTGGCTATATTTATACACGATATCTTTTCTTGGCTATCTGTTATCTTTTTCCTCATTATTCTTGTGAACTAACCCTAACCCATGTTAAAGCTAGGAAATTACTGACTGGACTTTGTTAGCTCACCCCTCCCTTATTTTTTTTAGGACAGCAAGAAATAGGAGAACCCTCCGGCGCTCAGGAAGTTTAGACGCCTGCAAGCTACTGGTAGCTTTTTGGTGAGTTTTTGTATTAAATTAAAATTAGAAGGTCTTAATATCTCCCATGTCACCACGGTCCTGTCAGTTTGTGTTTTTGAAGGATCTGTACTTATAAACACTTATGTTCTTTTGGCATATATTAACTAATGACCTGACATGCTACTAGATTTACTGTTGACTATAAAATGTTTTATTAAAAACCTTACTTAGCATTCCAGATCCTTTTGACGAGGAATGGCCCACAGGCCGCAGACCCTGTCACGGACTCCTAATCTGCATAAGGTGGCTTTTGGGTCGTGACATGAGCTAACTTAGCTCAGTAAGTAAATCCCCTCCCTTTTCTATGGGACAAGGTTAGTTTAGGTAATAGAATACAACCAAATGGCAAACAAAACGATATATGTACCAATAGCCAGTCAAAAAGGGAAATAAATCACGAAAGATGACCCATGGGTCCAAATGGCATATCTCAAAGCAGTTTGAACACGGTGATGTAAATAGTTTGCAAGTCAATAATAGGGATTTAGCTTGTACAATAATCAGCTGCCAAATATCACAAAATATCACAAGATGCCAAATCGAATCCAATGATAGGCTTGCAAAGTGTATCAACAACCAAAGAGTGCATTATTAGATTATGATTCACTAAAAGATATGAGATACTAACAGAAAAAGATGCTATCAATCAAAAGGGCCCAACTACCTCAAAAGTACTCATTTAGGTCACCCCTCAATCGGGTTCTTGGATAGCACTAGAGTTCTTATCATATATCATGTCCTTCATGGACTAAGTGTTGGGCATCATTCCTAATGACAAACCCGTAGGTCCACATCAACATCTATAGAATTAGGATGAACGTTGTGACAGACACAACTCCTCGCACTCATAATAATATCATGATTAACAGAATTTCACAAGGAATGTACATATACGTGGAATATTAAATTCTCAATAGTAAGAAATATAGCAGTTGTTCCAATATCCAAATCAAAGGTATAGGAATGTGCAAGCAATCACATCAAGATATTGGCAATTGAATTCTCAACATATCTACAAGGTAGAACAAGTATGAAATTGTGGAATCAATAATGTCAGGTATGTATAAGAGTACAAATTGGCAGCATCGAGGATATATAATTGTGACATAGTAAAGAAATACCACATATTAGGATTCGGGTTTACTTACATTGGGTTCTTAGCATCGCATTCCCATGCATTTACCATAATAGTTATCCCGTAACTTTCTTTCCATTATCTATCGTTTGGGTACGTGATCCTATAATCATAGATCCAAAAATACATTGTATAATGAATTAGTATTCATCATAATCCCAAACATTGTTATTCAATGTCTTAAGCTCTTTTCAACTTAGTCTATTCAATTAAGGGTCTTCAAATTCCTCATTTAGGGTTCCCTTATGCCTTATAACTTATTTGGCCCTTCAAGGGCAAATTGGTAGTTTACACTTTTTAATGTCCCATATTTTTCTTACACGATTTACATATTCAGACTCCATTTTGAGCCTATTTGGTCCTTATAATATTTATATGGACTTATTAATTTCATTTTTATACTTCTAGTAACTTCATTAAGTCCTAAGGACGTATTCGTCATTTTTTAGTTTGTTAGTGAGTCTTATTTTCCTTAAAGGGAAGTCACCATCAAGTTTGGAAAATTGAATATAATTAATTTAGGCTTTTTCAGATCTTAATTAGCTTATTTGTGACTTACGTTAAGCCTTGTGGCATTTTTGCAATTTTACACTTTCACGCGTCATATTTTTCAGTACTTTATTTGTCAAAATTGACTCCACCGTTGAGTCCGAGATATCAAAGAAAGTTAGAATATGTAACCTTTGACATTTCACTGGCTTTTTGAACACTATGGGTAAAATGGTGATTTTGACATTTCACATATCTATTTTTTCAAGCCTTCGTTTCACAAAACGAATCTCACCATTGGGTCCAGAATATCCCAAAATGTTAAGGTACTTATTTTTATAGTCATTGGGGTTCAATTGGTCACTTAGCTAACCGTTAGGACGTATTTATAATTATTCCAGTTTACTCGTTTATATTTTTTGGGATTTAATTTCACAAATCAGACTTTGCTGTTGAGTCTGAAATACCCAAAAATATTGGGTTGCACTATTCTTTTATTTTAATTGGCCTTCATTTGGCCTAAGGGTATTTTGGTAATTTTTCATATAACTAAACGGATTTAAAATTAATATTTAATTAATTTCTAGGTCATTTCATAGTTAATCAAAACTGTTGGGGTTATTTTATAATTAACAAAAACTATTGGGGGTTATTTTACAATTTCAAAAACTAAGTAAATAAACCCTTTGGTTTAATTAGGTTCCAAGTGAATCTGTCCAAAACTGCACTGAACCAACCAATCCATCCGGTTCATTGCACCATGCTGACATTATCATGACGTTAGCCCTATTTTTATTTTATTTTTTATTCTTTTAAATCAGACGGCGTTGATCCACTTAAGGTTTTAAACCATTTTATTAATTCGGTCGAAGCCCAACCCAAATCTGACTTGAGACTTGAACCGGTCCTATTTTTCTTCCCCATTGCTCTGGCGAGGGTTTCAGTGGCCTTCTCCAGCGTCGACGACCATCGCCAATTGAATTCTGGCCACTGTTCAATGTGGTTCGAACCCAAATTTTATGAGGATTTCATTTTTTGTGTTCAAATCTAATTTGGTTCAACCCTTAACCGTCGAACAGCCATTCACTGTGTGTAGGGGGAGTATTTCCCCGTTCCTAAAACCCCACAAATTGATTAAACTCTCACCGTTCAATTTTACCCAACCATACCTACAACTCACTATGACTCCATGGTTTCTTGACCATTTTTAGTGATTCAAGTTGCTGCATGTTACAATTTCATTGCTCTTTCGAGGTATGTAATTTTTTTAAAGCTTTAATCAAGTTTGTTTAAAAAAACTACTTTTTCATATTTTTGGGTCTTAGGGTTCTTTCGGTTTTTAAGCTTCCAAACTCACCATTCTTCTTCGATTTTCTTTCCTCTACAACATAAAACACATGCATGCATATATAAGTTCAGAAAACAGAAGCTACACTCAAAAATAATTTTTGAGAGAGAAAAGTTACCCCTCTCTCTCTTCATTTTTTTTCTCTCTTTACTACTTCTTTCTCTTCTTTCTTGCTTCTGATTCTTTCTTTCTTCTGTTTCTTCTTCTTCACTTTCTCTCTCAGCAAGTCTCTCTCTTTCTACAATTCTATCTCTGTCTACCCGCACACATGCACACAAGAACACACTTTGGTTTTGGTTTCTTTTTCATTTTATTTTTCTTTTCTTTTATAATATACACATAATATATATATACAACACACACACACACACATATATATATATATTTGTATATATTATAATTTTTGCATGAAAATTGATTGGTTGCTATGAGGGCCCAATAAGGTATTGACACCTCAATTTTGAGCATGCATACTTGGGGCTTAATAGGGGTTATATACATATATATATATATATATATATCTTGTGAAATATATAGCACAAAAATGTTGTAGCCAAGTTGGCTATTATTTTTTGTATAAGTTTCTCCCTCCTATTTTGGTCTTAGGTTCAAGTCTTTTGGCCTTATTTTCTCTCTTTTTCTCTTCTTATGCCTTGTTTGGCATTTTAGGTGTGTTTCTTGAATTTTTGAAATTGTGTTTCAATTGCCGTAAAATCTGTTGGTATTCTCGTAATGTTTTTTTATTTTATTTTTGTATGCTTCCTCTTTATGTCATTAATTTTATTTTTGACATGTTTAATCGTGTTTGGTTTATGCCAACCACGTAGTACTTTTATCGAGAAATTCTTGATTCATTTTATTTCTTTCTTATGTACTTGTATCACTTATTTATTCTCTTTATGTGTCGATTTCGTAAATCGAGATCTTATCAAGTTTTCATAGCCTTCGTTGTCTCACTTTGATGTATTTTAATTATTCTAATAGTCCATTATTGTAATACCCTAACTTGATTTAGCACGTATACCAAGGTAGACCGAGTTGAGTAGTGTACCGTCAGTTGTAACCCGAGCTATTTAAGCTCTATATATCATATGTACTGTATGGTTTTGGAATATGAATAGTGTCAGTTATACAGTCAGTTTCAAGCAACGCTCGAGCAATCCAGAACCATGCCTCGTAATACGTGCACATACGTATTCTCATACAAGCATATGTATACATATATGCATAGCCTATTTTATATAAGTGTATGTACGTGTGATTAGAAACTAATATATATGTATATATATGAGTATATATATATATATGTATAAAGTATGTATTTATATATGTATATATATACATAGTATGGTATATATACACACATGTATTATAATACAAGAAAAAAGAAATAAAAGAAAAGAAAGAAAAGCAGCATGTAAGCATGTATGTAGTGTGTATGTGCAAGAGGGTGTGTGTCGGTTAGTGTGTGTTATATATATGGTATATATATATATATATATATATATATATGAGATATTAAGCTAAAGAAAAGAAAAAGAAGAACAGAAAAAGAAAAGCAGAAAAGATCAGAAAATTAGTCAACAAAGAGGGCTAGGAAAGGGGGAGAAACCGAGAGGAACAAGGGTGAGAGACCAAGGCGGTGGAGTGAGATGTATATATATATATATATATATATACATGTGTGCGTGGAGTTAGATAGGAAATAGAAGAGAAATAAAAGATTCATTTGAAAAGGGCTGTGAACATTGGGAGAAGATACAAAAGCTGTAAGGAAATTCAGAAGAGAAAAGAAGAGACTGCATCGAAGAAAATACCAAAAAATACGTGAGTGGCATCGAACCTGTTTTATGATTCTAGCATGATTTTTTTAGTTTGAATTGTAGAGCTATATTGAGCATGAAATGAGGAATTGTTAGCAAGAAAAATCAATGAAAAAGGTTAAAAAATGAGCAAGAGAATCCCAGTTGCAGGTCAAGGGGATAAAAATTAGATTTTGTAATTTTATGCTTTAAACCTTGGTTGATCAATGAGAAATTAATCCTCTATACTGCAGAAAAAGATTTGTAAAAGAAGGGAGTGAGAACAACAAAGGAATATGCACGAAATTAGAAAAATACAGTCAGTCGGAGTTATGAATCCTTCCATATTCGTAGGGTTTGGTTAGATTAAATCAAAAACTAATGATAAATATGTGATTCTTGTAAAAAATAGAAGAAACTCACATTCGAATATAGTTAAAAATCAGTCAAAAAATGGTCACCGTTGCTGGAGATGGCGACGGAACCCTAGTGTAACCTTATCGGAAAATCGGGAGATGATGAACAGTGTCTCTCCTGAAACGGCACTGTTTGGTGCTTAAAAGGGCTTAAACTGCGTCCTTTCAAGATCAGTTATTTTAAATTAAAAGTTAAACTGGGTTGTTTGGTTACAGCCCTTAGAAATTTAATTGAATTCCAAACTGGGACGGGATAGCCTATCCTTGATTTCGGGCCTTAGCCGTTGTTTGGCTTTAGGAGTTTTAGAAAACAATTGGGGGTATTGCTGTCCCCATGGTTTGAACGAGGGACCAAGAGAAGGGAGGGTGCAACCCAACCCACTAAGACAGGCAAGCCCGTGGTAACCTTGGCGCCTAAATATATATATATATATATATATATATAATATAGATATTCAAAGGTTAAGAAAAAAAAAGGGGGCACAGCCCCAGGGAATCGAACCTATGACCACATATGAGGGAACCCAAGCTCGAACCAATTGGACAGGTAAGCCCGTGTGAATCAAAGCGCCGAAATATATATATATATATATATATAATATAGATATTCAAAGGTTAAGAAAAAAAATAGGGGCACAGCCCCAGGAAATCGAACCTATGACCACATATGAGGGAACCCAAGCTCGAACCAATTGGATAGGTAAGCCCGTGTGAATCAAAGCACCGAAATATATATATATATATATATATATATATTATATAACTATAATATTAATTAATTTAATTAATTTAAAAATAGCAAAATAACCCGAAGTTCAAATTAAACAAGTTATTAGTGTATTTTGACTATTTTAGACATTCTAAGACCAATGGTGAGGTTCGTTTTATGAGATGGGGTCCCAAAAAATAAAAGATACGTAAAAGTGTAAAATGTCCATTTTGCCTTTTTTAACACAGATATCCAAATTGAATTCCGCGAAATCCTAAACTGACTTTTTTCGACGTTCCAGATTCAATAGTAAAGTCTATTTTAGTAAAAGAGAAACTTATAGCATAGAAGCATAAAATTTGATAAATAGCATAATTCACGCAGTGATAGACTGAGACGCTATTTTATGAATCTTAGGAACACCAAAGGGCAAGAAGAAGGCAGTCTATATCCTTCTATTTTATAGACAATAAAAGGTAAGTAAAATCTGATCTTTACATGTGTTACATTCCAAGCCATGTTATAGTTCTTCTATATATATTGCCTATTGTACTCTATACACATACCAGTATTTATTAAGCCACATTGATATTGCCGTTTCATGTGGGAAGCAGTTATTGATTTCTATATATATCTCGATCATGATTGTACACTTATGCATGGATTCCTTTTTGGACACTTGTACCTAGGGCCGTGAGGGCCAGACAATTTTATTCGAAGCAATCTAATAACCGTAGCCTCGAAAACTATTGTTACGTCAGATTGCCTAGAACCAGTTATGATTCCACTATACTCTTCGTGGAAGATAGCCTGATTCTGATATATTATTAGTGCCGGATTTGTGCTCAGTCACATCTCCATCTGATGCTATTTATGACCTTCGAGTCTAGGTTCCGAGTGGAACATTTACTACGTTGCTATGCGAGGCATGGGACGTGGAGTTACAGTATACATAGAGCAGTATTTCAGAGAGCCCGAGTGGAACTGAATACGAGCTCAGGGGGATTTCCGGGCCCCACGAGAGCATATCAGTTTTAATTGATATCACTATCCTTTATTGTTGATATTCATAACTTGATTATGTTATATTGTTATTGAATGATCATTAGATTTTACAGCTTTCAGTTGAGTTCTTACATTTCATACTTAAAATAGCTCATGACTGTAGCAGTATGACATTGTTAGCATAACAGATTCATTTTCTTATCATTTGACTTTTATCATATAATATTGAGTATATATATTCATTGACTGGCTAGTACTCTCTTATACAGTTGTACACATGGCAGAGTAAATGACTACTTACTGAGTTTTCATAGCTCAGACAAATACTACTTTTGACTTTTCAAGCACAGATCTCCAGAACAGACCCTACAGCCTGATAGCTAGGAGGTGGACATTTCTTTTGAAGTTGCAATGTAATATTTAGTACAGACAATCTTGTAGCTCTCCCATGTCATCCACGTCTTGGGGATGAACAGTTATTAAGAAATTTTGTATTCCGCATTTTGAGAATATATATATCACATGCAACTTTTATTTATTTACTTGTTTAAGTCTTCTGCTATTTAGTTGTTGCATGTTAGTAGCACTGATTATGTTGCAAGTTGAGATACCCGGTTCAGCACCTAGAGTCGGGGCGAGGTTTGCAATTCGAGATCCGCATAGGGTAGGTCTCAGGTCGTGACAACTTGGTATCAGAGCATCCTAGGTGACATAGTGGTTCATGGGAGATAGACTAAGGTACTAGTATTACCAATGTCCAAGTAGAGTCAGTAGATATAAACTAGCATGCTATATTAGACTCTTAAATATATGAAACTAACCTTTAACCATTTGCAAAAAATGGTGAACACTCGTATTACCACACCCTTATAGGATGCTAACGTTAATATAGTAAAGTTAGAGCGACTAGTAGAGAGGCTTATTCAGAATGTTCCTCAGAACCAAGCAAGTCCCAGCACTCCAGCTCGACCAAAGCAACAGGCACCACCTGTGGTACACATAGTATGTCAGGAGAACAAGAGCGGTCAAGCTTATCTTTATAAGCAATTTCAGGCACTAAGGCCATTTACGTTCGACGGTACTAGAGGGCCCACTTCAGTTGAAGAATGGCGGCTCGAGATGGAGAGGATCTTTGAGATCATGGCATGTACTTAGGTACAGAAGGTAGCCTTTGCTACTTTCACTTTCAAAGGGACAGCCCATGAGTGGTGGCTACTAGAGAAGGCCGAAAAGCCTCAGATAACTTGGGAGTGCTTCATTGTGGTCTTCAACTAGAAGTACTTCCCCCGGGAAGTCAGAGATCAAAGAGTCGCAGAATTCTTTGTTCTACAGAAAGGGAACTCGACAGTGGAGGAGTATGAGGCCAGATTCACATAGTTGGCTAGATTTGCTCCTACCATTTTAAAGGATAAGCACGCTAAAGCTCACAAGTTTGAGGGCGGTTTGCGATGGAATATCAGGGATAGGGTTAAACCCCTGCAGTTAACAACTTATGATAAAGTGGTGAGTACTGCGAAGATCATAGAGCAGAGTGGCGAGGAGTTTTCCAAGAGGAGAGCAAACCCAGCACCGAGGCCAAAAGGGAATCAGCCAGCCTCGAGGCCATTAGGGAGTTAGAGTAGGGGGTTGACTGGGAGTCAGAGCAAAAGGATAGGCCTTCTTTCACTTGCCCAGGAGCAGGATCAACACCTAGGAATTCTGGACCCAGACCATCAGGGGTCAATTCCACTAGTAGGAGCATAGTCCAGTGCCCCACCTACCATAGATATCATCGAGGGCCGTGTCAGGCTAACTCCTGTGCTTGCTATTTATGTGGTTAAGAAGGGCATTTCAAGACTAATTGCCTCTAAGGGAGCCAGTTAATTGGAAGTACAGCTGGTACTCCATCTACTTCAACAGCTACAACTGTAGCTGCAGCACAACCTCGAGGTAGTGGACAGAGAGCTGAGCCGCAGCGCTTAAGAAGGGTTTTGGCACTGAAGCTTGGAGATACGTAGGCTACCACCTTAGTAGTCGCAGGTACTCTTCAAATTTGTTCACAGTATACTAGAGTACTCTTTGACACTAGCTCCATACATTAATTTATATCACTAGTATTTGCTACTAGACTGAATATAGAAACAGTACCATTAGGTTTTATGTTAACCATTTCTATGCCTTTAGGAGAGTCACTATGTAACAACACTGTATATCGAGCATGTAAGGTTCAGATCGGAGACTCACATTTATTAGCTGATTTGATACCGTTAGACATTTATAGTTTTGATGTTATACTTGGTATGGACTGGTTGGCCGTGAATCATGTATCTATAAATTACGTGGCCAAGACAGTCAGTATACAGAGACCAAGATGTTCGAGCATCCAGTTTGATGGGATGGGTGTAGCTACCCCACCCTATTTTGTATCCTCTATCCAGGCCCGACATTTGTTATGTAAGGGGTGGCACGGGTTCTTGTGTAGCGTTATGGACACTCGCTCACAACAACTACCCTTAGATCAGATTCCCACTGTTAGAGAGTTTCCTGAGGTCTTTCTAGATGACTTGCTGGGAATGCCTATGGATAGAGAGATAGAGTTCATTATTGATGTACAGCCAGGTACCTCCCCAATATCCAGGAATCCTTATCGTAAGGCACCGATAGAGCTGAAAGAGTTGAAGTTGCAGTTACAGGATCTGTTAGAGAAGGGCTTCATCAGACCTAGGTCTTCATTGTGGGGTGCCTAGGTGTTGTTTGTGAAGAAGAAAGATGGGACCATGTAGTTATGTGTTGACTATCGTGAGCTGAATAAGGTCACCATCAAGAACTGATACGCTCTGCCAAGGGTAGATGATCTCTTCGACCAGTTGCAGGGAGCACAGGTCTTCTCTAAGATCGATTTGAGGTTCGGGTACCACCAGTTGAAGGTACGACCTACAGATATTGAGAAGACGGCTTTTAGAACCCGCTACGGGCATTATGAGTTCCTAGTGATGCCGTTTGGGGTCACTAATGCCCCTGCAGCATTCATGGATTTGATGAACAGAGTTTTTAAGCCCCATCTGGATGACTTCGTGATCGTGTTCATAGACGACATCTTGGTTTATTCTAAGAGCCAGGAGGAGCATGAAGTACTTACAGAAGAGCAAGAGAAGAGCTTCCAAGAGCTTAAGGACAGACTAGTTACAACTCCAATTCTGATAGTGCCAAATGGAACCGACGGATTTGTGATCTATAGTGATGCCTCACTGAAGGGCTTAGGATGTGTTTTGATATAGAGTGGAAGGGTAGTAGCATATGTTTCACATCAGTTGAGGCCACATGAGAGGAACTACTCGACACATGATCTTGAGCTAGCAACCATTGTCTTCGCCTTGAAGATATGGAGACATTACTTATACGAAACCACATGCGAGATCTTCACTGACCATAGAAGCCTCAAGTATTTGTTTACATAGAAGGAGCTCAACATGATAAAGGACTACAAGCTCAGCATTCAATACCACCCAAGGAAGGCGAACGTGGTAGCTGACACTCTTAGTAAGAAGTCATCAAGAAGCCTAGCTTACTTGTTGACCATTCGGACAAAGATACTGAGAGACTTAGAGGATATGGAGGTAGAGGTAGTTCTGCCCAGCTTTGAGGCAATGTGTGCCAACGTCACTGTCAGTTTATCGATTATGGACAGGATCAGAGAGTAGTAGGCTCAGGATAAGAAGCTGGCTAAGCTTCGTTAGAAGGCTGAGTCAGGCATAGACTCCGAGTTTTCAGTGAGAGATAAGATGTTATGCTTCCAAGGCAGAGTCTACGTACCCGATGTGCCAGAGCTGAGAAGGGAGATCCTTCAAGAGGCACATAGTTCAAGATTTTCCTTGCATCTAGGGAGCACCAAGGTGTATCACAATGTCAAAAGCACATATTGGTCGTCTGGGATGAAGCGTGACATAGTTAAGTACATCGCACGATGTGCCAAGTGCCAGCAGATCAAGGTAGAGCATCAGAAGCCTGGAGAACTTCTACAGTCTCTACCTATTCCCGAGTGGAAGTGGGAACACATTACGATAGACTTCGTGTCAGGGTTGCCAAAGACATCGAGATGAAGTGATTCTATCTAGGTCATTGTTAACAGACTGACCAAGACAGCTCATTTCCTAGCAACGAAGACTACACAGACCTTGGAGAGACTAGTAGAGTTGTACATTAGAGAGATTGTCAGACATCATGGAGTCCCGATATCGATCATATCTGATCGGGATCCACGATCTGTATCACAGTTTTGGAGAGGCCTCCAGCGAGCTATGGGCACAGAGCTGAGTCTTAGCAGAGCGTATCATCCCGAGACTGACGACCAGTCAGAGAGGATGATACAGACTCTAGAGGACTTACTACGATTCTGTGTCATGGATTTCAGAAGGAGTTGGGAAGATCAGTTGCCACTAGTAGAGTTCACTTACAATAATGGCTTCCAAGCTAGTATTGGTATGGCGCCATATGAAGCATTATATGGCAAGAAGTGCCGATCACCCTTGTGTTAGACAGAGGTGGGTGAGAGGAAGCTTTATGGGCTAGAGATAGTAGAACCGACTACAGGGAAGATACAGCTGATCCGACAGCGTCTACTAGTGACTCAGAGCCGACAAAAGAGCTATGCTAATGCTCACAGACGAGAGTTAGAGTTTGTGGTAGGTGACTACATGTTCTTGAAGGTATCACCCATGAAGGGTGTAGAGAGGTTCGGCAAGAGGGGAAAGTTAGGGTCGAGATACATTGGACCTTTCAGGATTAGGGGAAGGGTTGGGCTAGGAGCCAATGTATTTTGAGGATTTCATTATGTGTTGTGCCATGTTGAGTGGACCGTTACAGATGGGATTAGAACTAAACCTTAGCAGGGAGTGTGGAGATGTCTGCACACCACTGCACGCCCGCCCAAGTGGACGAGGTTCCTTTGGGGGGAAAGGGTAATGCATTCCACATCGCCTGGCTGAGGGAAAGGTGAATGATCCATAGGTAAGGCTACACGTCTTCATGTCACAATAATATTTCATATTACTCTTTCGAAATTTTGTTAAAGAAGTACATTGTTTTAAATTTCGGGACGAAATTTCTTTAAGGAGGGAAGGATGTAATGACCTGAAATTTTTTTTTGCAATAAATAAATTTATTATTATTATTATCATTAATATTACTTTGTTATGTATGTGATGTGTGTGAATGGTGAATGTGCATGTATGTATGTAATGCGTATATATATGTGTGTATATAAATTGTTTAAGTGTGTACAAGTATATATATGTATATTTAAAAACATTTAAATAATTGTGTGTGTATATATATATATATATAGATTAGATTATGTGCACGTGGGTGTGTGTATGGGTGTGTGTAGTGTACGGTTGTGTGTGTGTGTGGATTGAGTGTGCAACACTCAAAGAAGAATGGGTGTGGGCACTGTGTGTGTAAGTGGGTAGGTGTGTGCAGACCCAACCGTGTAGAGAGAGAGAGTTTGTGTGTGTGATATGTGTATATACATGTGTGTGCAGTTTGAGTTGGAAGAGAAAGTAGAGGGAGAGACCAAGTAAGGGAGCTGTGAGAACGGGGAGAAAGCTCAAAAGGTGAACCAAGGAGGAGGAAGGAGAAGAGGGAGACTTCAACGAGAGAAAATCTAGAAAATAGGTAAGTTGGGTTCATATTCTATTTTAAAGTTTTTAAGCATGACATTTAGATATGATCTTTGGGCCATGTGGCTTATTCAAAAAGAAAATGAATGAAAAAGAAATCAAGTAAAATGGTTGAAAAACAAAGTAGAAATATCGAGTTGCAGGTTTGGGGTAAGTGATTCGGCCCCCTATATTTTATGTATCAAACTTAGTTTAAAATGATGAGAAACTAACCCCCTTGAGTGCAGAAAAATAATGGAAAGAGATTAGGGCCAAAACAACGAGGAGACAAGTTAAAAAATGGAAGATCTCAGTTGGTCGGAGCTATAGTTCTTGGCCATTTCGTGGAGATCTAATGGATGAAAGTGAAAACCAAGGTTAGAAATGGAATCTAGGAGAAAAATGGGAGAAAACTGCATTTTTAAAACTTGAAAAATCCATCGGAAAACAGCTGCCGGCACCGGAGAAGGAGTGTATTTTGAGAAGTCATTAGTGTGTTTCGACTATCTCGAGCATTCTGAGACCAATGGTGATGTAATACCCCGACCTGAGAATGTCGGTAATGAGGCACGTTTTACGAGGTTATGAAAAAATGAGTGTAAATATTATGCCCTTAAGAATATGATAAATTAATTTAATATAATTAATTTATTAATATGAGAAATTAAGTATTAGTTATAATTAATATAAAACGTGATGATTATAAAATATAATTAATTGAATAACTAATTTATTAATTAATTAAACATAAAAAATTAATTAAATATATATGTATATGTGTATGTGTGTGTGTGTGTATGGAACCATGAGTGTGGGTGTGTGTGTGTGTGGTATATAGTGTATATATATATATACATGGAGACAAGGAGGTAAAGTGGGAAGTGAGGGGAGGTAAGGCTTGATTTGAAATAGGAATGGGAGTGAAGTGAAGGGATGGCCCAAAAATCTGTGAGGTATGGCTGTTGATTGTGATGGGGCATGGGAGTGAGAGAAATATACATATATACATATATGATATATACACACCCATGACACACGGACAGAAAGAGAGAGAGAGAGAGAAAGAGAACTCGGAAGAAGAGAAAGGAAGAATCAGAGATCAAGAAGAATCAAAACCTTAGCAACAAATGGTGAGAAATTTTGAAAGTTTATTAATTTCTCTCTCTAGAATTTAAGCATGAAGATAGGTTGTTTTTAACTTGTTTATGTATATATGATGTTTAGAACATATTCTAATCGTAACAAGCATGAGATTTAAGCTTAAAAACACCTCAAAACATCAAACCCAACAGAAACCACCATTGAAGACCTTGTTCATAGCAGGTCTGGTTTCACCATCACAAAACTATGTTTGGTATATAGAGACGTAAAGTAGACCTTGTAAGCATCATAAAAACCTATATCCGCGATCAAAAATCATAATAGATAGACCTCCCATGGTGAGTTGCAGGTTTCGGGTTTTAAACCCAGCACTACAACTGCACCCCAAAACTTGTTTTAAAGGCCAAAATGTGAAACCCCATGAAGAGGGGATTAAAACAAGACCAACCCTATGAAAATTTATTGAGAAATAAAGGTGAACCGTCGAGTTACAAGTCTTGTTATCACAACTTGGACCGAGCATTTGAGCCATATTCGAAGCCCCAAATCGATACTAAAACACGTTTTAGGGTCTTAGGAAATGATTAGAAAGGAAAGCAGAAGAAATGGAATTATAAAATGCTACGAAATTGACTGCAAAAAAAAATTAAGGTTTACTGTGAACAGTGTCGACTTCATGGGGAAGATGACACTGTTCGGGTCGGACCCTGGGTCGGTTACGGGTCTGGGTTAAATCCGGATCCAACGGGTTATGGGGTTATTTAAACGGTGACGTTTGGAGGTTTGAATATTTTAATTTTTAAAACATTTAGGGTTGACATCATCATGACGTCAGCATTCTGTCAAAAATTGACCAGACCGGTTGGTTTACAATCAGACCGGACCGGTTCACTTAAAATCCAACCGAACCCAATGGTTTTCTAAATTATTTAAAACTAAATAAACCAAAACTTCTTATATTTGCGGATTGACCCCAGAAATTCTGGGAAATCCTACGGTGGCCCAACTGGGTGAAAATTTATTCAATTTGATCCCTGGAAAATTATTAAATAATTAATTTAATTATTTAATAAATAAAGTAAAATGACTATTATGCCCCTAATTCAAATATTAAGCAAATGAAGTCCAAATTAAACATATGAATAGTGTATCCTTACCATTTTGGATATTCTGAGACTAATGATAGGGTCTGTTTTACGAGACGGGGTCTCAAAAAATAAAGACACGTAAAGAGGTAAATGACCAAAATACCCCTTGTCCAAAATTAACAAGTTATTAATGTATTCTTACTATCTCGGAGCTTCTGAGTCCAATGGTGAGTTCCACGACATGAGATGAGGTCCCAAAAAATTGGAGACCCTTAAAAATGCTAAAATGACCAAATTACCCCTATTACCTCAAAAGTCAAATTAAAACCAGGGAAGGTCTAAATTGACTTTCTTTGATGTCTCGGACTCAATAATGGAGTCCAAATTACGAAACGAAGTACGAAAAGAAATACGACACGTAAAACGATAAAAGACCCTTTTGCCCTTTTACATACAAAAGTCCGAATTAAATTCTAGGAAAGCCTAAACCGACTTTCTTCGACGCTCCGGACTCAATGGTAGAGTCTATTTGACCAAAAGAGATGTCAAAAATAAAGAGACATAAAATTTGTTGAATAGCATCTGTTAGATGACTATAAATTAAAGTAATGCCAAAGTACTAATCTAAGGCGTATACGAGAAAATGAATTATGAAAAGACACGACACGTAAATATGTGAAGTAAATAAATTTAAATTAAAGTTAATGGAGCTACCAGAAGAGTATAAATTAAAATGAATTTAATTTCTAACACATTAAACTATGTCATAGGTTAAAAGTACGAGTTAAGTTAAGTTCATATGAAATTATGAAATCGTTTTAGGATCTAATACGATTTAAGCATAAGTTAAGGATATCGAGATGATATTACAATGAATGTGAAGTTGATGAGATGTTTATGAATTGTTCTTAGGAACTACAGGGAAAGTGGGAAAGCACAATTTTAGGACTAACCCTAAAGGACCAAGGTGAGTAATCTTGCATTTGAAGTGGAGGCTTTAACTCCACAAATTTCAACAGGTGTTTTTTTAAGTTCAAGATATTTACAGCATTGATATATCAAATTCAGTATTCATGATTTCTGTTTTCTTAAATATTCCGCTATGACATGCTCCACGATTATTTACATATTTATATCCGTAAATGTTTCCTTTTCAGAATATTTAGCATGTCTGATTTCCTCTAATATTCTGAATTTGATTATTGCAACTATTGAAGCATCACTGCAAAAGTTATACGTCACATGTTTTAAATACTCATAAAAGGCTTTTATATAAAATTCATATGACAAACGTTTTGCAAGATAAATAATAAGCACATAGGTAGTGTTGTGGGTTGTACGGAACTCAACGGACCTATCATGTGCAATAAGCACATAGGTAGTGTTGTGGGTTGTATGGAACTCAACGGACCTATCATGTGCATCATCACATAGATAGTGAGTAGGGTTGTACGGAACCCAACGGATCTATCATGTGAAATGCGTGGTAGCAGGATCTAATCCCCCAGGCAAATGAGATATCTCCACGTATACGTAAAACGAGAGTCTGGTTCGAAACAGATTCCACCTAATTAGAGAGAAAAATATGACAAACGATTTTGAAAATGGAAGCAGGTTTTACCCCCATTTTCACTATGCATGTTTACATGATTTTAAGTTACATGTTCTGAAATACATATGCTCTTTTATGGAAATATATGTTTTTGCTTGAATACCTTGAATGTTTCAAAGCTACATATCTTAAGAATGCATATCCTCTATGTTCAAGTATACGACCAATTGGTAGTTGAGTATTTTATAAACTCTCATGTACGAAACCTCTACCAGTTGAAAACCCATGACAGATGTAGGAATTACTCATTGGGCTTCTCGAAACTCACCCCATTCCCCAACATTTTTCAGGTGATGATGATAGATAGATCCTTGCCCAATTTGGGGAGCAATGATTGGCAGCTCCATTAGGATCTGGAGATATTTTGGAAGTATTAGGACCCATCGTTGGTCAAACTTTTGTAGTTGTAATTTTGGGACAATTATGTACTTAAGCCCGAGGGGCACATGGATATGTATTATATAAAATCTTTAGTTATTATTATTATGCTCTGATTATTATATTTATGTGTACCGCTATGAAGAGCGGCAGTATCAGGCGGATATGCGACAAATGTTTTTTTAAAAGAAAAGAAAAGTTTTTCACGCTTCCGCAACCACAGGTCGCATCACTGTCCGATACTGTTGCTTATGTACCAGCCTTGCCCCAAGGCCTCCGGGCCGAAGGGTGGTGGTCCTGACTCGAGATCCACACAGGGTGGGTTTCGGGTCGTGACAGGTGAGATCCATTTTACGAGACAGGGTCTCGAAAAATAAAAGACCCGTAATAATATTAAAAATTACCAAAATGCCCATGAGTTAAAACGTAGTCAAACGAACTCCAATTTAGGTAAACAAATAATGAAATTTTATTATCTCAATCATTCCAAATTCAACCGTAGAGTCCAATTTATGAAAAGAGGTCTCAAGATGTAAGGACCCGTAAAAAGTGCAAAATGATTATTTTTCCCTTTTTAGCTCGAATGTCTGAATTAAATTCCGCGAAAGCCTAAACCTATTTTCTTCGACGTTTCAAACTCAACAGTAGAGTTTAATTTGGTAAAATAGAAATTCATAAAATAAAGACATAAAATTTGATGAATAGCATAATTCAAGTAGCAAATGAACTGAGTTACATTTTATGATTTTAGGACACTGAAAGGCAAGGAGAAGGTGGTCTAACCTTCGGCATTCGTACTACTAGTTCCACTACACTATGAGTACACCTTTCTGGGTTGAGACAGACCCATCAGGTATGATATATTGTGCTAAGTAAGAAATAAAATTAAGTTTAGGAGTAATTGCTATGTTGACTCGATGATTTACATATTTGTTTGATTGCTTATATGCTTATGTGTTTCCTGTTATCTTTTTGAAGGTTGGTGATGAATGTGGATCATGACTATGTGTATATCGCATGTGTTAACAAAATGTGTGGATCATATTCTCTGAGAATTGTTGTGATTACAAATTTCGTGATTTAAAAGCATGCTTCATGTGTGGATGTGACGCCTTATTGAGATTACATTGTGGTATGATAGAATCAGAGCATATTGGCATATTGTGATCCCTTGGACATGGTGTGAGTTGAGCACGTGGTGCTGTGCATTATGAGGGTGTAGATCTTGTGGTGAAAAAACCAAAATCGGCCATTAGGTACTCGCATGCCTGACGGGTTCCGGACCATGAAGCGAGACATACTATGGTACTCGCAGGCCATCAAGAAAGGTCCGTAAAGTGAGACATTAGTGTGCATAGAGTTGCATGGGTGCGTCACGCATACTATTCATATACTGCAATGATGATATTGAATGCCATGTAGATATAAATGTACACTTGCACATGCCACGCCCTTAATTTTGTTTCTTGCATTAGCATTATATTGTACCAACAGTTGAGCTGACCCATTCGTGGGACACCATTTCAGATGACACTCCAGCTACGCGAGACTTAGAGATGCTTTAATGAAGGAGAGAACTGAGAATTATATTTAGCCCGTAGGATGTATTTTGGGGTTGTACAAGGGCATAAGGTCTAGACTATTTCATGTTATTTGTATGTCGTGAGTTAATGGGCAAGACCTTATGAACTGTATCAGAACAGGAATGGAGTTAGCGTATGAAATACATATGATTGTCCTTTATTTCCTTATTATTTTATTTTCCTTCTGTCTTGTTACTCGCGCCTTGGGTTCACTGGAATTCAGGACGTGACAATATATATATATATATATATATATATTTGAGATATTAAGCTAAAGAAAAGAAAAAGAAGAACGGAAAAAGAAAAGCAGAAAAGATCAAAAAAGTAGTCAACAAAGAGGGCTAGGAAATGGGAGAAACCGAGAGGAAAAAGGGTGAGGGACCAAGGCGGTGGAGTGAGATGTGTGTATATATATATATATACATCTGTGTGTGGAGTTAGATAGGAAATAGAAGAGAAAGAAAAGATTGATTTGAAAAGGGCTGTGAACATTAGGAGAAAATACAGAAGCTGTAAGGAGATTCAGAAGAGAAAAGAAGAGTGTCACGACCCAAAATCGACCCTGTGCAGATCCCGAATCGCGACTGCCACCCTTAGGCCAGGGGTCCTTAAGGAGAAGCTCACATAAGTGACGGTATCAGACAGCGGTGCGGCTTGTGTTTGCTGAAGCGTGAAAAACTTTTACTTTTCTTTTCTTATTTTAATTTTTCGCACATCCGTCCGGTACTGTCGCTCTTTAGAACGGTACACATGATTATACATTCAGAGCATAACAAAAACTTAAACTTTATAATTAATACATGTTCAACTGTCCCGTGAGGCTTAATACATAACAATGTTACTATCTTCTAATACAAATTGTGACTACTAAATTTTATAGTGCTTTCCAAAAAGACTGCTAGTCCTGTAATAGCTGCTTACACCCTTCCTCAAAATGAGCGAAGTTCTTATCATCATTGTCAAGTCAAGACTGCTGTGTTAGTCACCTGAAAGGGGGTCGGATAAAAATCCGAGTAAGCTAATCTAAGCTTGTGAGTAATTTCAGCATTTGTCATGGGTTTTCAATTGGAAGTGGTTAGTATAAGAGATTTTATAAAACAATCACTACCAATTTCTCGTATACTTCAAATACAGAATATATGCATTCTTTAATACAAATAGCTTTAAAACATTTAAAGTATTCAAGCTAAACATGTACTTATTCAAATAAAGTATAGGAATTTCAAAACATGTAGATATGCATAGTAAAATAAGGGTAAAACCTGCTTTCATTTTCAAACACATCATTTTATCACTTTTATTAGTAGAATCCGTTTCGAACCAGATTCCAATTTTGCTTCTACAATAGAGAATCTCTTGCCTGGGGGATTAGATCCTGCTACGTGGCATACATCATGTCAATTGAATTCCGAAGAACCCAAAATCATTTTCATCATGTCAATTGAGTTCCGAAGAACCCAAAATCATTCTTAGTACTTATGCACACTTCATCTTGCTTTACCAGTGGCAACATGAGGTATAAAACATTTGTAAATAGATTCTATATCAAAAAAATTAAAACATGGCCTCCCTGTAGTTGCATTTTAAAACATGTAACACATAACTTCTTCAATAGAGTCTTCAAATACTTGGAATATGGAATTTCAAAATATTTACAAGGTTTGGCATTTTAAACTTAGACATGCTAAAATATATTTTTAAGGAAAACTGTAACTGAAACCATTCACTGAGCATGTCACAATTTTATAAGAACAAAATATTTGAAAAACAGGAATCAAGCAAATATTGAATCTAATATTCAAAATACTTCAATTATTTTAAACTTAAAACTTCTTCAAATTCATGGAGTTAAATCTCCACTTCAAATACAGGGTTACTCACCTTTGTCCTTAGGGTTAGTGCTAATAATACGCTTTCCTACTTCCTCTGTAGTTCCTAAGAACAATTCATAAATAGTTTCATTAACCTCATATTCGCTGCAATATCACCTATTATTACTTCTTAACTTATGCTTAGATCATATTAAATCCTAATTTTCATCTTAGGCGCTATACTCTTAAAGTATACTCTTCTGCTAGCTTCATTAATTCTTAAGGTTGCTTCTATTACGTTACAGGTTTACGTGTCCTATTTTTTTCATACTTCAATTCATAATATAGACCTTATCATTGAGTCCTGAATGCTAAAAAGCGTCTCAGTCTATAGTTATATGAACTTATGCTATTCTTTAAATTTTATATCTCTTTATTATAAGTATCTCTTTTGATCAAGTAGACTCTACTATTGAGTCCAAAACATCGAAGAAAGTCAATTTAAACCTTCTCGGACTTCCATTCAGCCTTAGGGCCACCAAGGGCAAAATGGTCATTTTACCCTTTTATGTGTCTTTATTTTTTTTGGGGTCCCGTCTTGAAAAACGGACCTCACCATTGGTTTCAGAATATCCAAAATAGTTAAAATACACTATTCACATGTTTAATTTGGACATCGGGTCATTTTATCGTTATTTAATTAATTAATTAATTTTTTTTGCATTATATAATATATATATATATATATATTTTATTTTTTGTGCTCAAAAACCTCACGGGCTTGCCTGTCCAAATGGTAGGAAGGAAGGGTTTGGTTTGAGGGATCGCGTGTTCGAGTCACAGGGGCTGCAACCCTTTTCATTTTTTTTTTCTAAATTTTACTTTTATATTATATATATATATATATATATATATATATATATTTTGCCACATTTATACCCACAGGCTTGCCTGTCTAAGTGGGTTGGGTGTTGGTTTAGAGTTGCGAGGTTGGGTGTCACATCCCACACCTCACCCTACGCGGATGCCAAAGATGTGATGCTAGCTAGCCGCCTTGCCAATCTCCCGACCGACAATGGGACCAACCAAAGGAAAACTTCTGAACTTAGCGATGAATTGCATTCTAATTGTAGGGTCAGAGCAGCGGAATTTAAAACCTTTTCATCAAGAGAACGCAACTCATCTACAAATACCACAAAGGCAAGTACCGCAGAACAAATCTAAAACCAAACAGCTATTAACTTTAACCACAGAGCACATTTATAACTAGTCATATAACACAGAGCATATCAATCTCTCTAGAGTACCATTACCATGAGCCCTGTCCCTACACATCTATTGTATATAAATAAAGTCAACTATATCATCACAGTCACCTGAATAGCCAGAGTTAATCCATTAGAACCTAAGTCTCCACATTTTATTGCCATCAGATCCTCACTTAGGAATGCCTTTCAGTCTACAAGTATCATGTCCTTGTGCTTTCTAATCCAATGGAGATGATCCTAAAAAATGTTAAATAAATGGAATGAGCTTAAACAAGCTCAGTGAGTAACATAGATTCCTACCATGGGTTTCAAAACTAGTTCATATATATATATATATATATGCATCCTCAAATGCAGCTTAGATAGAATAATGCAACTCAAATAGAACAGAGACAGCTCAAAAAGATCATAACAGAACAGAACAGATCAGACGGATCAGAACAGAGTGCCTGAACCTTCCCCAGGATGTGGGATGCCACACAAGATAATATGTCAGTCACCCACCCCCACACATGGAGGGCCCGCGTCCCCGCAGCACACTTTTGGTTGGGGTCAGTATTAGAGCGGAACAGATAGGATTGAGCAGATGTTGAGTTTTGGGCGTCCCACAGAGCCAGCCATCCATTTACTGATATACTCAATCCTAAGACTCAACATAACCAAATAGAATCGAACTAAACTCCAAGGACGAGTAACAAAACAACAGACTAGAACAAAATCAACAAGATATATTAGAAGGCAAGATAGAACAGAATCATGCCACAAATAATGCAGTATAATGACTATGCATGAAAGCATATGCATTAAAATAGTACAGTGCATAAAACAGTTTAGCATATAAAACAGTACAGTACAATTTTAGATAGTACGAAAAATATATGCCAAGTCAGGAGTCCGAGTTACTCACCTGAATATCATGCTTATCTCCATTCACAGATATCCTCCAAATGCGTCGTTAGCCACGTCCATGCATATCCTAGGCATTATCCTTCTGATGGCCATCATAATTGATTCAACATCTAGAAGATCATGCTCCTCAGGTGTGAACATATCCAACCTTTAGAGAATTACAGTCAAACGTGAACCAAATTGTTGTGCATTAAGAGTTTGAAATTGATCTTCAGTCCACGGTTCAGCAGTTGAAGAAAACAGACCGGCAGGTTGATCGAGTCAGCCAACCATTTTAAATCGAATTTCATCAACTTCTTCAGCCTTTTCCCCCCAAGCAGATGATGGATCCTGACAGATTCTGTCCCTTTTATCATCCCATCCATCAGATATTAAAGAACTTCCCTTCCTCTCATCAGATCATTGTGCAGAGTCTTCCAAATCAGTAGCTCTGATTGTTACAGGCAAGGTTAAAACCCATAGCCTCCAACAATTACACCACCGTAAGGCTGAAGCTACAACTAATATTGCATTACTTCCCTAATTAACAAATAAACAACTTGTTCTATTGCCTTCAGAACAGATTCAAGATCACTACAATTGCTACTGCAACTTTTCTTCCCATTCCAACTCAACAGCTTCAAACAATCTGATTGCATCATGTCCACCTTCATATGTGAGACCAAGCTCTTAGCTGATTCATTCAATGTCATTCTTTATCTATGTTGAGACCACACCTTCAATGGCCTTCCAGCATTTGCCATTGCTAATTGATGATTCTGGAGCAAGAACCTACAGAGCTATGAAATCCATAGCCTCCATCCCATTAATCTCAGAACCATCCAATTGCAAAGCATGATTTGTCGCTCATGAACAATTCCACCTTCCATAACCCCTTTCAAACCGAGATTCACTTCTGCACTCCACCTGCACCAACCAGACGTTGTTCTCTCTCCAAATTGCAAAAACTGTCTTCCAGCCATGCCATTTCCACTTTCAGTCATAGCAGGTTTCCCAATCCGCCTGATGTTCACCTCTGTTCTCAATTAGAGCGGCAGAAACAGAGGAATCCATCACCCGACCAACAAAACTTGTGATTCTATTACTTAAATTATCATCCTTCTGAGAGAACAGAATAGCAAGCTGTATCAAATCAGGAAAGAAATCAATATGCAGCCGCTCAAATACAGGACGATTCTCAATTTGTAGGATTAGTGGCCTCCATGTACATATACTGCAGCTACAAGGAAGAAAGTTGCACCTCACAAGCGTTTCAAGTACGCTCGATTTGCCTTTGCTTTGGCTGCCAATTACAGCCACTTGATATCAGGCTTTGGCAACATCTCATAGATTGATGGGTGACTAATGCCCCAGCCGCATTCAGACCAAATGAACAGAGTATTCAAGCCGTACTTGGACGATTTTGTGATTGCATTCATTGATGATATTCTGGTATATTCTAAGAACTAGTAAGAACACGAGGTGCATTTGAGAAAGGTCTTGGAGACGCTAGGGGAGCAGAAGTTATACGCTATGTTAAGGAAGTGTGAATTCTGGCTCCCAAGCATTTCCTTCTTAAGGCATGTGGTCAGTAAGGATGGGATCTCCGTAGACCCCGAAAAGATAGAGGCTATTACCAGTTGGCCCCGACCGACTACTATTATGGAGGTTCGCAGTTTCATGGGTTTAGTTGGCTACTACAGGAGGTTTGTCAAGGATTTTTCCAAGATAGCCATGCCAATTACCCAACTGACCAAGAAGAATACTCCATTCATTTGGACTGGGGAGAGGGAGCAAAGTTTTCAAGAGCTGAAGAACCGATTAGTTATAGCTCCAATCTTGACAGTACCATATGGGAAAGAGGGCTTCGTGATCTACAGTGATGCCTCCCACCAAGGCTTGGGATGTGTTCTGATGCAACAGGGAAATGTAGTAGCTTATGCTTCACGGCAACTCAGGCCACATGAAAAGAACTATCCAACTCATGACCTTGAGCTTGTAGCTATTGTCTTTGCATTAAAAATCTAGAGACATTATCTGTATAGAGCTACATGTGAGATTTTCACTAATCACAAGAGCCTCAAGTACTTGTTTACGCAAAAGGAGCTCAATATGCGCCAACGACGTTGGTTGGAGTTAGTAAAGGACTATGAGCTTAGTATATAGTACCATCTAGGGAAGGCGAATGTAGTAACTGATGCTCTTTATAGGAAGTCATCAAGGAGTCTTGCTTACCTGTTGACTACACAGAAAAAGCTACTACAAGATTTAGAGACCATGGAGGTTGAGGTGATTCTGCCAGGTTCTAGGGAGATGTGTGCTAATGTCACAATCGGTCTCATGATTATTGACAAGATCAGGGAATTGCAGGCTCACGATAACAAGATTATTGAGCTTCGTTAGGAGGTCGAGATTGGAGGGAGTACAGATTTCTATTTACGAGATGGGGTGTTGTACTATCATAGCAGGATTTGTGTGCTAGACGTACCCAAGATTAAAAAGGAGATTCTTGATAAGGCACATAGTTCTAGATTTGATATACACCCAAGAAACACAAAAATGTACCACAACATGAAGGGCACTTACTGGTGGTCAGGGATGAAGAAAGATATAGCCGAGCACATTGCACGATGTATGGAGTGCTAGCGGGTCAAGGTTGAGCATCAGAAGCCAAGAGGGCTTCTAAGTCATTGTCGATACCAAAATGGAAATGGGAGAATATCACGATGGATTTTGTATCAAGGTTGTCACGACCCGAAACCCACCCTGTGCAGATTACTGGATCGCGACCGCCGCCTCGAGACCCGAAGGCCTCGAGACAAGGCTCATACATAAGCAACAATATCAGACAGCGATGCGACCTGTGGTTGCAGAAGCGTGAAAACTTTTTCTTTTCTTTTAGAATAAAACATCTGCCGCATATCCGCCTGATACTGCCACTCTTCATAGCGGCACACATAAATATATTAATCAGAGCATAATAATAATAACTAAAGGTTCTACATAGTACATATCCATGTGCCCCTTGGGCTTAAGTACATCATTGTCCAAAATTTCCATTACAAAAGTTTGACTGATAATGGGTCCTACTACTACCAAAATATCTCCAAGGACCTATTGGAGTTGCCATTCATTGCTCCCCAAATTGAGCAAGTGTCCAACCTTGATCATCACCTGAAAAATGTTAGGGAGTGGGGTGAGCTTCAAAAAGCCCAATGAGTAATTCCTACATCTGTCATGGGTTTTCAATTGGTAGAGGTTTCGTACATGAGAGTTTATAAAATACTCAACTACCAATTGGTCGTATACTTGAACATAGAGAACATGCATTCTTAAAATATGTAGCTTTGAAACATTCAAGGTATTCAAGCTAGAACATATATTTGCATAAAAGAGTATGTGTATTTCAGAACATGTAACTTAAAATCATGTAAGCATGCATAGTGAAAATGGGGGTAAAACCTGCTTCCATTTCCAAAATCGTTTGTCATATTTTCTCTCTAATTAGGTGGAATCTGTTTCGAACCAGACTCCCATTTTACGTATACGTGGAGATATCTCATTACCTGTGAGATTAAATCCTGCTACCAAGCATTACACATGACAGGTCAATTGAGTTCCGTATAACCCAAAATCCTGACTATGTGTTGATGCACACGATAGGCCCATTGAGTTCCGTACACCCCAAGACCTACCTATGTGCTTATTATTATCTTGTAAAACATTTGTCATATGACTTCTTCATATTGATACTTTTCATGAGTATTTAAAATATGTAACGTATAACTTTTGCAATGATGCTTCAATACTTGTAATAATCAAATTCAGAATATTTGAGGAAATCAGACATGCTAACTATTTTGAAAAGGAAACATTTACGAATATAATATGTAAATAATCGTGAAGCATGTCATGGCAGAATATTTAAGAAAACAGAAATCATGAATACTGAATTTGATATATCAATGCGGTAAATATTTTGAACTTAAAAACATCTGTTGAAATCCGTGGAGTTAAAGCCTCCACTTCAAATGCAAGATTACTCACCTCGGTCCTTTAGGGTTAGCTCTATAGAGGCGCCTTCCCTTTACCTTTCTCTTTCCTTAGCCTATCAAGATTTATGAAGATTCTATAAATTTCATATGTGCTAAATCAACTTCATAACTCACTAAGTGTGGACTGTGAGAAGCCTAAATTCTTATACCGGTCCGACTTATAGCTGTATTATAGATCTAGTAACTTATGTACTTAATGATAATAATATTACCTGCGACGCCATTCGGCTAATGTTTTCGTGTTCTCTCTTTCTTCTTCCAATTTCCTTTTCTCCTCCTTCTTTTTCTTAGCTTCTGCCACCATTGCCTTGGTGGGTGATTTGAAAATGAAGGGGCTCACCGAGACGACTTCTGTCGCCTTGGCTATCCTGACGAACCTGTCGATTACTCTCTGACGATGCAACAGTTCTTGCATGAAGGCTTGTTGCTTTGGGTCCTTGGCCCTTTGGGCCTTGGTCATGATCGTGTACTTGGGTCGTTGTTCTTCCATAATTCACCTAAGATCAATTTATGAGTTAGAAATTTTTATTCTAAGGTTGATGTGTTGTCATGTCCTCGTATATGCCGTAGATTAGTACTTTGGCATTACTTTACTTTATAGTCATCTGACAGATGCTATTCATCAAATTTTATGTATTTTTATTTTAGACATTTCTTTTGGTATAATAGACTCTACCATTGAGTCCAGAGCGTCGAAGAAAGTCAGTTTAGGCCTTCGTAGAATTTAATTCGGCTTAGACATGTTAGGGGTATTTTGGTAATTTATACCTTAACGTGTCTAAATTTTTCAGAGTCCCGTCTCGTGAAACGGACCCTACCATTAGATTCAGAATGTTTGAAATAGTTAGAATCCACTGTTTAATTATTTTATTTGGACTTCATTTGACTTATTTATGAAGCAGGGGTATTTTGGTCATTTTGACATTTTTAGGGGTCTTTAATTTTTCGGGACCTCATCTCATGTCGAGGACCTCACCAATGGGCTCAGAGGGTCCAAGATAGTAAAGTTACATATATAACTTGTAATTTTTGGACAACGGGCCATTTCGGAGTATTTAATTTAATTAATTTCATTTAATTAAATTAAATTATAAAATGTAATATATATATTTTTAAAGGGGAATAAGTGACAGGTTGAATAGGGTGGCACGCTGGCCAGCGTGTCACCTCCCTCCCCATATGCCCGAGTTCGAGTCCCACCAGGTGCAAAATGCACCTTTTATTTTTCTGATTTATTTTATATATATTATATATTTTCATTCGCATATATGGCACACGCGAGTGCGTGGCCGAGTGGAAGGAAATGGGCGTGGGCGCGTGAGGTCAGGGGTTCGAACCCCAGGAACCGCAAATCCTTCCCTTTTTCTTTTAAACTTAAACTGTTTCATATATATATATATATATATATATATATATATATATATATCAGGCCCCTAAAACGACGTCGTCCCGCTAATACGGTGGCAAGCCCAGGGGCTGCCACGCGTCCGAGTCGACACGGAGATTTCAACAGACCGAGCCAACTCACTGTCTTCTTCCTCATTTCTTCCCCCGTGTTGCCCTAGTTACAGTTTCCATGTTTCTTCTATTTCATGGATTTTGGCCAATTATTTTCTTACTGTTTCTTCTCCAAAATGTTTCTAAGACATCATGGAGTGTTTTGGCATTCATTTGGAGATTCGAATGTAGCTCAAAAGCTTAGTTTAAGCCACGATAATCCGAACCTATAAACCCATGGTTCATGCTCGTTTCTTCACCATTTTTAGTGAGGTCGGGCTTATTTTGATCCCCTCTTCATGATGATTCAATTCCCATTCATAGGTGTTGGTTTAAATGAGAGTTCAAGGGTTTGGGTTGTAAACCCGTAACCTGCAAGTTGGTTTTTGGAAGGCTTGTCTTATGATTTTGGGTCGTGGTCATAGGTTTTTGGAATGTTCTTAGGGTCCTCTTGAGGTCTCATGATACCAAATAGGGTTTGGTTGCCATTGGTTCAGACCTGCTATAAGCAAGGTCCTCCAATGGCGGTTTGGTGTACAGCTTGTGTTTCTTAGGCGTTTTAGGTCGAGATTTTCATGCTAAATTATGTTTATCTACTTTAAACATCATGTATATAAAATTTAGAAGCTAAAACAGTTCATGCATAGGGAAATTTTCTAGAGAGAGAAAATGAGGGTTTTTGTGTTTTACCTCCAACAGTGACTTTCTCTCTCTTTCCTTCTTCCTCCGAGATCTCCCTTCTATCCTTCTGAATGCCCAGAACTCTCTTTCTCTCTCGGATGGTTGTGTTTGTGTGTGTACAAGCACCATGCATATTGTATAAGGAGAGTGAATCATGGCAAATCTGATTGCCCCTCCATTTGGGTTAGCCAATTTCAGGCTTCTTCATGAGTGGGTCTGAATTGCCACTGTTGGGCAGGCCATTGAGTGGCCGGTTGTGTGTGTGTGTGGTGTTTGACTCATATATATATATATATGTATATATACATGGTTTAAACCTAATACACTTTGGGTAATACACACACCTCTCTTTAACACACACTCACCTTTGTACACTTTGGACAATAGCATGCCCTCTTATCCCATACATACATTTCATATTTTAACATACATGCATGCATGCATACACATACTCATATATATATATTCATGTATAATTATATATATATATATATATTTAAGGTTATAATCATTTATATAGTATATATATATATTTTTGCATTTAATTATATATATTAGTTGTTATAATAATATTTAAAATAATTAATTACTTTAAAAATTAATTATTTTCTTAAATGTATCATCTTGGTACTAATCTTCGTATCCTCGTAATACGTGCCCAATTCTTATACTCGTATCAACAATAGGTAGTTGACGTGAAAATATAATTATCACAGAATCGACATGTTGGTGATTGCAACGAAAGTGATGTATAGTCGTCCTGACTTTTCAGGACATTTACTTAAAAGTTCGCGCGTCGGGGTCGACACCGACCTCGTTACTAAAGGCGTCGATTTCTAACTTTAACACAACAGCTTAATAGTCCCTAATTCGAGTCGGGGTATTACAAAGGTTGCCTAAGACATCACATGGGAATGATTCTATATGGGTGATCATCGACATACTAACAAAGACAGCCCATTTTCCTACGACCAAGATGACTCAGACGTTAGAACGACTAGCCATGTTATATATCAAAGAAATCATTCGATTACATAGAGTCTCAGTATCTATTGTATCCGACCAAGATCCACGGTTTTGTCTGAGTTCTGGAGGAGTCTACAGAAGGCTATGGGTACTGAGTTGAGTCTTAGCACCGCATATCACCTTGAGACAGATGGATAGTTCGAGATGACGATACAAACATTAGAGGACCTACTGAGATTCTGTGTCATTGATTTCAAGGGAAGTTGGGAGGATCAGCAGCCATTAGTAAAGTTCATGTATAACAACAACTACCAATCCAGTATTGGTATGGCACTGTATGAGGCACTATATGACAGGCAGTGTAGATCTCTATTATATTGGACAGAAGTGGGTGATAGGAAACTATTTGGGCTGGAGATAGTAGAGCAGACCACCGATGAGATCCATCTGATCAAGTAGCGTTTACTAGTAACTCAGAGTCGACAGAAGAGTTACGCTGACATGAGGAGACGAGAACTGGAGTTCATGACAAGTGACTACATATTCCTGAAGGTATCACCGATGAAATGAGTGGTCAGATTTGGCAAGAGAGGGAAACTAGGACCACAATATATTGCATCGTTCAGGATTGTTGGACGAGTCGGACCAGTAGCATATCGGCTAGCATTGCCATCTGAGTTAGCTCACGTACATGATGTGTTCCATGTGTCAATGTTAAGGAAATGTGTGCACAACCTAGATCAGATAATTGAACACGAGCCGGTAGATGTTCAGGAGGATTTGAATTATGTTGAGCAGCCGGTACAGATCTTAGATCGACGAGAACAAGTTCTACGGAACAAGACCATTCCACTGGTGAAGGCATTATGGAGGAATTCTCGACTTGAAGAAGCCACTTGGGAACGAGATGATGAAATGCGTGCTCAGTATCCCCATTTATTTGCATCATGGTTTAGTTAAGTTTGGGGACCAAACTTATTAAGGGGGGGAGAATGTAACACCCTGACCCATTGTAACCGAGACAATAAGGCCTAATGCTACGATGATGAAATAAACGGATGGAATTTCAATAGTTGGAATATATGGACGAATGCCAGGACAAACGAATAGTGATAATAAAAGAAAAAAAATAAAATAATAATAATCATAAAAATAAAATTTAACATGTAAATCAAATAAATCTAAAATAAAGAAAAAATAAATAAATAAAAATCATGTTGTGGCATATGGATAAATATATATATATATATATGTAGATGTGTAGATGTGTGTGTGTGGATATATATATATATATATATATATATATATATTAAATACATAAGGGGGGCTTACAACCGGAAAAAAAAAAAAAAAAAAGAGAAAAAAGGAAACGGATGGGAGAGTGATAGGCGCAAGGGGTGAATGGCTGAAGGGGGAGAGAGAGAGAGAGAGAGAGAGAGAGAGAGAAGGAGAGAAATAAAGGGTGGGTTGTTTCGCTTTAAAGCGGGCAACGCTTGCTTGAGGAACTGAAGGAAAAGAAAAAGAAGAAAGAAAAAGCAGAAGGTATGGTCAGGGGCGTACAACAGGAACGTGGTGTGGCACGAAGCAGGTATTATTCTCTTTGTTTTTCTTTTCTTTTTCTTCAAGCATACATGCTAGATAATTTTTTAAGGGCAGCATGAGCATGGGATTAGAAAAAATATAGCAAAAAGAATGAGGGGAAAGGTGGAGAGAACAGTGAGAAAAACATAATTACAGGGTGTTTCGTTTGAATCGGTTTTGTGATCTTGTTGCATGAAATCCAATTTAATTACTTAAGAGTTATGCGTATAAGGTGTAGGAACATTGTAAGAATCATTTTGTGTTTTAAACTGTAGAAGAACAGTGTAGACAATGGTGTGAAATTGGGAAGAAAATGGCTAGCTGAAAAATTGCACAGCTCTGGTGGAGCTATGGTTTTCCTTGTTTTAGGGGAGATTCGGCACTCCGATCGGAAAACTAAGGGTAGATTTGAGTTTCCCATAACCTGTAGGTATGAACCCCACTGAAAAACGTAAGAAAATTCGTCGCCGGCAAGTCGCCGTTGACAGAGAAGACCAACTGCCACGTGTGGGAAGAAGTTGCGCAGTTGAGTTTTTGTTCTTGATTTTGGGCCAAACCGGGTCGGGTCCTACCCGACCCACCCATTTAGAGGACTACCCAACACTATTACTTTATGGGTAAAATTTTAAATTTGAGTTTGGGGGGGTGTTTGGTTGGAAATGAGAAGCTATCCATTGGTTGGCTTACAAATTACAATTGTACAGGAATTAAAAAAAAAATTTGCATGGCCAGTGACTTAAACTTGTGACAAAGGGGGAAAGGATGAGAAGCTTGGCCCACTATGCCACTAAGGCACATGCAGTCTATTTGGGCTCAAATACTATATGTATTAGATACACTTAATTAATTTAATAAATTGGTTTAAATTCATTAATTTCAAATTAAATCCCGACGCGTAAATTAGTCGAATGAATAATGAAAACTTACTGTTTGACCGTCTGGATTTAATGGTGAGGTCCTTTCTCGAGACGGAGTCCCGAAAAAATAAAATACCCGTAGAACGCCAAAATGACCAAAATGCCCCTAAGTCGAAGGTGAGTCAAACGGACTCTGATTGAGTTAAGTAAATAGTGGATTTTTATTGTTTCAAACCTTTTAGACTCAACGGTGAAGTCCAACTTGTGAAAACAGAACCCAAAAAATAGAGACGGGTAAATGACCATTTTACCCTTGGATAAATTAGATCAAATTATAAGTCGTAAAGGTATAAAGTAATGAAAGAAATATTTAGATTAGCGAGGCATAAATTTGATGAATGACATTAAAGTTGAAACGTGTTTACTGATATATAGGAGACTTAAAAGGAAAGGGAAGATCACGGATTACTAGGACGCATTGAAAAGTTAAGTAAATTTCTATCTTTGATACGTGGTTTTTAAAGCCATGATCTTTCCATTATTGCCAAAACTTGTACTCATATATGTTTTCACTATTATTGTTCCCAACATGGATATTGTTCTACTTGGTGGATGCCTATTGGTTAATATCTCGTGACTTGATTCACTGTATTGATGTTTATTTACTGTATGCTATGTTATGATGTTCCATGATTGTACACTTCATATGAAATACAATAGAATCCTTATTTATGTTAAGTGTCGGGTTTTGTGCTCAACCACATTACCCATCTGATGCTATCTGATTGACTGGGACCTACGGGTCAATTTATGGGACCTACGGGTCAAACGGACACATGGCAATGATGGCATTTTTACGCAGTGAGTTTAATGAGCAATTTATATGCATTTATGTTAATGGGGGATATGCTAGGCCCCGAAAGACCAAGGGTCTGCCAAACCCCAAACAGAGTAAAGGCATCATCTATATTAATTGATATAGTTATATGTTGATTGTGTTCATTGAGCCTATTCCATATTCATGCTACACTGTTACTCTTGACTGTTATTATACTTTGTCATTCATTGGTTACTCTTGACTGTTATTGTACTTTGTCATTCATCGGCCATTGTGGCATTTTACAGTTGACTGCAGTCGTTGTCATGACTGGCTATCATGTTACCTTGACTTGTATTCATCTATGTTAACTCTACCCGTATTGGGGATAGGATTTTACTTACTAAGCTTTGTTAGCTCACCCCTTTATTATATTTTTTAGGTGAGAATGATACGGAACTACAGTAGGAGATTTGGAGCGTAGGGAGACGATTGAGGAGCATAGTAGAATACAGTAGTTTCTCCCATGCACTCACCACTTAAAACAAAGATGGTTTATATTTTGTTTATGTTGGTTATTGTCAGACTTATTTCAGTTTTTGGAACAATGTTGTAATAAGACTTCCGCACTTTAATGTTATGATGACATTGCTTATTGTTATTATTGGTAAAAGAATGAAAAAGTAGGGATGACCAATGGGCCGACTCCACGACATAAGATCCGCATAGGGTGGGTTTTGGGTTGTGACTTATGATTTTTAGAATGAACTACATACTGTTATAGATGTGAATGGTTATTTAATAGACGAGATAGAATGAATGGCGACTCTTGGGAGTGTCACTATCACTGAATGTTATACATTAGAGAAATCATTACAAATTGAATGATATACACAGAGTATAGGAGGTACAGATCATAGGTGTACAGTTCTTAGCTGATCTAAGAGAGAAATTGATGATTTAAAAACAATTAAAGAATTGTGACTATTAGAAGATGAAAGCAAGTTAAGATACTAAAGGTTAACTAGTTTTGGAAAAAGACTATATGTTATGATGAAAGTTGATGATTCTTGAACAACTAAGATGAGCAAGTAAATAGTGATCCTTAATAATAGTACTACGTAAAAGTAAGTGATAAAAATGCTTGAGATTGTGACACTGAAAGTACTGAAGGAGGTTTCGATAAATGATATAGATGGATAAACAAGGCTTGACTAGGAGATAGTAGTGATACTTAAGAAAATTTGGAAGAAATCGTAGTGATATTGAATTTAGTAAACCTTAATGATTGTTCTATCTTATGGAAGCATGTATTTGATATCTATTGAGTTACGGTTTGATGATTGTTCTATATTGAAGGAGCCATTAAGAATTAAATTACTATATCTAGACTATAGACTTGATGTTTCTGGTCAGACGATCGTTCTATGTTGCGAAACTTATTGAGAATTGAATTTATATTTATGAATTATGAACTTGATGTTTTACGATTAGATGATTGTTCTATACTGTGAGAATTAGTGAGAATTGAATTACGTTTCATAATGAACGAGGAAAACGGTTAGTACACATTGAAAGATAGAAAGTAACATAGAATTGGAAATGTGTCAATTGAAAAACAGTGAATTTGACAGTAATATCTAAAAGGAATGGAAATACCCTGGAAAGGTAGTAGAACTAATAGTGATATCTAGATAGAGTAGTAGCATCTTGAAAGGCAATACACGTGACAAGTAACAGTTGAGTAGAATACTTATACACTGACAGGGAATGGATGTAGCAATGAATTAAGAGATGAGAGATAGACTGAAGGGAACTTAATTGGGTAGTACAAGAGAGATTGATGACGTACCAAAAATGTGAAAAGTCTTGAGTAAGTTATAGATAGACCCTGATAAGGTAAAAGATGAACAGATTTTTGAAGACATTTACTAGATAAGCAAGACTGTTAGAAATTGACATTATGAATTGTGATGAATTTGACAAGGGACTGATATATGATGATTAAGTGTTGGAAAAGATTTGATAAATCCTAGAACTGAACCGAATAGTAGATTTGATATGAACAAAGGATGATACTCTGTCAAGATAATCGAAAGTAAGTGATAAACAATCCTGAGTAACTTTTAGAGAATTATGTGATCTAAATGATTGTAACAGACTGGAAGTGTAATAAATTATTGAAAGGGATCATGAAATAAAAACAATACATGGAATTGTAGAAAATACTACAAGAATGCTTCCAAGTATAGAAGGAAGTAAAGATATATGAACAGTAAGGAATTGTGAACTGTATTAATTTTAGAAAGCTTAAACCATTTGATGAAACCTCGAACAAGACTAGGAACCTAACAGGGATTGGCAATAGTTATAGAGGCCTTCAATAGGAAGTACTTTCCTTAGGAAGTTAGGAATTAGAAAATTCTAAGTTTCTAGTACTACATCAACAGCCAAAGGTACTCTTCTAGTTACTTATGACCTGTTTATATTTTATGTTATTTTTACACATTCGAGTATGTCCCCATATGTTTGCTAACTGAATGTAGAAACTGAACACCTAGACTATTTGACTCATTGCTTACATGTCTGTCAAGGGAACTATTATTGAACCATGTTAGATACAGAACACATGAAATACAGACCAAGGACACAGACATTCTTAAACAATTGACTTGAGGTCAAAAAACAATTAGTTGAACGGTAGGCCTATTATAGAGGAATGATAATTAGAAACCGATATGAACTCTATGAGTTCCATATGATACAATTGGAATGATATATACCTCAGATATATTAGTAGACTTAATGGATAGAGTTTTCAAGCTACATTTAGAAATTTCATGATTCCATTCACCAAATGATGTCTTAATTTACAAAAAACCGGAGGAACCATAGAAAGGAACTGGGATTCACGTAAAGATTTCAAAATACACTTGAAGATATAGAAAAAGTAGTACAATGATCTGATGTGACTGTTAAACTTGATTCTTAGCAGAACATTTTTATCTAGTTAAATGTAAACACCTGTTCAAGTTATACCATGATGTTAGAGAAACTAAGGGAACCACCGGAGTTAGAAATGTCACGACCCGAAACCCACCCTAAGCGGATCTCGTGTCGCGGGGCCGACCCGAAGGCCGTCCCTACTTTATCCATTTCTGTATCATAGTACTAATATGCAATGTACTAAAAATTTTAAACAATGAACAGCGGAAGTCTTTATCAATTACAGTAATCCAGCGGAAGTCTTTTTAATAAATTAAACAGCGGAAGTCTATTAAATACATGACATAGTTCTACATAAAACAAAATGAGAACTAAACGTAACCAGCACTCAGGGGTGGTGAATACATGGGAGAACTAACATAGACTGATACAGTGCTTCAAAATGTTCCCCTACGCTCTTAGACTCCTACTGGGGTCTCGCAGCGTCATCACCTGAAATGGGGGGTAAGTGGGGTGGAATGAGCTATGAAGCTCAGCAAGTAAACCAGATCTCCGACACTGGTATCAATGATTATAAAGAACATGAATCCATGAATAAAAATATGATAGCCAATCATAAGAAGTAAGATACTGTGATAGCTAATGAGAACGGTTGCCATGATGGCCAATAAATAGTGGGGCACAATATACAATCAAGAGAAATGAATAAGCAGTGATAAGGATTTCTCAACAATAACCTGTCACAATAAAAGTACTGCCACAATAAAACGATTTCAATCAAACCAATGAACAACGTAAGATAACCTATAAGAAACAGTAATCCATAAGGAACAGTAACCATTCAACAATATATCCATAACAATAATCCAATGGAGATGCTTATAATCTGTAGTAGGGAATGGCAGCCCCTCTTCGTAATTCGAGGCCCGGCATACCTCTCAGTTAAACTCACATCTTTTGCCATGCGTCCGTTCACGGACTAATTCGGCACAGAAGCATCAGATGGATATTGTAACTGAGCACAATTCCAGCATTTATAAACATAGCATGATCTTTTGTGATTCCATAAGGAGTATGAAAATGGAATATCATATATACAGTAAAGCATAACAGTAAGCCTTTCAAGGCACGGTTCAATATGATAACAATAGCACAATAGTCAATCAATGTCCACAAGATAGAACAATATCATAGTGTGGATAGCAATAAAATGAAGTACTTTCAAGAGTACAAGTTTGGCAGTAATGAGTAAACTTGGCTTTAGAAACACCACATGGAAGAGAAAGTGATCCACTTACTTCTATCATGATTCTATCTCAGAAATCCGTGAGTATACCTTTGCCTTTCGAGTTTCCTATATATCAGTGAATACGTTTCAGAATAAATGCTATTCATCAAATTTTATGCCTTTCTATCATAAGTATTTCAAATACTATTTTAGACATTACCATTGAGTCCGGAATGCCGAAGAAAGTCGGTTTAGGCTTTCGTGGAATTCCATTTGGACTTTTGTACTAAAAAGGGCAAAATGGTCATTTTGCACTTTTACGGTATTTTATACTTCGGGGTGTCATCTCGTAAAATGGACCCCACCGTTGGACTTAGAACGTCCAAGATAATAAGTTTTGACTATTCATTTCTCTCATTTGGACTTCGTTTGACCCATATTTGAGATAGGGGCATTATTGTAAAAATTAATATTTAATTAATTTTTTTATGTTTGGGCAACAGTGAAATTTCTTAAAATATTTGGGGCCGGTTCATAAATTTCAAAACCTGCGGTCTGAACCAGTTGGTTCAAGACCAGAAACCCTAAACCGGTCCACCCTTCTCCTGAACCAAACGGTTTACTTCATTTGAAAAACCGGATTTCAATAACCCTGATTTCCTATCCCATCCTTGGTTTGGATAACCCCAAACCCAAATTCCAATTTACTATCCGTGTAACCAAACAAGTCCAAATCCATTTAATTTAAAAACCCAAAACGACACAGCTTAACTTACCCATTCATAACCGGTCGGGTACCGACCCGATCCGAACCCGGATCCGGTCTAGACTTAACCCGAATAGACCCACGACTTTCCGGTCATCTTCCCCACGTCTCCGGTAGGGTTCCGGCAGTGCACAGTGACCTTCTCCGGCGACGGTCATCGATTTCTGATGGATTTTCCCCCCTTTTTGAATGCCGTTCTCTTCCCCTTTCCTCAAGGATTCCAAATCCATTCTCCGTTTGGATCAAAACCGTCTTGATCTTCACGAATAGGGGTCCAAGTATCTCCGGCCGAATCTCCGGCCAAGTGATATTTTTCATTTTCGTGACTGTTTCTTCTCGGTTTCAAACCCATTTCAATCCTAAAGTGTTTCTGCACTTTATAGCAACATTTCTACAAACTAAAAGCAAGGTTTTAAACATAAAATCAGTGAGACCCGATTATCCTCCCGAACCTGCAACTCGGATTTTCTCTATGGTTTCTTAGCCATTTAACCTCATTCTTTTTGCAATAAATTCTATATTTCATGCTTGTTTAGACCCTAGCTTTAGTTTAAACATTCATGCTTAAAATCTCAAAAACAAAATTAAATTTGCTTACCTGGGTGTTCGAATTTATCCCACTGTGATCCTCCAAACCTTCCTGTTTATGCTCCTGAGTTCTTTGCTAATGTTTCTCTCAATCTTGGTCTCCTTTTTGCCTCTCAACCCACACCCGTATGTTCATATATAGAGAGAAAATTTCCACCGCCTCTCTCCTCTTTCTCTCTCTCTCTCTCTCTTGGTTACTCCCCTTTCTATGGCCCCTTTCATTGACCTAGGGTCTGTGTTCCCTCTGCCAAATGCAAACTTTGCATTAAATGGCTTGGGAGACTTGTGTTGCACTCATATATACATATATCATATTATATATATAACACACACACACACTTCACACTTAACCGACACACACACACTCACATTCAGCCTACCTTTATACTGCCCAAGGGCAGTTTCCCCTTTTTCCTTTTCTTTCTTTTTATTTCTTATGCATATATACATATATACATAAATACATCATATTATATATATATATATAAATATATACATACACACCAAATACACGTTTTTATACATGTATATACATGCATATGTAGGGGTACAATTCCATTTTTAATCGTATACACATACACTCATTTTAATCGAGCTATGAATTTATATTCACGTATGCATGCATGGAAATACGTGCATGCACGCATTATGATGCAATGTCCTGTGGGGCTCGGGTGTTACCCAGCCTTGATCATTCATTTCCATCATTCACAGTTCCAGTCATTCATTTCCATGAAAATACTATGATATACATATCTTACCGTTCAAGTTGCATGTGTTAACCGACCTACCTCGGTATACGTGACGTATCCCGGGTCAGGATATTACAAGAAATGCTAAGTTTGGTGACAAAATTATTTTTAAAAGGGTAAGAATGTAATATCCCGACCCAGGATATGGCATGTAAACCGAGGTAAACCCAGTCGAGTAGTGTAATACCTGGTTGTAACCTGAGCTGTTAAGCTCTATATCATGATATCATAGGGGCTGAATGGTTTTGGAATGTGAATGGTTTATTTTGTACAGCCAGTGCCGGGCGACGCCGGAGCAATGCAAGACCGAGCCTCATAATGCATGCATGCATGCAGTCCTATGCACGTGTACGTTGCATGGATACGTAGTCCATTAAATATTAGTGTATATATATACTTCTGGAATTTAGTATATATGTATATATATATATATGGATGTATAATTAAGGTATACATATACGTATATATATATATATAAGGCATTGTATAATGTATATGTATGTATGATGAAATGGAAATATAAAGGAAAAGGGAAAAGGAAAAAAGAAAAGAAAAGGGAGAGGGGCTGCATATGCAGTGTGCATGTGTGGCTGTGTGTGTGTGTATTGTGTGTTTTATGTGTGTGATTGTGAGGGCGGCAAGGCTACCGACACTTTAGGGTACAAGAGGGTGAATTGTATATACATATATAATGCATGTATGGTGCGTGGAGGATGGAGATTAAATGGACGGTTGAAAGGCAGTCAAGAATGACTGCAAGAGAGAGAGAGAGAAAGAGAGAAGAGAGATAGAGGCGCGGCCTTGAGGTGGTTTATATATACACATGCACTGAATGTGCGTTAGAAGAGTGGAAATTGAAGCTGAAGGAAGTTTGGGATATTCAAGAGTGGAAAACAGAATGAGAAAAAGAGAAAAACAAGAAGAAAAAGAGGTAAAAACACAAAAACCCATATTGTCTCTCTCTAAGATTTTTTGATATACAAATTGTTTTAAGGGCTAGTTATTGCATGCACTGCCCAGACTTGAATATACCTTGTGAATAAATGAGTAGATGCAACCCAGGAAGGCTTAGGACACGAAACCCATGAAGAAACCACCATTGATGGCAGCCCTAGAGCTTGGGTTTGAACGGACCAAAACAAAGCTTATGCCTCTCATTTAGAATCAAACAAGGACCCTCCATGTCACGACCCGAAACCCACCCTATGCGGATCTCGTGTCGCGGGGCCGACCCGAAGGCCGTCCTTACTTTTTCCATTCCAGTATCATAGTACTAATATGCAAAGTACTAAAATCCTCAAACAATAACAGCGGAAGTCTTATCAGTAATAGTACATCAGCGAAAGTCTTTCAATACACAATGTTAGCGGAAGTCTTTACAATACATAATATGGTTCTATATAAACAGAATAAGAACCAAACGTAACCAGCACCCGAGGGTGGTGAATACATGGGAGAACTAAGACATAGACTAATACAGTTCCTCAAAAATGTCCTCCTACGCTCTCAGACTCCTACTGGGGTCTTGCAGCGTCATCACCTGAAATGGGGGTAAATGGGGTGGAATGAGCTACGAGAGCTCAGCAAGTAAAAACAAATCTCCGACACTGGTATCGATAAGATACAATTCCATGAATAAGATTATGATAGCCAATCATAAGGAAGGAGATGCTGTGATAGCCAATGAGAACAGTTGCCATGAAGGCCAATGAATAATAAGTCACAATGTTCAATTAGGAGTAATGGATACACCATCAACATGAATCTCTCAACAACAATACAACAACAAGAAGTACTACCACAATAAACCAATCATAATCAATTCAATGAAGAGTGTCTTTTTAGTTAAGATAAGTCATAAGGAATAGTGTTATTCAATAACGTAATCGTATCAATTCTTAAGAGATGCATTTACTCTGTTCTCAGGTAAAATGCCAATGTAAATGTAAATGAAATGCCAATGGAAATGCAATGAAAATGCCAATGTTTATGCCAGTCAATTGCTGGTGGAAAGCCTTCGAGGAATTCATTCCTGCCATTTGTCCATTTATGTACTTGACCTTTAGGTCTCCAGTCATTACAGAAAGCAACAGATGGATGTTGTGACTGAGCACAAATCCCGTATTCATAACATATCATGATTATTCATAATTCCACAGAAGTATAAAATGGAATATCATATATTCAATAAAGACATAACAGTAGGCCTTTCCAGGCATGGTTCACAATAAAGACATAGTAGACAATAAAGACATAGCAGTAAGCCTTTCAAGGCATGGTTCACATGATAACAACGACATAGCAGTCAATCAATGTCCACAAGATAGAACAATATCGCATTGTGGATAGCAATAACGTGAGGTACTTTCAAGAGTACAAGTTTGGCAGTAAAGAGAATAAACTTGGCTTGGAAACACCATATGGAAGAGAAAGGGAATTTACTTACCTCTATCGTGATTCTAGATCAGGAAATCCGTGAGTGTACCCTTGCCTTTCGAGTTCCCTATATATCAGTAATTACGTTTCAGAATAAATGCTATTCATCAAATTTTATGCCTTTCTATCATAAGTATTTCAAATACTAATTTAGACTTTACCATTGAGTCCGGAATGCCGAAGAAAGTCGGTTTAGGCTTTCGCGGAATTCCATTTGGACTTTTGTACTAAAAAGGGCAAAATGGTCATTTTGCACTTTACCTTATTTTATCCTTCGGGGTCTCATCTCATAAAACGGACCCCACCATTGGACTCAGAACGTCTGAGATAATAAGTTTTGACTATTCATTAGTCTCATTTGGACTTCATTTGACCCATATTTGAAATATGGGTATTTTCGTAATTTTCTATTTAATTAAATATATTAATATTTAATTAATATTTTATTCTGAGGGTCAAATCACAATTATTAACAGTTGGGGGGTCCATTTATAAATTCTAAAACCTTCTGGGTCAACTTGTAATTTAAGAAAACTCTTATTCTCACTATGGATAGCCAAACAGTGGCTATCCCTTAAAATTGGAATAGGATATCCCCATCCCCAAACCAATTTCAATTTCAATTTCTTAACCATGTTGCCAAACACTCCGAATGTAATTTTAAAACATTTAAAACCTAAATCAAAACTGTACCATTTTGATAACCCTTTTAATTCGGTTGGGCCCCGACCCGGATCCAACCCAGATCCGTTTCTTTTTAACCCGAATAGACCCATGACTTCACAGTCGTCTTCCCCGATATTCCGGTGAGAGAACATTAGGGTTCCGTCACCTTCTCCGGTGACGGTGACCTCATTCCGTTCATTTTTAAACTCGTTTTCAATGCAGTTTCATTCCTTTCCCTTCAAGGATCTCAACCCTAGCCTCAGCTTGCACTAAAACTCTCCCCATCTTCACGAATAGGGAGTTATTCAACTCTAGCCGATTCTCCGGCCAAGTTTCATTTCCTATTTCGTGGCGTTTTGATCACGGTTTTGGTCCTAGAATTCTTCTAGCATGTTTCTGCACTTGATTAGATCATTTTTAGAAACTTTAAAACAAGTTTTAAACATAAAATTCATGGAACCCAGATTATCTATCAGACCTGCAACTCCGAATTTCTCTCTCGGTTCTACACCATTTAACCTGATTCTTTTTGCAATATTTTTCTACTTTCATCCTCTTCAAGACCCTAGTATTAAACCAAGGTTTCATGCTTTAAATTTATAAAACAGTAACTAAGTAAACAAACCTGAATTTCCTTGTTTGCTATCGGTGACCTTCCCAACCTCTTTGTTTCTGCTTCAATCTTTCTCTCTTCTTCTCCCCTTCAGTTCCTGACCCTTCCCTCCTTTTCTAACCTCTCAACTCACAAACCCGTGTACATATATATAAACAATAACTCCCGCCGCCTCTTTCTCTCTCTACCTTATCACTCACTCTTTCTCTCTCTCTTTCTCTCTTTTGCAGTCATCCTTGACTGCAGAGAACCGTCCATTTATCCTCCATCACCCACGTACCATGCTTGCTCTCTCTCTCTCTCTCTCTCTCTATATATATATATATATATATATATATATATATATATACACACACACACACACAATCTACTTGCACCAAGGTCGGTGGCCTTGGTGTTTCCCTCTCAGCCGCACAGCACACACACACATACACACAGTGACATATGCACTGGTCAGCAGCCCTCTTTCCTTTTTACCTTGTCTTTTCTTGATATTTCCTTTTATATTTATACATGTATTATGTATACATATACATATATATATACATAACATACATTATACCATATGTATTATACACATATAATACGTATCTTATACGTGAGAGTATATCCATATACGTGCATGTATATCCATTTATGACAGTGCATGCATACACTGATTTTTGGTGTACTACGTGTAGGTGAAATATGGTCGTGCATGGAAATACGTGCGTGCACGCATTACGATGCGATATCCCGAGGTGCTCCGGTGTTGCCCGGCACTTGTTATACATTTCATCATTTATAGTTTCCATTTATTCATTTCCATGAAATACCCTAACATAGAGCTTAAAATCGCTCAGGTTATGCTATTCAGTCAACTTGCCTCGTAAACGTGTCGTATCCCGGGTCGGGATATCACACTCCAAGAATTTCAAAGCCATTGGAATCACTGCAAATGGATAAGAAATAGGGAAGAAAATCTCATTTATAGTCACGGTCCAAGGGTTGGGTCTCTTAAAATCAAGTTCCAAACTTGATTCTTGGAACGTGGCTTTGAAGCCACTAGACTAAAGGTCACAACCAAACAAGAACCATAAAAAATGATGGTAAAATGAGCTCAAATCGAGCACGTCACAATCGCAACTATCAAAACCCAATAGAGCAAAACAGCCCAATCTAGCCCATGAAAACCATACCAAAACGAAGATTAAAGTTCCAGAAACAATTTAGAGTCAAGAATAGAGAGATTGAGTAGTTTAAAACTCACGAAATTGGAAATGAAAAATTGCAAAAATTAGGGAAACATAGGGGAGAAGGGAAGAAAAAGATGAACAGTGTGGGTCGGTCTCGGGTCGGATCAGGTTCAGGTCGGGGCCTGTCCCATTGCACGTTAGGGGTTAAGTGGGACTGCATCGTTTTGTGTATGTTATGTTTTAAATTTAAATAGACTTGGTCTGTTTGGTTACAAGGGCAATGGCCTGATTTGATATCCATTGTAGGGATAAGATAGCCTATCCTATTTTAAATTCCCTATTTGCTATTTGGCTTAAAGTAAATCAAAAAAAAAAAAAATGGGGGTTACGCCCTAGGATTCGAATGGTTAACCATCACAAGCCAAGACCCTAAAACCTCCCTATTTTACCACTATGACAGGCACGCCCGTGTGAAATGTCTCAGTTGAATATATATATATATATATATATATATTATAATAATAATATTAAATTAATTTAATAATAGTAAAATAATATGAAGTCCAAATAAAATAAGTAAATAGTGTATTTTGACTATTTCGGGCATTTCGGACCCAATGGTGGGCTCTGTTTTGCGAGACAGGACACTAAAAAATAAAGACCCGTAGAAATGCTAAATGACCAAAATAACCCTATTGTTGCCCGAACCCAAATGGAATTCTGCGAAAACTTAAACTGACTTTTTCGACATTCTAGACTCAATGGTAGAGTCTAAATTAGTAATAGAGATACGTATGATGACAAGGCATAAAATTTGATGAATAGCACTAAAACTGAGACGCGTGTACTGATATATAGGGAACTCGAAAGGAAAGGGCAAAATCACTGGATACTGAACTAGGAACGCATTTTTAAGGTAAGTAAAACCTATTCTCTTCCATGTGTTTTCAAGCCAAGTTTATTCTATTTACTACCGAACTTGTGCTCTTGAACGTACCAGATATTATTGTTTTTCACAATGTGATATTGTTCTATCTTGTGGACATTGATTGACTGTTATATCATTGTTATCATGTTGAACCATGCCTTGAAAGACCTACTGTTATGTTTTTGCTGTATATGTGATATTCCATTTTTATACTCTTATGGAATCACTTATGATCATGATATGTTTATGCATGCTAGATTTGTGCTCAATCACAATATCCATCTGATGCTTTCTAATTCACTGGAGACCTACGGGTCAAGTGCATGAACAGATATATGGCAATTCATTACAGTTCATTGGGGGGGTATGATGGGCCCCAAAAGACCAAGGGTGTGCCAAACCCTGACACAAAGTAAATGCATCTCTTATATGATTGATATGACTACGATTGTTGAATGACCCTATCCCTTATCACTTATCTTATACTGAGAGACATATCGTATTGATTTGGTTGTGATCGGTTTATTGTGGCAGTACATTCATGTTGATACATTGTTATTGAGAGTTCCATGTTGATGTTACATCATGGCAATTGTTCTTATTGGCTATCACAGCATCCTATTTCTTATGATTGGCTATCATATTCTTATTCATGGATTCACATTCTTTTATGATCACCGATACTAGTGTCAGATATGGGAATTCACTTGTTGAGCTTTTGTAGCTCATTCCATTTACTTATCATTTTTTAAGTAGTGATGCTGCAAGACCCCAATAGGAGTCTGAGAGTGTAGGAGGACATTTTGAGAAAATGTTCCAGTTTATGTTTTAGTTCTCCCATGTATTCACCACCCATGGGTGCTGGTTATGTTTAGTTATTGATTTGACATTTGTTGAACCATATGATATATATGACAGACTTTCGCTGATTATTGAATTGATAAGATTTCCACTGATTATTGTTTTAAAGTTTTAGTACATTGCATTTTAGTACTATGATACAGGAATGGTCAGCCCTGCGACACGAGATCTGCATAGGGTGGGTTTCGGGACATGATAGGGTATGGGACCAGTATTAACATGAAGTAAGTGTTTAAAAGTACATGATCTGAATGCGAGGTCTAGGACCTACATTAACGTGAAGTAAGTGTTCTGAAGTACTTGATCAGAAGTGCGTGAGGTATGGGACTCACTGGTAGAGTAGTTGAAGTTCATATGTGAATGTGATGTATATTTCCAAAAAAAATAATAATTCTAGGCAATTCTATATACTATAAAGAGTATAGTAGCATGTGTATTTGCTTCCGCTGCAATGATTGAATGTGATATGATGTATTAAATGAATAAATTTGTTTATTTGAATAAATCCCATGATCACGGTCCCTTAATCCGCTTAGGGTGGGTTTTGGGTTGTGACACTAAGGGTCATGACTTTATAAGAAATTACGACTAGTTTTGATTGAGGATTAACACACAAGTGAATGTGAAAAATTAGTGCACGAAGTGCACTTGAGCAAAATTAACATAACGCACAAAGGGAATGTGTTTAATTGGGATTATTCCAATAATTATAATTGTCATAACCCGAGACCCACCCTGTGTGGATCTCGAATCGCGAACCCTGGCCCGACTCTAGGTGCCGAATCGGGTATCTCAACTTGCTGCACAATCAATGCTACTAACATGCAACAACTAAATAGTGGAAGACTTAAACAAGTAAATAAATAAAAGCTGCATGTGATATATATAATGTTCTTAAGATGCAGAATACAAAATTTCTTAACAACTGTTCATCCCCAAGATGTAGACGATATGGGAGAGCTACAAGACTGTCTGTACTAAATATTACACTGTAACTTTAAAAGAAATTTCCACCTCCTAGCTATCAAGCTCTAGGGTCTGTTCTCGAGATCTGTGCCTAAAAAGTCAAAAGTAGTATCTGTCTGAGCTATGAAAACTCAGTAAGTAGTCCTTTACTCTGCCATGTGTACAACTGTATAAAAGAGTACTAGCCAATCAATAAATATATATACTCAATATCAGATGATAGAAGTCAAAAGATAAGGAAATGAATCCACTATGATAACAATGTCATACTGCTACAGTCATGAGCTATATCAAGTATGAAATGTAAGCACTCAACTGAAAGTTGTAAAATCCCATGATCATTCAATAACAATATAACATGATCAAGCTATGAATATCAACAATAAAGGATAGTGATATCAATTAAAACTGAGATGCTCTCGTGGGGCCCGAAAATCCCCTTGAGCTCGTATTCAGTTTCACTCGGGCTCTCTAAAATACTGCTTTGTGTACACTGGAACTCCACGTCCCATGCCTCACATAGCAACATAGTAAATGTTCCACTCGGAACCTAGACCCGAAGGTCATAAATAACATCAGATAGAGATATGACTGAGCACAAATCTGGCACTAATAATATATTGGGATCATGCTATCTTCCACGAGGAGTATAATTGAATCATAACAGGTTCTAGACAATCTGACGTAACAATAGTTTTCGAGGCTACGGTTACTAAACTGCTTTGAATAAAACTGTCTGGCCCTCACGGTCCTAGGTACAAGTGTACAAAAAGGAATCCATGCACAAGTGTACAATCATGATTGAGATATATATAAAAATCAATAATTGTTTCCCACATGATAGGGCAATATCAATGTGGCTCAATAAATACTGGTATGTGTATAGAGTACAATAGGCAATATATATACAAGAACTATGACATGGCTTGGAATGTAACACATGTAGAGATCAGGTTTTACTTACCTTTTACTGTCTATAAAATATAAGGATCTAGATTGCCTTCTCTTTGCCCTTCGATGTTCCTAAGATTCATAAAATACGTCTCAGTCTATCGCTACATGAATAATGTTATTCATCAAATTTTATGCTTCCATGCTATAAGTTTCTTTTTTACTAAAATAGACTCTACTATTGAATCTGAAACATCGAATAAATTCAGTTTAGGCTTTCGCAGAATGCAATTTGGATATCTGTGTTAAAAAGGGCAACATGGTCATTTTGTACTTTTACGTGTCTTTTATTTTTTGAGACCCCGTCTTACAAAACGGACCTCACCATTGGTCTTAGAATGTCTGAGATAGTCAAAATACACTAATAACTTGTTTAATTTGGACTTCGGGTTATTTTGCTATTTTTAAATTAATTACATTAATTAATATTATAGTTATATAATATATATATATATATTTCGACGCCCTGATTCACACAGGCTTGCCTGTCCAATTGGTTTGAGCTTGGGTTCCCTCATCGCGGTCATAGGTTCGATTCCCTAGGGCTGTGCCCCTTTTATTTTTTTTCTTAACCTTTGAATATCTATATTATATATATGTTTAGGCACGAAGGTTACCACAGGCTTGCCTATCCCAGTGGGTTAGGTTGCACCCTCCCTTCTCTTTGTCCCTCGTTCGAACCATGGGGACAGTAGTCCCCCAATTTTTTTCTTAAACTCCCGAAGCCAAACAATGGCTAAGGCCTAAAATCAGGGATAGGCTATCCCGTCCCAGTTTGGAATTCAATTAAATTTATAAAGGTTGTAACCAAACAACCCAGTTTAAGTTTTAATTTAAAATAACTAATCTTGAAACGACATAGTTTAAGCCCTTTTAAGCACCAAACGGTGCTGCTTCGGGGGAGACACTACTCATCATTTCCCCGATTTTTTGGTAGGGTTATGCTAGGGTTCCGTCACCATCTCTAGCGACGGTGACCAATTTTTGACTAATTTTTAACTATCTTTGAATGTGGTTTTCTTCCATTTTTTACAAGAATCACATATTTATCATTAGTTTTTGATTTAATCTAACCAAACCCTACGAATATGGAAGGATTTATAACTTCGGCCGACTGTATTTTTCTAATTTCGTGCATATTCCTTTGTTGTTCTCATTCCCCTCTTCTACAAATGTTTTTTTGCACTATAGAGGATTAATTCCTCATTGATCAACCAAGGTTTAAAGCATAAAATTACAAAATCTAATTTTTATCCTCTTGACCTGAAACTGGGATTATCTTGCTATTTCTTAACCTTTTTCATTGATTTTTCTTGCTAACAATTCCTCATTTCATGCTCAATATAGCCCTACAATTTAAACTAAACAAATCATGATAGAATCATAAAACAGGCTCGATGCCACTCGCCTATTTTTTTGTATTTTCTTAGTGCAGTCTCTTTGTAACACCCTGACCCGGGTTAGCACGTAGACCGAGGTAGACCAAATCGGGTAGTGTGCCATCAATTGTAAACTGAGTTGTTTTAGCTCTATATCATGATATTATATACACTATACAATTTTGGATTGTAAATAGTGTCAGTTATATAGTCAGTGTCAAGGGACGCCCGAGTAACTTAGAACCATGCCTCGAAATGCATGCACGCACTGTCACGACCGGAAACCCACCCTGTGCGGATTCCCGAATTACGACTGTCACATCCCGAACCCCACCCTACGCGGATGTCGAGGACGTGACTGCCAGTTGGTCGCGACGCGACCAACCAAAGGCAAATTCTGAACTTTCCGACGAATTGCACTCCGACTGTAGGGTCAGATGCAGCGGAATTTTAAACTTTTTCTTTGTGTCACGGGAATGCAACTCACTTATCCATCATAAGTATATGTATCACAGAGCAAGACTAAATCCAGTCAGTCAACAATTCTAATTTCAGAGCATATCTAAAATCAAGCATATAACAACATAGCAGATCTAATATCTCTAGAGTACCATTTAGTTCCATGAGCCATGTTCCAATATCTAGTGCATGTCAATCAAGTCAGTCGTATCATATTACTTACCTGGATATACGGATTCGATTCACAAGAATGTAAGTCTCTACAAATCAGTGCCATCTGATCCTTATTTGCAATGCCACTTGGCCTATTCACGTTATGTCATAGTACCTTCTAATCCAATGGAGGTAATTCCTGAAAAATGTCAGAATAATGGGGTGAGCTTAAATAAGCCCAGTGAGTAACACAGATTCCCTATCATGGGTTTCAAAACCAGTCCTTGCTTCCAAGGCACGTGGATAATTTAATCGTTTCAAAATAACAATTTTCTAAATCCATTTCATAAGCAGTCTAGTATAATGGGACAAGATTGCACAAACAGTACAAACGAATCGGAACATAACATAACCAATCGGACCAAAACAATAACCATTGCCAATATATCGATCAAGACACAAACATTTCATTAACGGAACGAATCACAGCTGAGACTAAGTGGGAACAATAAGTCAATCAAGACAGAGGCATATCATCGACGGCTAAAACATAGCGGATCTGAACAAGACATCAATCAAGACGAAGGCATACTTTCAATAGCTAGAACATAACGGAACTGAACAAAAACAATATACTAATCAAGACACAAGCACATCATGAACGGAACGAAACATAACGGAGCTGAGTAGAAACGATATAACAATCAAGTCGGAGACATATCACTAGCGGAACGAATCATGACCAAACTGAACAATGTTTTAATCAAGACAGAGGCATGTCATTACGGGTAGAACATAACGGAACTGAACAATACATCAATCCAAACAGACCTATTATCGACCGGCGGTACACAACGGAATCGAACGTATCAATCAGGGACATAGACATAGCATTAACGGATAACACATAACCGAACTGAACGAAATTCCTAATTCAAAGGACACAATCACATCGTGTGAAATGTAGTACAAAGGGCCTACATTAAGTACGTACATTTAAACAATATAGTATTTAGACAGTATACTATACAAGTAGTACGGTACGACAAAATATCGTTCTTTGCCTATATCACATGGTTAGTTTAATCATTTCGGGAATAATGGTTCAATACATCCATTTATCTCAACAGTTCAAAACAAGCAAAACAGTACGGGATGCTAGCACAGGGATCAGGAATATAGTCAATTATTTAAAAAAACTAAAACCATGTCATAAGTGATATAGTACGAAAAGGCATGCATTTAAATAATTGCACTTAAATAATTGCATTCAAAACAGATCGATAAATCAAGGGACAGTATCAAAACAGTGTCAGAAGTTACTCACAAACTTTTAGGTTTATCTCCTTGCGCAAATAATCTGACAACCTCCAAACATTGTTTCAGGTACATCCTTGTACATCCTGAATAATCATCATTAATCATAGATAGATCAGAATTCATCCATTCAGGTCTTATTCGTCATCTTAGGTGTCTATCGGATTACCTAAGATAGCCTAGTAGCCTATCGCCCTTCCATTGGGTCTCACCCGAGGCTATTTCATTCTTTAATTAGGCTTAGCAATTTTTAGGATTATATCCTAAGTCATTTAGACTTCAATTGTTATCAGTCAGGCACTCATTCAACTTAGGGGCAAAATGGTAATTTTACCATTTTTGTCTCGGACCCTGTCATGGTCTTCGAAATAGTCTTTATATCTTAAGTACAAAGTTCTACGTCCTTTGGACTCCAATCGGTATTAGTTAGGTTCTCATTTTAACCATAGGGGCAAAATGGTAATTTTGCCATTCTTATCCCGGACCCTGTTATGGTCCTCAGAATATCCCATATATCGTATATATGAAGTTTTAAGTCTTTTAGACTTTAATCGGTATCAGTTGGGTACTTATTTAGTCTTAGGGGCAAAATGGTAATTTTGTCATTTTTGCCCGGGACCCTATCATGGTCTTCAGAACGTCCCATATATCTCATGTATAAATTTGTAAGTCCCTTGGACTTCATTCGGTATCTGCTTTAGATCGTCGGGACACATCGGTCATTTCTCGTTTTACGCGTTGACTGTCTCGGAGTCTTATTTAGCCTTTCAGTGTTCATAATTATCCCTATGATAATTTATCATATCAGTTTGACCTTTATTCGACCTCTACTTTGCACTTACAGTGCTCAGGGGTATTTTGGTCATTTTACGTTTTGTGTAATTCTGACCCCGATTCGTCATCTAATCAACTATACAGTCTCACCAGTGTCTGGGCTCCTACTGGTATTAGTTTCGTCCAAATCGGACTTTGTTTAGGTCTCGTATGGTATCAGGGGTAATTTGGTAATTTCATGTGTCGTATTTTTCGGCACGTCAGTTCATAAAATGAACCTCACCATTGGGTCCAGAGTGTCCAACATAGTGAAATTGGACTGTCTGTTATGTTTAATCGACCCTGAGTATCATTAAGGACAATTCAGTCATTTACACCTACGTGTTTGTATTTTTCGGGACCTCGGTTCATTAAACGGACCTCACCGTTGAGTTCAGAATGCCCGAGATAGTCAAAATAGGCTATCTGATATTTTTATTTGGGTCTGGGTACCATTAGGGGCAGTTCGGTCATTTATCACTTACGGGTCTGTATTTTTCGGGACTGTATTTCCAAAATCGGACTGTACCATTGAGTCCAGAATGCTTGAAATAGTGAAAATACACTATTTATTTACTTAATTTGGACTCCGTTTGACATATTTAATGTCCAAGGGCAAAATTGTAATTTTACCTATTTAATAAAATAATAAAATAATAATTTTATTATTTAATTAATTACCAGGGGCTTAAATGAAGGAATTTCCCAAAAATCTGGGCCACTGTGCAATATTTAAAACTGTCAGGGGTAAATCCGTAATTTCTGGAATTATTTGGGGTCCAAAATGTAATTACATGATTTAGGGGTTCAAACCGTAGGGTTCAAGAGTTCAGTGGACTGAACCGGTTCAAAACTCTAGTGAACCAACCGGTTCAGTTCCTTCAGTAAACCGGAATTTAATATTCTAGTTAATCTTAATTAGCCCCCCTATCCGTGTTTCAGTTGCCCCTAATCTCAATTTTAATTTATTATTGCCGTAGCCAAACAGCCGAAATTCGATTTTAAATTTAAAACAGTTAACCCAAAACGGCGCAGTTTCAATAACTCGGTGGCACGCTCGTGGACCAACACGTGTCCGAGTCAACTCGCTAACTCGGTTTTAAAACACTGGGTCGACTCAGCGTCGTCTTCCCCGTTGAACCCTCACTGTTTGCCCTAATTTCTGCAGATTTCTTCTTCTATTTCGTGATGTTTCAAGCACGGATTATTCCTGCCTTCAGTCCCAATTTATTTCTGGGTATCATGCCAACAATTTGGCATTCATTTGGTGCTTTGAATCGAGCTCAATAGTTCGGTTCAACAGAGGATAACCGAACCTGCAATTCGATACCAAACCCTCATTCCTCAACCTTTTTCAGCGCGGTTTGTTGCTAAATGATCCTCATGGTATATAGTTTCATTTCCCATTCAATAAAATCGGTTTAAAGCATCCAAATCACAAATGGTATTTTGTGACCGAACCTGCAACTAGCTTTTTGAGGGTGTTGCATGAGGCTTTAGGGTCGCGGATTAGGGTTTCTAGGGTCCTTAGGAGGTCTAGTTTAGGTCCCTAACCATATAATCGATCGAGGTTTACATGCATTCAGGTCTGTACATGCATTCTCTCTCTAAAATTGTTTGGATTTCTTTTATCAGTTTTGCATGTTTCACTCTCTAATTTCTCATGCAATTAAACAACCTATATAATCTATATGCTGTATACATGGTTGCATGCTAGAATTGAAACAAGAATAGGATGGATTTTGCAACCCATACCTCTACAATTTTTTTTTGGCCGAGACTGTTTTCTCCTTCTCTCCCTTGCTTCCCTTCAGTTCCTTCTCTATGGCTCGGTCTCTCTCTCTCTCTTTTAAATATCAGTATACAGAATTATTTTGGGTCTGATTTCCCTCCCAAAGTGTGCATAATTCCTATGCCCAATATATATCAAGGGTATTTTATTTAATCAATTTGGTTGCATGTGAGCTGATTGGGAGAGTGGTGCTCAAGTATGCTAAGAGTAGGGTGATGGTGGGGCTAGGGTTCATAGGGGTGATGTGTTGCATGCTTGGCCATTGGCCAATTTGGGAGGCAACTTGGGGCAATGCAGTGTTATATACAAATCTTGGTGTATATACACACAAAGTGGTCTGCAGCCTAGTTGGTAAGTTTTTTGAGAAAATCTCCTTCCACCAGAGGTCAAGGGTTCAATTCCCCTTGACCACCAATTTGGCCATTTTTCACCATTTTGGGTTAAGGCCCTGTTTGGCTGCACGTTAATTCAGTTTCTGATGTTTGCCTCATAACTTTCATTCCGTAACTCCTTTTTCGATGCAGTTTCTTCCGGTCAGTTCCTATTTCAGTTATCTTCAGTGTCAGAGGTTCCGTGTCATTTATTAGTCATTCGGGATTTCCGTGGTTAATTAATTCGAATTCTATCAGTGTTAAATTGACATTATTTCACCTAATTAATTGGTAATTAGGTTCGGGTATTGTACCCTATTCTCGAGCATGCTTTAATTGTTTTATCGGTCTATCTTGACCGTCGGGAGATTAGGGTTAATTCCCTTGATTATTCTCTGAGCCGGTATTAATTAATAATTAATATTTAATTATTAATTATACAAGATCGGGGTGTTACAACGACCGCCACCCTTTAGCCCAGGGGCCTTAGGGCGAGCCTCACATAAGCGACGGTATCGGACGGCGGTGCGACCTGTGTTTGCGAAAGCGTGAAAAACTTTTCCTTTTCTTTTCTTATTTTAAATTTCCCGTACATCCACCCAGTATTGCCGCTCTTAAGAACGGTACATATGATTATACATTCAGAGCAAAAATAAAACTTTTAAGACTTTATACGTAATACATATCTAGTTGTCCTTTAGGACTTAGTTACATAACAATCTAACATTTACTATAACCAGAAGTGGCAAACTACAATTCCATAATACAACCCATGAACCGCTAATACAAAAGTGACCAACATATGGTCCTACTACTTCCATGCTAACCCTATAATAAACTTCCTATGCCCTTCCACAAAATGGTCAAGGTTTTCACCATCTTCATCACAAAATAGGGTCAAGATCACTTCTGTTTCCTTAAAGGGGGTCGGATAAAAATTTGGGTAAGCTAATCTAAGCTTGTGAGTAATTCCAGCATTTGTCATGGGTTTTCAATTGGTAGTGGTTAGTAGAAGAGATTTTATAAAATAGTCACTACCAATTGCTCGTATACTTTGAACACATAATATATGCATTCTTTAAAAACAAATAGCTTAAAACATTTAAAGAAATCAAGCTTAACTTGTACTTTTTCAAATAGAGTATAGAAACTTCAAAACATATAGATATGCAAAGTGAAAATGAGTGTAAAACCTGCTTCCATTTTCAACATAACATCTTATCACTTTCATTAGTAGAATCTGTTTCGAACCAGATTCTCTTTTTACTTTTTGTGGAGAAATCTCATGCTTGGGGGATTAGATCCTACTACCTAGCATTTTGCATGTCAATTGAGTTCCGAAGAAACCCAAAATCATTTTTCATGTCAATTGAGTTCCAAAGAACCCAAAATCATTTTTAGTGCTTATGCACTATTTATCTTGCATTACCAGTGGCAACATGTCACGTCCTGAATTCTAACGAACCCGAGGCGCGACTGACGAGACAAAAGGGAAATAAAATAACAAGGAAATAAAGGACAATCAAGTACAGATCAATACTAATTTAATCCACCATTCTGATACAATGCATGAAGTCTAGTCCCTTAGTTGACAACATACAATGGCAGGAAATAGTCTAGGGCTTATGCCCTTGTACAATATCAAATACGCCCCGCGGGCCAAATATAATCCTTAAATCAAAGCATCTCTAAGTCTCGCATAGCTGGTGTGTGATCTGAAATGTTTGTCCCACGAATGGGTCAGCTCAACTGCTGGTACAATATAATGCTAATACAAGAAGCAAAATTACGGGCGTGGCATGTGCAAGTGTACAATTATATCTATATGACATTCAATGTCATCAAGGCAGTATATGAACAGTATGCAGTATATGAGCAGTATGCGTGACACACCCATGCAACTCTATGCCCACCCATGTCTCGCTTTACGGACCTTCCCCGATGGCCTGCAAGCACCATGTATGTCTCGCTTCACGGTCCGGAACCCGTCAGGCATGCGAGTACCTAATGGCCGATTTTGGGTTTTTCACCACAGGATCTGCACCCTCATAATACACAGCACCACGTGCTCAACTCACACCGTGTCCAAGGAATCACACCATGCCAATATGCTCTGATTCTATCATGGCTCAGTGCAATCTCAATAATGCATCTCATCCACACATGAAGCATGCTTTAAATCATACATTCTATGATCTCAACAATTCTCAAAGAACATAATCCACACATTATACTAACACATGCGATATACACATATTCACGATCCACATTATCACCCAACTTCCAGAAAAATAGCATGAAGCACATAAGCATGTGAACAATCAAACAATTATGTGAATCATCAAGTCAACATGGCAGTTATTCCTAAACTTAATTCTATTTCTTACTTATCACAATATATCGTACCTGATGGGTCAATCTCAACTCAGGAAAGTGTACTCGTAGTACAGCAGAACCACAGTAAGAATACAGAAGGTCATACCACCTTCTCATTGCCTTTCTGTGTCCCTAAAATCAAAACATGTGACTTAGTCCATTTGTTACTCGAATTATGCTATTCATCAAATTTTATGTCTTTATTTTATAAGTTTCCATTTTGTTAGATTAATTTCTATCATTGGGTCCGAAACGTCAAAGAAAATAGGTTTGGGCTTTCACGAAATTTAATTTGGACGTTCGGGCTAAAAAGGGCAAAGCTGTCATTTTGCACTTTTACGGGCTCCCATTTCTTGAGACCTCTTTTCATAAATCGGACTCCACGTTTGAGTCTAAAATGTTCGAGATAATAAGATTTTACTATTTGTTTATTTAAATCGGGGTTCGTTTGACTGTGTTTTGACTCAGGAGTATTTTGGTAATTTTCAAGGGTTCCACGGGTCTTTTATTTTTTGGGACCTTGTATCGCATCACAGACCTCACCATTGGTCTTAGTAGGTCCAAGATAGTAAGAAAACATATATGACTTGTCGTATTTGGGCTCCGGGCCATTTCAGAGTATTTATTTTAATTAAATAAATTTAATTTATAAAATGGAATCAAGTATAACATATATATTTATTCAGTGCATTTATGGACACAGGATTGTCTTGTCCAAACGGTCACGCACCCCCTTCCCACGCGCCCCACGTGGGTTCAAGTCTCGGCAACCCTAACCCTTTTCCCCTTTTTTTTTCATCTTCAAATTGTTGGGCCCAATCTCTTGTTAATTAAAATGGCCCAAGTCTCTTTTAAACCAACACGGCCCAACACCATTTACTTTAAAACTAGCCCAACAAAACAGACCCAAGGCAAATTAAGTCACAGGCCCGTCACCCCCCCGATTTCCCGACCAAGTGCCGGTCGTCTTCCCCGGCTGGGATTCCGGCTGGTCGCCGGAATCTCGACGGTTTCTCTCCATTTCCTTACTATTTTACGTCCATTTTTTGGAATTTCTTCACCAAATTCTCCCTAGGACTCGCAGGAACCCATTTAACGATGTCTTAAGCTCAAACACTAAACAAAAACTTGTGAAGCTTTCGTAACCCTAGTTATTGCCGCGACCTGCAAGTGGGATTTTCTCCCTTGTTTCTTGCCCATTTTATGTGATTCCAACGGGTTTGGAATCCTGTGAGGGTCCTTGTTCGGTCCTAAAGGAAATGGTGAGGCTTTGTTTCGGTTCTCTCAGACTCGAGCTTCAAGGTGGCCATCCATAGAGGCCCTTTCACGGTTTGATGGTTTGGGTTTGGTTCAGGCCTGGTTTTTGTATCTAAGTCAAATCCCACACAGTCTAGATGCCATGCATGTGTTCAAGAAGCTCAAACAGTCAACATATATACTTACATTCTAGAGAGAGAAATAAAAATGGGTTTGTGATTTTTCACCTCAAAACTAGTGCTTCCTCTCACTTGCTTGCTTCTAGCTTCTTTCCAATGAATCCAAGGTGAGTGAGGGCTGTCTGTAACCCTTCTTCCTCTTCTTTCTCTTCCTTTCTTCACTTTCTCTTTCTACCCCACTCTCTCTCTCTCTCTCTACCCGAACTCCTCTCTGTTTCTCTTTTCTCTCTAACCAAAGTGAACCCCTATGTACATACACTCATCCTCTCACAGTCCAGGCCAGCTACAGCTCCCCCCTACCCTTCTCAAATCCAACAGTCTCTCCACACACACCTAGATACACACATACATCACCTCACAGTCTGTTGTAGCCTCCCATTTCTCTCTTCTCTTGCTCTCTTTTCTAATCTTTCCCTATTGCTCCAGCCACCTTCTTCCATCACAAGCAACTTTGCATTAAATGCAAAGTTGACTTGTGTCGTATATATTCATATATATATATATATATATATTATATCACTCATGCACACTCCACACATTTTCAACCGAGCACACACACACTCACAACAGTATACACTGCCATATATATATATATATATATTCAATTTACTAATGTATTTAGTCACATCTATATATATATATACATATTTACATACATCCATGCATACACATAACATGCATACATACTTACCCAATATAAAATTACAAAATTCATGCATACATGGCCCATTGAATTAAATAACAATAATGATAATAATAATAATAATAATAATAATAATAATAATAATAATAATAATAATAATAATAACCGAAAAATTTTATAAAAAAAAATAAAAATTTCAGGTTATTACACAACAGGAGGTATAAAATACTTGCAAATAGATGCTATTTAAAAGCATTAAAACATGGCCTCCCTATAGTTTCATTTTAAAACACATAACATATAACTTCTTCAATAGGGCTTCAAATACTTGGAATATGCAAATTCAGAATATTTAAAGAACTTGGCATTTTAACTTAGACATGCTAAAAAAATATTTTTTAGGAAAACTGTTGTAGAAACCATTCACTAAGCATGTCGCAATAGGGTTTATAAGAACAAAATCTTTTAAAACAGGAATCATGAAATACTGAATTTGATTTCCAAATGCTTCAGATATTTTGAACGTAAAACTTCTTCAAATCCATGGAGTTAAATCTCCACTTCAAATACAAGGTTACGCACATTGAACTTCAAGGTCAGCGCTACTGGTGTGCCTTCCCTTTTCCCTTGACAATCCTAAAACGATTTATGAACATTCCATAAATTTCATATGTCACGACCCGAAACCCACCCTATGAGGATCTTGTGTCGCGGGGCCGACCCGAAGGCCGTCCCTACTTTTTCCATTCCTGTATCATAGTACTAATATGCAATGTACTAAAAATTTTAAACAATGAACAGCGGAAGTCTTTATCAATTACAGTAATCCAGCGGAAGTCTTTTAAAATAATTTAAACAGCAGAAGTCTATTAAATACATGACATAGTTCTACATAAGACAAAATGAGAACTAAACGTAACCAGCACCCGGGGGTGGTGAATACATGGGAGAACTAACATAGACTGATACAATACTTCAAAATGTCCCCCTACGCTCTCAGACTCCTACTGGGGTCTCGTAGCGTCATCACCTGAAATGGGGGGTAAATGGGGTGGAATGAGCTACAAAGCTCAGTAAGTAAAACAGATCTCCAACACTGGTATCGATGATCAATAAATCCATGAATAAGATAATGATAGCCAATCATAAGGAAGGAGATGCTGTGATAGCCAATGAACATAATTGCCACGAGGGCCAATGGAAACAATTTCCACGAGGGCCAATGGAAAGTAGTCACAATACACAATCAGAAGTAATAGTGTAAAATGAAAATATAACAACAATGAAGTACTGCCACAATGAACCGATCACAATCAAATCAATCAATGCAAGTCTTCGAGACTTGAAGAATCATAAGGAATAATGCCATTCAACAATCAAGTTCAGTCAATCATAAGAGATGCTGTTATTCTGTTTCAGGGCTCGGCAAACCCTCGATCTTTTGGGGCCCGGCATACCCCCCAGTCAATTCCAGTAAATTGCCATTTGTCCGTTCACGGACTTGACCCGTAGGTCCCATTCAATCAGATAGCATCAGCTGGGTGTTGTGACTGAGCACAACCCCTGTGTCCATAAACATGTCATGATCATAGTAATTCCATAGAATATAAAAATGGAATATCATTCATTCAATGAGGATACAATAGTAGGCCTTTCAACGCATGGTTTAACATGATAACAATGATATAGCAATCAATCAAGGTCCACAAGATAGAACAATATCATATTGTGGATAGCAATAACATGTGTGATTTCAGAGCACAGTGAAACATGTTAACAATGATACATCAGTCAATCATATGTCCACAAGATAGAAAATATCGAATTGTGGAACACAAGGATATCAATACATTCAAGAGTATGAGTTTGGTAGTAAAAGAATAAACTTGGCTTGTGGAAACACCACATGTAAGAGAAAGTGATCCACTTACTTCTATCGTGATTCTATCTCAGAAATCCGTGAGTATACCCTTGCCTTTCGAGTTCCCTATATATCAGTGAATACGTTTCAGAATAAATGCTATTCATCAAATTTTATGCCTTTCTATCATAAGTATTTCAAATACTAATCTAGACTTTACCATTGAGTCCGGAATGCCGAAAAAAGTCGGTTTAGGCTTTCGCGGAATTCCATTTGGACTTTTGTACTAAAAAGGGCAAAATGGTCATTTTGCATTTTTGCAGTATTTCATCCTTCGGGGTCTTATCTCATAAAACGGACCCCACCATTAGACTCAGAACGTCCGAGATAATAAGTTTTGACTATTCATTTGTATCGTTTGGACTTCGTTTGACCTATTTTTTGAAATAGGGGCATTTTTGTAAAAATTAATATTTTATTAATTTTTCTGTTTGGGCCTTAGTGGGATTTGTTAAAACATTTGGGGCCGGTTCACAATTTCCAAAAGCTGCGGTCTGAACCAGTTGGTTCAGGACCAAAAACACTAAACCGGTCTGCCTCTCCCCTAAACCAAACGGTTCAATTTTAATTCAAGAACCGGATTCCAATATCCCAGTCCCTATCCTTATCCGTGGTTGGAATAAGCCCAAACCCAATTTCCATTTCCTATCTCCATAGCCAAACAACCCAAATCCATTTAAATTAAAAACCCAAAACGACACAGCATCAATCCCGTTTTATTTCCGGTCGGGTACCGACCCGATCTGAACCCGGATCCGTTGCAGTTTTGACCCGATAGTCACACGACTTTCCGGTCATCTTCCCCAGAACTCCGGTAGGGTTCCGGTGGTGCACAATCACCTTCTCCGGCGACGGTCACTTAATTTCAGTCATTTTTTAAGCCGTTTTGAATGCCATTCTTTTCCATTTTTCATGTAGATTATATTTCTAACCTTAGTTTTCAATTTAACCTTTTAGTTCTTCACGCAATAGGGTTTAAACATCTCCGGCCGATTCTCCGGCCAAGTGACATTTCTATTTTCATGGAATTTTACTCACTGTTTTGGCACTAAATTTCTTCTAACGGTTTTCTACACATCATAGGGTCATGCTTGGGTCGATTAAACAAGGTTTAATGCATGAAATGACCCACGGCCGATTATTCTCTATAACCTGCAACTTAGAATATCTCTATGGTTTCTAAACCTTTTTCTATCATTCTTCTTGCATTTAAAAGCTAAAAGCATGCTCATCAAGACCCTAGATTTGGATCAAACATTCATGCTTAAAATCACAAAAATAGAACTTAACTTGCTTACTTGGGTGTTCGGATTTAGCCCACTGTGACCCTCCAAACCTTCCTGTTTATGCTCCTGAGTTCTTTGCTAATGCTTCCCTCAATCTTAGTTTTCTTTTTGCCTTTCAACTCTCACCCGTATGTACATATATAGAGAGAAGGGTTCCACCGCCTCTCTCCCTTTTTCTCTTTCTCTCTCTCGGTACTCCCCCTTCTATGGCCCCTTTCTTTTGCTGAATCCTGATGTTCCCTCTGCCAAATGCAAACTTTGCATTAAATGGCTAGGAAGACTTGTTGTGCACTCATATACATATATATATATATCATATTATATATAGATCACACACACACACACTTCTCACCTAACCGACACACACACACACCCTCACATACATTACACCTGTATACTGTCCAAGGGCAGTTTCCCCTTTTTCCTTTTCTTTCCTTTTATTTCTTATGCATATATACATATATACATAAATACATCATATTATATATATATATATAAATATATATACACATTAAATACATGTTCGTATACATGTATATACATGCATGTGTAGGGGTACAATTCCATTTTTAATCCTATTTACATACACTTATTTTAATCGAGCTATGAATCTATGTCCACGTATGCATGCATGGAAATACGTGCATGCACGTATTTCGATGCCATGCCCTGTGGTGCTCGGGTGCTACCCAGCCTTGGTCATTCATTTCCATGGTTTACAGTCTCCAGTCATACATTTTTATGAAATACCATGATATTCATATCTTACCATTCAAGTTACACTATATAACCGACTTACCTCGGTATACGTGACGTATCTTGGGTCGGGATATTACATTCTTACCTCCTTAAAAATAAGTTTGTCCCCAAACTTAGCATATACTACTATGAAAATAAGTGTGGGTACTTGGCGTGCATATCATCTTCTCGCTCCCAAGTAGCCTCTTCCATCCCGGTGATTTCTCCACAGAACTTTGACTAATGGAATAGTCTTGTTCCGTAGCACCTGATCTCGATGATCCAAAATCTGAACTGGATGCTGTATGTAACTCAGATTTTCCTGGACATCTAGCGGTTCGTGCTCGATCACTTGATCTGCACTCTGTACACATTTCCTTAGCATCGAGACATGAAACACATTGTGAACATGTGCTAATTCTGAAGGTAAGGCAAGCTCGTAAGCTACGGGTCCAACCCTCTTTGTGATTCTGAATGGCCCAATGTATCTGGGCCCAAGCTTTCCCCTCTTGCCAAACCTGACTACCCCTTTTATGGGTGATACTTTCAAGTATACAAAATCGTCTTTCGCAAACTCTAAGTCTCGTCGGTGAACATTCGCATAGCTTTTCTATCGACTTTGAGTTGCTAATAAACGCTGTCGGATCAGTTGTATCTTTTGTGCGGTCTGTTCCACTATTTCTGGCCCATAGAGTTTCCTTTCTCCCACCTCTGTCCAACACAGTGGTGATCGGCACTTCCTGCCGTATAGTGCCTTATATGGCACCATACCAATACTAGCTTGATAGCTATTATTGTACGTGAACTCCACCAATGGCAACTGATCTTCCCAACTTCCTTCAAAGTCTATGACACAGAAACGCAGTAAGTCTTCTAAAGTCTGTATCGTCCTTTCCTACTGGCCGTCGGTCTCGGGATGATACGCAGTGCTAAGACTCAGTTCCGTGCCTATAGCTTGTTGTAATCCTTTCCAGAATCGTGATACGAACCGGGGGTCCCTATCAGAAACAATCGATACTGGAACTCCGTGAAGTCTAACAATCTCTCTGATGTATAGCTCGGCTAGTCGCTGAAGAGATTGTGTCGTCTTGGTTGCTAGGAAGTGAGCTGTCTTAGTTAATCTCTCCACGATGACCCAGATAGAATCACTTCCCCTGACTGTCTTTGGCAATCCCGACACAAAGTCCATCGTGATGTGTTCCCATTTCCACTCAGGAATGGGCAGTGACTGCAGAAGTCCTCCCGGCTTCTGATGTTCTACCTTAATTTGTTGGCACTTGGCACATCGTGCTATGTACTCAGCTATGTGACGTTTCATTCCAGACCACCAATAAGTATCCTTAACATTGTGATACATTTTGGTGCCCCTTGGATGTAAGGTGAACTTCGAACTGTGTGCCTCATCAAGAATCTCTTTCCTGATCTTGAGCACGTCGGGTACACAGATCCTACCCTGATAATACAATATTCCATCTCTCACTGTGTACTCAGAGTCTATGCCTGTCTCAATTCCTTGAAGAAGCTTAACCAACTTCTCATCCTGAGTCTGCTGCCCTCTGATCTTGTCCACAATCGACAAACCGACTGTGACGTTAGCACATAGTGCCTCGAAGCTGGGCAGAACTATCTCTATTTCCATGTCCCCCAAATCTCTTAGTATTTCCGTCTGTGTTGTCAACAGACAAGCTAAACTTCCTGATGACTTTCGACTAAGAGCGTCAGCTACCACATTTGCCTTTCCTGGGTGGTACTGTATGTTGACCTCGTAGTCTTTCAATAACTCCAACCAACGGCGTTGTCTCATATTGAGCTCCTTCTGTGTAAACAGATACTTGAGGCTCTTATGATCGGTGAAGATTTCGCATGTGGTTCCGTATAAATAACGTCTCCATATCTTCAAAGCGAAGACAATGGCTGCTAGCTCAAGGTCGTGTGTCAGATAGTTCCCCTCCTGGGGTCTCAACTGTCGGGAAGCATAAGCTACCACTTTTCCATTCTGCATTAACACACACCTAAGCCCTTGAATGAAGCATCACTGTAAATTACGAACCCGTCAGTCCCTTCTGGTACCGTCAATATAGGAGCTGTAACCAGACGCTTCTTTAACTCTTGGAAACTCTTTTCTTGTTCCTCTGTCCAAACAAAAGGAACACCTTTCCGGGTCAGTTTGGTAATAGGCGTAGCTATTTTGGAGAAGTCCTGGACAAATCTCCTATAGTAGCCTGCTAACCCCATAAAACTTTGCACTTCCGTGACCCTCGTAGGTTGAGGCCAATTCATGATTGCCTCGATCTTCTGGGAATCAACAGAGATTCCCTCTTTACTGATCACGTGTCCCAGAAATGCTATACTATGAAGCCAGAATTCGAATTTCTTCAATTTGGCATACAACTTCTGCTCCCCTAACTTCTGTAGGACTCTCCTCAAATGCACCTCGTGTTCTTCCTGGTTCTTAGAGTAAACCAAGATGTCGTCTATAAATACAATCATGAAGTCATCCAAGTATGGCTTGAACACACGGTTCATCATGTCCATGAATGCAGCTGGGGCATTGGTCACCCCAAATGGCATAACAAGGAACTCGTAGTGTCCATACCGTGTCCTAAATGCTGTCTTCTGAATGTCAGTGGGTCTGACCTTCAACTGGTGATAACCGGACCTCAGATCGATCTTCGAGAACACCTGGGCCCCTTTCAATTGGTCGAACAAATCATCCACTCTGGGCAGTGGATATCTGTTCCGGATGGTAACTTTGTTCAACTCACGATAGTCGATACACAGTCTCATAGTTCCATCCTTTTTCTTTACGAACAATACAGGTGCACCCCATGGCGACGAGCTGGGTCGTATAAAACCCTTGTCCAATAATTCCTGCAACTAGAGCTTCAGCTCCTTCAATTCTGCCGGTGCCATCCTATATGGAGTCTTGGATATCGGCGTAGTGCCCGGCAATACGTCGATGCAAAACTCGATCTCTCTGTCTATGGGCATTCCTGGAAGATCATCCAAGAACACTCCGAGAAATTCCCTAGCAACGGGAATCTTTTCCAACTCAGGCTACTGAGAATCAGTGTCTTGAACACTACATAAGAATCCGTGGCATCCCTTGTGAAGCAGACGCCTTGCCTGGATAGAGGAAACGAAGTAGGGTGGGGAAGCCACTCCTGTCCCCTCAAAGTTAACTGTTGGACACTGGGGATTCTGTATGAGAACTCGTTTGGCCATACAGTCTATCGCAGCGTTATTGGCGGCCAGCCAATCCATTCCAAGGATAACATCGAATCCACAAATTTCCAAGGGTATAAGGTCAGCCAATAAGTGTGTATCCCCAATCTGTATCCCACAATTCTTATACATGGTATCCCCCAACAATGATTTCCCCGATGGTATAGAAACATTTAGTAAATACCCTAAGGGTTCCGTTACTAGGTTCAATCTAGCAGCATATGTAGGGGATATAAATGAATGTGTAGATCCAGTGTCAAATAAAACATGAGCAGGCTGTGAGCATACTAAAAGAGTACCTGCGACTACAGAGGTTGTAGCCTGCACGTCTCCTGGTAAAAGGGAGAAAACCCGTCCTGCCTGCTGCTGGACGTTCCCCTGCACATTCCTTTAGGCCGGCGGTCTAGGTGGTGCTACTCCAGTTGTTGGTGCTCTAACCGAAGCAGTACTAGGCATGGCTTGATCCTTCTGAGGGCATTCTCTTGCAAAATGTCCCTCTTGGCCACAGTAGTAGCAAGCGTTGCTGTCCTTGAGACATTGGCCCTTATGGATCTTATTGCAATGAGAGCACTTGGCTGCCCCCTTTTTAGTGTTGCCTTGTTTCTTCTGACCGGACCCTATCACCTGTGATGTGGCTCCAGGTCTGGTAAATGTAGATCCATGTTTTGAAGTAGAAGGCCCTTGCCTCTTTTTCTGATTGCCTCCATGCTTCAGGTTCCCTTTCCTCTTGGCGAATTCCTCGCCACTCCTTTCTATGACTCGAGCTGTCTCCACTACATCATCATAGGTAACCAGTCGATGAGGTACCAGTCTATCCTTGATAGCCCACCTCAATCCTTCCTCGAACTTGAGAGCTTTCAGATCCTCGGTATTGACAGCATTTGGAGCAAACCTGGCCAATTCAGTAAATTTGGCCTCGTATTGCTCTACCGTCATTGCCCCCTGTTGCAGTACCATAAACTCTGCAACTCTTCGGTTTCGTACTTCTTGGGAGAAGTACTTCTTATTGAAGATATCAGTGAATCGTTGCCAGTTCATGCCTGGCTCTTTATCTTCCTCTATCATCCACCATTTATGTGCCATTCCTTTGAGCATATAAGTGGCATATGCCACTTTTTGGACTTCAGTGCATATCAGGATTTTAAAGATCCTGTTCATCTCTAATAACCACTCCTCAGCTATAGTGGCTCCTCCCATACCGTCAAAAGTCGGGGGTTTCATTTTCTGAAACCGCTCATATAAGTATGCAGCGTCTCGCTCGTTTCCTTGACGATTTCTTGCATTGTCGCCTGCATTGACAGGGTGCTCCCGTTGTACTGGCTGTGCTGGTTGGTTAGCACTAGCCTGAATCTGTGGTAGACTTTCAATGATAGTCTGCATCATTCTTTCCAATTGTTCTAAACGATCCATAGGCAACGGACCTTGCCTCGTGTTTACCATGACTGTGAATAGAACCAATGAAGCTAACCAATGAGATAACCAATGAATTAACCAGTGAAATAACCAATGAAGTAACCAATGAGATGACCAGTCAATGTGTAAGACAATTTATCCATAATTGTAAATGTAAAGTGTCACTTATATCTAACAGTCTTAACTCTAGTCCTATCTCCCATGACTCACTATCGAACCTAAAGCTCTGATACCAAGCTGTCACGACCCGAAACCCACCCTATGCGGATCTCATGTCGCGGGGCCGACCCGAAGGCCGTCCCTACTTTTTCCATTCCTGTATCATAGTACTAATATGCAATGTACTAAAAATTTTAAACAATGAACAGCGGAAGTCTTTATCAATTACAGTAATCCAGCGGAAGTCTTTTAAAATAATTTAAACAGCAGAAGTCTATTAAATACATGACATAGTTCTACATAAGACAAAATGAGAACTAAACGTAACCAACACCCGGGGGTGGTGAATACATGGGAGAACTAACATAGACTGATACAATACTTCAAAATGTCCCCCTACGCTCTCAGACTCCTACTGGGGTCTCGTAGCGTCATCACCTGAAATGGGGGGTAAATGGGGTGGAATGAGCTACAAAGCTCAGTAAGTAAAACAGATCTCCAACACTGGTATCGATGATCAATAAATCCATGAATAAGATAATGATAGCCAATCATAAGGAAGGAGATGCTGTGATAGCCAATGAACATAATTGCCACGAGGGCCAATGGAAACAATTGCCACGAGGGCCAATGGAAAGTAGTCACAATACACAATCAGAAGTAATAGTGTAAAATGAAAATATAACAACAATGAAGTACTGCCACAATGAACCGATCATAATCAAATCAATCAATGCAAGTCTTCGAGACTTGAAGAATCATAAGGAATAATGCCATTCAACAATCAAGTTCTGTCAGTCATAAGAGATGCTGTTAGTCTGTTTTAGGGCTCGGCAGACCCTCGATCTTTTGGGGCCCAGCATACCCTCCAGTCAATTCCAGTAAATTGCCATTTTTTCGTTCACGGACTTGACCCGTAGGTCCCATTCAATCAGATAGCATCAGATGGGTGTTGTGACTGAGCACAACCCCCGTGTCCATAAACATGTCATGATCATAGTAATTCCATAGAATATAAAAATGGAATATCATTCATTCAATGAGGATACAATAGTAGGCCTTTCAACGCATGGTTTAACATGATAACAATGATATAGCAATCAATCAAGGTCCACAAGATAGAACAATATCATATTGTGGATAGCAATAACATGTGTACTTTCAGAGCACAGTGAAACATGTTAACAATGATACATCAGTCAATCATATGTCCACAAGATAGAAAATATCGAATTGTGGAACACAAGGATATCAATACATTCAAGAGTATGAGTTTGGCAGTAAAAGAATAAACTTGGCTTGTGGAAACACCACATGTAAGAGAAAGTGATCCACTTACTTCTATCGTGATTCCATCTCAGAAATTCGTGAGTATACCTGTCACATCCCGCTCCCCACCCTACGCGGATACCGAAGATGTGATGCCAGTTAGCCGCCTTGTCGTTTTCCCAACCGATAATGCGACCAACCAAAGGCAAACTTCTGAAACTTAAAATGAATTGCATTCCAATGTAGGGTTAGAACAGCGGAAGTTAAAACCTTTTTATCTCGGGAATGCAACTCAACTATATACCACAAGTATGTACCACAGAGCAAGTCTAAAACCAAACAACTAATAACTCTAAGCCACAGAGCACATCCATAACAGATATATAACGCAAAGCATATCAAATTCCTCCAGAGTACCATTACCATGAGCCATGTCCCTACACATCTATTACATATGAATAAAGTCAACTATATCATCACGCTCACCTGAATAGCCAAGATCAATCCATTAGAACCCAAGTCTCTACATATTATTGCCATCAGATTCTCACTTGGGAATGCCTCTCAGCCTACTAGTATCATTTCCTTGTGCCTTCTAATCCAATGGAGATACAACCTGAAAAATGTTAAATAAATGGAATGAGCTTAAACAAGCTCAGTAAGTAACATAGGTTCCTGCCATGGGTTTCAAAACCAGTTCATATATATATATGCATGCTCAAATGCAGCTCAAGTAGAACAATGTAACGCAAGAGAACAAATCAGACCAACATAGAACCAAATAGAATAGATCAATACTGAATACCAATCAAACAACGGTATATCAACGAATGTGCTGAACCTTCCCCAGGCGATGTGGGATGGCATTACTTCCCATCCACCCCCTCACATGGAGGGCCTCATATCGCACACCTCCGGCTCGGTATCAGAGCGGAACAGATACAACTCAAATAGAACGTATACAACTCAAATAGAATGGATACAGCTCAAAGTGCCTGAACCTTCCCCAGTAATGTGGGATGCCGCACAAGATAATCCGTCAGTCACCCACCTCACACATGGAGGCCCATGTCCCCACAGCACACTACCGGGTCGGTATCAAGCGGAACAGACAGGATTGAGCAGATGCTGAGTTCTGGGCGTCCCACAGAGCCAGCTATCCATCTAGTGATATACTCAATCCCGAGGGGCCCAAGACTCAACATGACAAGATAAACACGAATCAGACTCCAATAGCATAGACAAGTTAGAACAATAGACTCCAACAAAATCAGAACATGAGATATCAAGAAGCAGGATAAAATCATGCCAAATGTAATACAATACAAGGAATATGCATGAAAGCAAGTGCATTAAAACAATGCAATGTATAAAACTGTTCAGCATATAAAGCAGTTTAGTATACAGAAAATATACACCAAGTCAGGAGTCCGAGTTACTCACAGTCTACTATGCTTATCTCTATTCATCGATATCCTCCAGATGTGTTAGGCACTTCCACGCATATCCTCAATAATCATCATCCTGATTAATTATCATTAATTACAGACGGGTTAGAATTTAACCATTCAAAACTTATTCATCATCTTAGGCGCCTATCGGATTACCTAAGATAGCCTAGTAGCCTAATACCCTCTTATTAGGTTTCATCTAAGACTATCAGGGTTATAATATAGTCATTTGGACTCTATCGTTATTAATCAAGCACTTATTTAATCCTTATACAAAATGTTATAATTTGGTAGGCACAAAACTAAATTTATTATGGTTGACTTGATAATTAGCAACCACAAAACCATAAAAGATGTTCATATTTGTCAAGTATCATGGCAAGTTGCAATTTAGCATCTTATTGGCAAATATTGGATTAGCATAAGGGCAAAGATGAAGAGAAAGTAATTACCTGATGTCGGTACCATTGGATTCATTTGGCAGCCCTAGAATCAGAATTCCAGTTACTGATCTCTCTCTTCTTCAGTCCTTTTTCCCTCGAGTAGATGATGATCCTGACAGATTCTTGTCTTTTTATCATCCCATCCATCAGATATTGAAGAACTTTCCCTTCCTCCAATTCATCACAGAAATCACAACTCAACACCAACACGCTGCTGTTAAATCAACCAATTTGAATCCTTCAACCAACAATTAATCCTACGTGATTTATCCCCTATAGCGGACCGCTACCAGAAAACGTACACATCATCTCAAATAAAGTAGCTCGCTCCACCATATCTCCGTTACAACCACTACTTGCAACGGCCTCCATTCCCTCTTTTTTCTTACCAATAAAACAACAGCCACAGCAGCACTAAACTACATAAAAAAAATCCCAAGTTCTGCTATAAAAATTTGTTGCTTCAAATCTGAAATCAACATAAATTAGCCCATCAAATTGGAAGGCAGGTATTGCCGTACTGCTGCTGTTGCACCGCTAATGCTGCAGCTCCCTCTCTGCTGCACTTCCGTTCCTTTTACTGCACCGTCACACAACATACAGAGATATATACATATATATAAATTCCTGCTGCTTTGTGCTTCCCTCATTTCAAACCACTGCCTGAACCGAATCTATTACAGCTTACAAAGCTCAATTCCTGATCCCGTCCAATTTGATTCTTAATTTTCTGGTCCACTATCTCCACTCTCCATAAAATTCCCCCCTGCCGCAACAGCATCAATACACCCAATTCAACCAACACCGTCACACACACTCATATTCATATGACCTGCCGCAACAGGTGCAATCGCTGCTACAACAGCAGCTCTACTTGCTGCCCTTCCTTCAACCACGACACCCAATAGCTACGTCTCTAAAACTGAAATTCTGCTCTCCATTTGCATAATTTAAAGCTTCATTGTAGTTTCATCACCAAGCATTCCGTTATAATAATTGATGATGAAATTCCCCAATCTTAGAACATTACCATCCAAAAGAAGAAAACGGATGATTCAGCATTCCACCAGACCCAAGCCCATCTTGAATGGCAGATGCTGCCACGCCGCACCGCTGCTACTGCATTTTCGTCCAATTCCTCAAGCCGCAAGACCTGATTTGTTCACACTCTTTACAAATCTCCCTGCACCGTTTACACACAGATATATATATATATATATATCTCTGCACTGCTACCTACACATGTATATATATATATATCTATTGCACCGTCCCTCTTTGTGCTCTAGAAGCTTCAAGCTTCTTCTTTGCTTTTCCTTTTGTTGGCTATAGCATTCTTCTATATATATGTTACTGGAATTCTCCAGGTTCTTCCCACCGACTCTCTCTCTTTCTCCATTTTTCTACGGACATCTAGAAGCTTCACGGTTTTGTCTCTTCTCTCTTCTTTGCTTTTATTTTTTATATATATATATATATATATATAAATACTTAGGCTCATTTACTATTTTAAAATATAACTTATATATATATTCTTTTGAGTTAATGTCTTCTATTATCATATTTACAATTATATAAAATATAATTTCTATATATTTTATATATACTATTCTCATTCCAAAAGATAAAATATTAAATTATAACATGCCAATAAAGCCGGGAATTTATTTTGCCAACACTGGATCTCTGTAAATGCCTTATTTATCTTCACATAATTTTATAATCAATTACGCGTATTGGCCTCATTTATTTACCCCAGTACTCGATCGACCGGGTTAATTGATTCCCGAGCATTTATTATTTTCAACGGTCTGAATTAATTTTATATTTTCTAAACATTAATTCATTAATGGCTCACTATATTTTGAGCTATTTTAATTTATTAACATCAGATAACGTATTTTCCTCGAGTCGGAATACAGTCTGAATTATGTCGAATTTTCGGGATATTACAATACCCTTGCCTTTCGAGTTCCCTATATATCAGTGAATACGTTTCAGAATAAATGCTATTCATCAAATTTTATGCCTTTCTATCATAAGTATTTCAAATACTAATCTAGACTTTACCATTGAGTCCGGAATGCCGATGAAAGTCGGTTTAGGCTTTCGCGGAATTCCATTTGGACTTTTATACTAAAAAGGGCAAAATGGTCATTTTACACTTTTGCAGTATTTCATCCTTCGGGGTCGTATCTCGTAAAATGGACCCCACCATTGGACTCAGAACGTCCGAGATAATAAGTTTTGACTATTCATTTGTATCGTTTGGACTTCGTTTGACCTATTTTTTGAAATAGGGGCATTTTTGTAAAAATTAATATTTTATTAATTTTTCTGTTTGGGCCTTAGTGGGATTTCTTAAAACATTTGGGGCCGGTTCACAATTTCCAAAAGCTACGGTCTGAACCAGTTGGTTCAGGACTAGAAACCCTAAACCGGTCTACCCCTCCCTTGAACCAAACGGTTCAGTTTTAATTCAAGAACCGGAGTCCAATATCCCAGTCCCTATCCTTATCCATGGTTGGAATAAGCCCAAACCCAATTTCCATTTCCTATCTCCATAGCCAAACAACCCAAATCCATTTAAATTAAAAACCCAAAACGACACAGCATCAATCCCGTTTTATTTCCGATCGGGTACCGACCCGATCCGAACCCGGATCCGTTGCAGTTTTGACCCGATAGTCACACGACTTTCCGGTCGTCTTCCCCAGAACTCCGGTAGGGTTCCGGTGGTGCACAGTCACCTTCTCCGGTGACTATCATTTAATTTTAGTCATTTTTTAAGCCGTTTTGAATGCCATTCTTTTCCATTTTTCATGTAGATTATATTTCTAACCTTAGTTTTCAATTTAACCTTTTAGTTCTTCACGCAATAGGGTTTAAACATCTCCGGTCGATTTTCCGGCCAAGTGACATTTCTATTTTCATGGCATTTTACTCACTGTTTTGGCTCTAAATTTCTTCTAATAGTTTTCTGCTCATCATAGGGTCATGCTTGGGTCGATTAAATAAGGTTTAATGCATGAAATGACCCACGGCAGATTATTCTCTATAACCTGTAACTTAGAATATCTCTATGGTTTCTAAACCTTTTTCTATCATTCTTCTTGCATTTAAAAGCTAAAAGCATGCTCATCAAGACCCTAGATTTGGATCAAACATTCATGCTTAAAATCACAAAAACAGAACTTAACTTGCTTACCTGGGTGTTCGGATTTAGCCCACTGTGACCCTCCAAACCTTCCTGTTTATGCTCTTGAGTTCTTTGCTAATGCTTCCCTCAATCTTAGTTTTCTTTTTGCCTTTCAACTCTCACCCGTATGTACATATATAGAGAGAAGGGTTCCACCGCCTCTCTCCCTTTTTCTCTTTCTCTCTCTCGGTTACTCCCCCTTCTATGGCCCCTTTCTTTGACTGAATCCTGATGTTCCCTCTGCCAAATGCAAACTTTGCATTAAATGGCTTGGGAGACTTGTTGTGCACTCATATACATATATATATATATATATCATATTATATATATATATATCACACACACACACTTCTCACCTAACCGACACACACACACCCTCACATACATTACACCTGTATACTGTCCAAGGGCAGTTTCCCCTTTTTCCTTTTCTTTCCTTTTATTTCTTATGCATATATACATATATACACAAATACATCATATTATATATATAAATATATATACACATTAAATACATGTTCGTATACATGTATATACATGCATGTGTAGGGGTACAATTCCATTTTTAATCCTATTTACATAAACTTATTTTAATCAAGTTATGAATCTATGTCCATGTATGCATGCATGGAAATACATGCATGCACGCATTTCGATGCAATGCCCTGTCGTGCTCGGGTGTTACCCAGCCTTGGTCATTCATTTCCATGGTTTACAGTCTCCAGTCATATATTTCCATGAAATACCATGATATTCATATCTTACCATTCAAGTTACACTATATAACTGACTTACCTCGGTATACGTGACGTATCCTGGGTCGGGATATTACATCATATGTACTTAATTTAAATTAGACTCTTAACCTACGACATAAGTTAATGTGTTAGGAATTAAATTCCATTTCAATTTATACTCTTCTGGTAGCTCTATTATTTTTAAGTTTGATTGTTATTACTTCACATGCTTACGTGTCGTGTCTTTCTGTACCTCATTTCAAAATACGGACCCCACGATTGAGCCCACAACGTCGAAAAGTGCTTTAGTCTGCTATTCATCAAATTTTATATCTCTTTACCATACGTATCTCTTTTGATCAATTAGACTCTACCATTGAGTTCAAAACGTTGAAGAAAGTCAATTTAGACCCTCTCCGGTTTCTATTTAGCTTTAGGGGCACTAGGGGCAAAATGGTAATTTTACCCTTTTACGTGTCGTTATTTTTGGGGTCTCGTCTCACAAAATGGACCTCACCATTGGTTTCAGAATGCCCAAAATAGTTAAAATACACTATTCATATGTTTAATTTGGGCATCGGACTATTTCGTCATTATTTAATTTAATTAATTAATTTTATTTTATTTAATATAATATAATTTGTGTATAATATATATTTATTCGTGGGATTTAGTTACACGGGATTGTCCTATCGATGTGATAAAGATAGGGGGTTGGGTCTGAGGGGTTTCGTGTTCGAGTCACAAGGGTTGCGCCCCTTTTCAATTTTTTTTTTTAAATTTTACTTTTATATTATATATATATATATATTGCCATATAATATACCACGGGCGTGCCCATCCAAGTGGTAAGAATGAGGGTTTAGGCTTGTGATGTCATGCATTCGAACCCCAGGGACTGCGGCTCCTTATATTTTTTCTGATTTTCTATGGGCCAAACGGCGGACAGGAGCCTTATCCGTGGATAGGCTAACCTCATCGCGTTCAGGTTATTAAATTTGGCCCACAACCCTGTAACCAAACAGCCCATAATCAGATTTAAAACCCTTAAGCCTAAAACGATGCCATCCCAATAATGCGGTGGCTAACCCCGTACCGTGACACGTGTCTAAGTCGACACAATGGTAATCCATCCCAGTTAGGACTCGGTTGAGTCAACTCGCGAGTTGGCTCAACAGGGTCATCTTCTTCCCTACGCCCAAGTTACTGTTGCCCTAATCCTTGAATTTTTTATTTTCATTTTTGTGAGGTTTGAGGGATCAAATCTCTCTGTTTTCAGCCCTAAACTGTTTCTGGGAGTACACTTTACATTTTGGCATTGATTTAGAGTTCTGGATTGAGCTAGAAAGCTCGTTCCACCTCACATTGTAATATCCCGACCCAGGATGCGTCACGTGTACCGAGGTAGGTCGGTTAACACATGTAACTTGAACGGTAAGATATGTATATCATAGTATTTTCATGGAAATGAATGACTGGAACTGTGAATGATGGAAATGAATGACCAAGGCTGGGTAACACCCGAGCACCATAGGGCATTGCATCGAAATGCGTGCATGCACGTATTTCCATGCATGCATACGTGAACATAGATACATAGTTCAATTAAAATAAGTGTATGTGTATACGATTAAAAATAGGATTGTACCCCTACATATGCATGTATGTACATGTATAAAAACATGTATTTTGTGTGTATATATATATGTATATAATATAATTTATTATACATGTATTAGGTGTTTATGTATATATGTATATATGCATAAGAAATGAAAAGGGAAAAGGGAAACTGCCCTTGGGCAGTGTACATGTGTAATGTATGTGAGTGTGTGTGTGTCGGTTAGGTGAGAAATGTGTGTGTGTGATATATATATATATAATATATATATGAGTGCACAACAAGTCTCCCCAAACCATTAATGCAAAGTTTGCATTTGGCAGAGGGAACATCAGGTTTCAGTCAAGGAAAGGGGCCATAGAAGGGGGAGTAACCGAGAAAGAGAAAGAGAAAAAGAGAGAGAGGCGGTGGAACCCTTTTCTCTATATATGAACCTACGGGTGTGGGTTTAAAGGCAAAAAGGAGACCAAGATTGAGAGAACACTTTAGCAAAGAACTCAGGAGCAGAAATAGGAACGTTTGGAGGGTCACAGCGGGCTAAATCCGAACACCCAGGTAAGCAAATTTAATTCTGTTTTTGAGATTTTAAGCATGAAGGTTTGATCTAAACCTAGGGTCTTGATAAGCATGCTATTAGCCTTTAAATGCAAAAAGAATTAGGTTAAATGGTTTAGAAACCAAGGAGATATCTATAGTTGCAGGTTTGATGAATAATCACGGTTTCATGAAAAACTAGGCTCAAAACTTGTTTTAAGTTGTTAGAAATGACCTACACAAGTGCAGAAACACACTAGAAACATTTTAGGGCCAAAACCGTGAACAAAACGCCATGAAATAGAAGATATCACTTGGCCGGAGAATCGACCGGAAATGTTTCAACCCCTATTTCGTGAAGAACTAGTGGGTTACATTGAAAACTAAAGTTAGAAATATAATCTACATGACAAATGGAAAAGAATGGCATTCAAAACGGCTTAAAAAAATGACTGAAACTGAGTCACCGTCGTCGGAGAAGGTGACTGTGCACTGCCGGAACCCTACCGGAGACGTGGGGAAGACGACCGGAAAGTCGTGGGTCTATTTGGGTTAAGTCTAGACCGGATTCGGGTTCGGATCGGGTCGGTACCCGACCGGAAATAAAACGGAGCCAAAACTGTGTCATTTGGGTTTTAAATTTAAATGAATTGGGCTTGTTTGGCTATGGGGATAGGAAATGGAAATTGGGCTTGGGCTTATTCCAACCACGGATAAGGGTAGGAACTAAGATATTGGAATCCGGTTCTCTGAATGGACTGAACCGTTTGGTTCAGTGAAGGGGCAGACCGGTTTAGGGTTTTTGGGTTTGAACCAACTGGTTCAGACCGCAGCTTCTGGAATTCATGAACTGGCCCCAAATGTTTTGAGAAATTACACTAAGGCCTAAACAGAAAATTAATTAAATATTAATTTTTACAATAATGCCCCTATTTCAAATATGGGTCAAACGAAGTCCAAACGATACAAATGAATAGTCAAAACCTATTATCTCGGAGGTTCTGAGTCCAATGGTGGGGTCCGTTTTAGGAGACAGAACCCCAAAAGATAAAATACCGCAAAAGTACAAAATAACTATTTTGCCCTTTTTAGTGCAAAAGTCCAAATGGAATTCCGCGAAAGCCTAAACCGACTTTCTTCGGCATTCCAGACTCAATGGTAAAGTCTAAAATAGTATTTGAAATACTTATGATAGAAAGGCATAAAATTTGATGAATAGCATTTATTCTGAAACGTATTCACTGATATATAGGGAACTCAAAAGGCAAGGGTATACTCACGGATTTTTGAGATAGAATCACGATAGAGGTAAGTGGATCACTCTCTCTTACATGTGGTGTTTCCACAAGCCAAGTTTATTCTTTTACTGCCAAGCTCGTACTCTTGAATGTATTGATATCCTTGTGTTCCACATTTCGATATTTTCTATCTTATGGACATTTAATTGACTGATGTATCATTGTTATCATGTTTAACTGTGCTTTGAAAGCAACTCATGTTATTACTACCCACAATGAGATATTGTTCTATCTCGTGGACATTGCTTGACTGTTATATCATTGTTATCATGTTGAACCATGCCTTGAAAGGCCTACTGTTATATCCTTATTGAATGAATGATATTCCATTTATATTCTATGGAATTACTATGATCATGACATGTTTATGGACACGGGAGTTGTGCTCAGTCACAACACCCATCTGATGCTATCTGGTTGAATGGGACCTACGGGTCAAGTCCCTGAACGGACAAATGGCAATTTACTGGAATTGACTGGGGGGTATGCCGGGCCCCAAAAGATCGAGGGTCTACCGAGCCCTGAAACAGAATAACAACATCTCTTATGATTGACAGAACTTGATTGTTCAATGGCACTATTCCTTATGATTCTTCAAGTCTTGAAGGACTTGCATTGATTGATTTGATTGTGATCGGTTCATTGTGGCAGTACTTCATTGTTGTTATATTTTCATTTTACACTATACTTCTGATTGTGTATTGTGATTGCTTTCCATTGGCCCTCGTGGCAATTATGTTCACTGGCTATCACAGCATCTCCTTCCTTATGATTGGCTATCATTATCTTATTCATGGATTCACATTGATCATCGATACCAGTGTTGGAGATCTGTTTTACTTACTGAGCTTTGTAGCTCATTCCACCCCATTTACCCCCATTTCAGGTGATGACGCTGCAAGACCCCATGTAATATCCCGACCCGGGATACCGGGTCATATGGCACGCATTACGAGACAATGAAAAAGTTGTGTAAAGGTTTTTACACTAAAGAGAAAAGTTAATTAATTAAATAATTAATTAATGTAAAATATTGAATATATTTAATTGTTAAAAATTAAATATAAATAAACACACATATACACACATTATGGTGTATTGTGTGTGTATATTATGAAATGTGTAAAAATATGTATATATATAAATACATGTATACAAGGGAGGATATATATATGTATAAATTACATACATATATGAACATAGAGTGAACAATACAGTGTGTGTGTGTGTGTCGGCTAGTGTGTGTTTCTTCACATATAAGTGTGTGTATTATATTATATGTATATATATATATATGAAATATCTTGCAAAAAACCAAGAGAAAGCTGAATGGGAAAAGCAAAATTTAATTTGTGTAAGAGAAATTTATGAGAAGTCAAGAATAGGGGCTGGGACGTATAGAGAGAGAGAGAGAGAGAGAGAGAAGGGTCGGTTGCCTTCTTTTAAAAGCCAAACATGCCTTTCATGCTTACACCTTAAGAAAGCAAACTGAATAATAAAGGAGACTGAGGAGAATAGAAGGGAATCAGAGCAAGAAGAAGAAGAAAACAGTGACAAAAGGTGAGAAGTTTGAAAGTTCATAAAATTCTCTCTCTAAAATTTCTCCATGTATAATCTGTTTTTAAGCTTTTATATTGTACATATGACATGAAAAACATGTTTAGATCAGTTTAAGAATGGAATTTTAGCTCTTAAACACTTAGAGACGTGAAACCCAGTTAAGGCAGCCATTAAAGACCTTGCCCATGGCAGGTCTGAATCGACTTCCTCCAAGCTCAAATTGGCTTATCAGGACCTCAAGAAGACCCTAAGGGTATTCTAAAAACCTATATCCGCGACCACAAAACTAAAGAACCAACCTCCATAAAGTGAGTTACAAGTTTCGGTTGTTGAAACCAACCTGTCAAACTCCGACCAAAATGGATAAAATAGAATGAGAAATGAATCTATGAAGAAAATAAATCAAGTTAGAACAAATCCCATGGGATTTGGCCAAGAAATGAGTATGAACCGATAGTTTACAGGTTCGGGTTATCATGTCAAAAACCGAACACACGAATGAGTTTTGAACTTTAAAATGAATGCCAAGTGAATTGGTTATACCTTAGAAATGTTTTGGGACAAAAACAGTAAGGATCCATGGATCCAAACTGCACGAAATAGGAAGAAAAGATAAAGGGGAATTAGGGTTTTTCAGTCGGTCTCGTGGGGAAGAAGAAGACGGGTCAACTCGGCCTTTGAATGAGACTGAGTCGACTCGGACAGGTGGCAGCCTCTGGGCTTGCCACCGATTAAATGCAACGACACCGTTTTGAGTGTCGGGTTAAATTAAATGAGACCTAGGGCTAACGTCATCATGACGTCAGCCACATGTAATAAACCGGATAGACTGGTTGGTTTATGACTAGACCGGACCGGTTCACTTATATTTGGACCGAACCCTCTGGTTTTCTGTTTTAATTAAAATGAAATAAACCAATACTTTTGGTTATTACGGATTGACCCCTGGGCTTCAGAAAAATTATACTGAGGCCCAACTGAGGGAAAATTTATACATTTAGACCCCTGGAAAAATAATTAAATAATTAAATAATTAATTTAATTATTTAATAAATAAGGTTAAATTACTATTTTGCCCTTGTGGCATAAATAGAGCAAACGAAGTCCAAATTAAACATATGAATAGTGTAATTTTACTATTTTGGACATTCTGAGATCAATGGTAGGGTCCGTTTTATGAGACGGGGCCCGAAAAAATAAATACACGTAAGGGGTAAATGACCAAAATACCCCTTGACCAAAGTTAACAAGTTATTAGTATATTCTTACTATCTTGGACCTTCTGAGTCCAATGGTGTCACGACCCGAAACCCACCCTATGCGGATCTCGTGTCGCGGGGCCGACCCGAAGGCCGTCCCTACTTTTTCCATTCCTGTATCATAGTACTAATATGTAATGTACTAAAAATTTTAAACATTTAAACAGCGGAAGTCTTTATCTATTACAGTAATCCAACGGAAGTCTTTAAAATAAATTTAACAACGGAAATCTATTAAGTACATGACATAGTTCTACAAAATTCAAAATGAGAACTAAACCGTAACCAGCACCCGGGGGTGGTGAATACATGGGAGAACTAACATAGACTGATACAATGCTTCAAAATATCCCCCTACGCTCTCAGACTCCTACTGGGGTCTCGTAGCGTCATCACCTGAAATGGGGATAAATGGGGTGGAATGAGCTACAAAGCTCAGTAAGTAAAACAGATCTCCAACACTGGTATCGATGATCAATGTGAATCCATGAATAAAATAATGATAGCCAATCATAAGGAAGGAGATGCTGTGATAGCCAATGAACATAATTGCCACGATGGCCAATGGAACAATTGCCACGAGGGCCAATGAAAAGTAATCACAATACACAATCAGAAGTAATAGTGTAAAATGAAAATATAACAACAATGAAGTACTGCCACAATGAACTGATCACAATCAAATCAATCAATGCAAGTCTTTCGAGACTTGAAGAATTATAAGGAATAGTGCCATTCAACAATCAAGTTCTGTTAATCATAAGAGATGCTGTTATTCTGTTTCAGGGCTCGGCAGACCCTCGATCTTTTGGGGCCCGGCGTACCCCCAGTCAATTTCCAGTAAATTGCCATTTTGTCCGTTCACGGACTTGACCCGTAGATCCCATTCAACCAGATAGCATCAGATGGGTGTTATGACTGAGCACAACTCCCGTGTCCATAAACATGTCATGATCATAGTAATCCCATAGAGTATAAAAATGGAATATCATTCATTCAATAAGGATACAACAGTAGGCCTTTCAAGGCATGGTTCAACATGATAACAATGATATAACAGTCAAGCAATGTCCACGAGATAGAAAAATATCACAAGTGGATAGCAATAACATATGTGCTTTCAAAGCACAGTGAACATGATAACAGTGATACATCAGTCAATGATACGTCCACAAGATAGCAAATATCGAAATGTGGAACATAAAGATATCAATACTTTCAAGAGTACAAGTTTGGCAGTAAAAGAATAAACTTGGCTTGTGGAAACACCACCTGTAAGAGAAAGTGATCCACTTACCTCTATCGTGATTTCAGATCAGGAATCCGTGAGTAAACCCTTGCCTTTCGAGTTTCCTATATATCAGTGAATACATTTCAGAATAAATGCTATTCATCAAATTTTATGCCTTTCTATCATAAGTATTTCAAATACTATTTTAGACTTTACCATTGAGTTCGGAATGCCGAAGAAAGTCGGTTTAGGCTTTCGCAGAATTCCATTTGGACTTTTGTACTAAAAAGGGCAAATTAGTCATTTTGTACTTTTGCGGTATTTTATCCTTCGGGGTTCCGTCTCGTAAAACGGACCCCACCATTGGACTCAGAACGTCCGAGATAATAGGTTTTGACTATTCATTTGTATCGTTTGGACTTCGTTTGACCTCTTTTTGGAATAGGGGCATTATTGTAAAATTAATATTTAATTAATTTTTTATACTTGGGCAACAATGAAATTTTTCAAAACATTTGGGGCCGGTTCATAAATTCCATAAGCTGCGGTCTGAACCAGTTGGTTCAGACCTAAAAACCCTAAACCGGTCCACCCTTGCCCTGAACCAAACGGTTCACTTTCATTCAAGAACCGGATTTCAATAACCCAATTCCCTATCCTTATCCCTGTTTCGGTTAACCCCAAAACCCAATTCCTATTTATTATCCATGCAACCAAACAGCCCAATCTCATTTAAATTAAAACCCAAAACGACACAGCTTCGGTTAACCGTTTATGTCCGGTCGAGTACCGACCCGATTCAAACCCAGACCCGTCTAGACTTAACCCGATAGCCCCACGCTTTTTCGGTCTTCTTCCCCCCGTCTCCGATAGGGTTCCGGCGTGAACAGTCGTCTTCTCCGGCGACTGTCACGCATTTTCCGGTGGGATTCCGGCCCATTTTAAATGCAATTCTTTCCCTCTTCTCCCAAGGATTTCAAATCCATTTTCCATTTCCATTAAATCCCTTGCTAACTTCACGAAATAGAGCCTAAGTGTTTCCGGCCGACTTTCCGGTGGCCTATATCTTTCCTATTTCGTGACTATTTGTACACTGTTTTGACCCTAATCCATTTTAAATGGTTTTCTGCACCTCTAAGGACTGTTTTCATAAACAAACATCAAAGTTTTAAGCATAGATTCATGGAACCCGAAATTATCCATGAAACCTGCAACTCCATATTTCTCCATGGTTTCTCAACCGTTTTTCATGATTCTTTTTGAATTAAAACCTATATTTCATCCTTGTTTAGACCATATAATTACATACAAGCTTCATGCTTTAAATTGTAAAAACAGAATTAAAACCACTTACTTGGGTGTTCGGATTTAGCCCACTGTGACCCTCCAACTTTCCTATTTATGCTCCTGAGTTCTTTGCCAAGATGTTCTCTCAACTTTGGTCTCCTTTGTGCCTTTAAACCCACACCCGTAGGCTTATATTTGTAGAGAGAAGTTTCCACCGCCTCTCTCTCTTTTCTCTCTCTCTCTCTCGGTTCCTCCCCCTTCTATGGCCTCTTTCTTTGACCTAGGTCTGTATTCTCTCTGCCAAATGCAACTTTTGCATTAAATGGTTGAGAGACTTGTGTTACACTCATGTATACATATATATCATATTATATATATATATATATAACACACACACTTCACACCTAGCCGATACACACACACACTCTCTTTGGTGCCTGCATACTGCCCAAGGCAATTCCCCTTTTTCCTTTTTCCTTTCTTTTTTGTTTCTTATGTAAATATACATATATACATAAATACATCATACATGTATAATACATTATATCTTATACATATATACACATGAAATACACTTCTTTTATACATGTATATACATGTATATGTGGGGGTCTAATTCTATTTTAAATCATATTTGCATACACTGATTTCAATCAAGCTATGTATCTACGTTCACGTATGCATGCATGGGAATGCGTGCATGCACGCATTTCAATGCAATGCCCTATAATGCTCGGGTGTTACCCAGCCTTGGTCATTCATTTCCATGATTACAGTCTCCAGTCTTTCATTTCCATGAGAATACTATGATATTCATATCTTATCGTTTAAGTTACATGTTTTAACCGACCTACCTCGGTATACGTGATGTATCCCGGGTCAGGATATTACAAATGGTGAGGTCCACAACACGAAACGGGGTCCCGAAAAATAAAGACACGTAAAAGGATAAAATGACCAAAATACCCCCAGTACCCCTAAAGCCGAAGTGAGATCAGAGAAGGTCTAAATTGACTTTCCTTGACATCCCGGACTCAATAATGGAGTCCGAATTACGAAACGAAGTACAGAAAAATGTGATACGTAAAATGATAAATGACCATTTTGTCCTTTTACATATAAAAGTCCGAATTAAATGTTAGGAAAGCCTAAACTGACTTTCTTCGACACTCCGGACTCAATGGTAGAGTCTATTCGACCAAAAGAAATGTCTAAAATAAAAAGACATAAAATTTGATGAATAGCATCTGTTAGATGACTATGAACTGAAATAATGCCAAAGTACTAATACTAAGGCAAGTACGAGAAATGAAATGCGAAAAGACTCGACATGTAAACATGTCAAATAAATAACTTTAAATTAAAGTTAATGGAACTCCCAGAAGAGTATAAATTGAAATAAATTCAATTTCTAATACATTAAATTATGTCATAGGTTACAAGTACGAGTTAAATTAAGTACCTATGAAATTGTGAAATCGTTTTAGGATCTAATACGGTTTAAGCATAAGTTAAGGAATATCGAGATGATATTACAATGAATGTGAAGTTGATGGGGTGTTTATGAATTGTTCTTAGGAACTACAAGGAAAGTGGGAAAGCGCATTTTAGCACTAACCCTAAAGAACCAAGGTGAGTAACCCTGTGTTTGAATTGGAGATTTAACTCCATGGATTGAAAAAGTTTTAAGTTCAAAGATATGAAGTATTTGAAGTTCGAATTCAGTATTTACATGATTCAGCTTTTAATTGTATTGTTTTATAACTCTATATGACATGCTCAGTGATTGGTATTTATCATAGATTTCTTAAAACATATTTCAGCATGTCTAAAGTTTTAAATGCCAAATTATGTTAAATATCCTGAATTTGATAGTTACAAGTATTTGAAGTCCTATTGTAGAAATTATACATTTCATGTTTTAAATATTCATGAAAGTATTTATTGAAGAAATTATGCAATAAATGTTTTACAAGATAAACGGTACTAAGTACCACCCCCTATGAAGGTTGAAATCCTTTGGGATTCAACAGTAAATGCCCGGTAGCAGGATCTAATCCCCCAGGCAAATGAGATCGACAGTATTGGCAGTAAAATGGGAGTCTGGTTCGAAACAGATTCCACCTAATTAAAGAGAAAAGATAACAAAGTGATTTTGGAAATGAAAGCAGGTTTTATCCTCATTTTCAAATACATATTGATGTGATTTAAAGTTATATACTTTATCTGATGAAGTACGAGTTTTGCTTGGATACCTTAAATGTTTCCAAGTTATTTGAAATGCATATGTTTGAGTTATATACTCTATTTATCGAAGTACGAGTTTTGCTTGAATATCTCAAATGTTTTCAAGCCATTTGAAATGCATATGTTTTGAGTTATATACTCTATTTATCGAAGTACGAGTTTAGCTTGAATACTTTAAATGTTTCAAAGCTATTTATTTGAAATGCATATGTTTTGAGTTATATACTCTATTTATCGAAGTACGAGTTTAGCTTGAATACTTTAAATGTTCCAAAGCTATTTATTTGAAATGCATATGTTTTGAGTTATATACTCTATTTATCGAGGTACGAGTTTAGCTTGAATACTTTAAATGTTTCAAAGCTATTTATTTGAAATGCATATGTTTTGAGTTATATACTCTATTTATCGAAGTACGAGCTTAGCTTGAATACTTTAAATGTTTCAAAGCTATTTACTTATTTGAAATGAATATGTTGAGTTATATACTCCATTTGACAAGTATAAGTATAGCTTGAATACTTAAAATGTTTCAAAGCTATTTGTTTTAAGAATGCATGTACTTTGTATTCTAAATTGTATAAGCAATTAGCAGTGAATGTTTTACAACTCTTATGTACTAAAAACCACTGCTAATTGAAAACCCCATGACGAACATTGGAATTGCTCACAAGCTTAGATTAGCTTACCCGGACTTTGTTCGGACCCCCCTTTCAGGTGATGCAGCAGACAGGGTCTTAAGGACAACGACGAAGAGTCTAGCTGTTTTTGGAAGGATGTGTTTAAGTAGTTTCCTTTGAAGAACTTATTAACACTAGTAGTACTTTTATATTAATAGACAAAGTAAGGATGTGTAATAAGCCCTCAGGGCAATCGAATATGTACTGTACTAATGTATGAAGTCTTTAAGTTTTGTTATACTCTGAATGTGTAACCATGTATGCTATGTATGGAAACAGCAGTATCGGACAGATGTGCCTAATTTAAAAATGAGAAAGGAAAAGAAAAAAGTTTTTCACGCTTCCGCAACCATGTGTAGCACATCTATTCGATACCGCTGCAGATGCGAGCCTTGTCTCGGGGCCTTCGGGTCTCGGGGCGGCGGTCGCAATCCGGTAATTCGCACGGGGTGGGTTTCGGGTCGTGACACCTCAGTAGGAGTTTGAGAGCGTAGGGGGACATTTTGAAGTATTGTATCAGTCTATATTAGTTCTCCCATGTATTCACCACCCCCGGGTGCTGGTTACGTTTTAGTTCTCATTTTGAATTATGTAGAACTATGTCATGTGTTTAATAGACTTCCGCTGTTAAATTTATTTTAAAGACTTCCGCTGGATTACTGTAATTGATAAAGACTTCTGCTGTTTATTGTTTAAAATTTTTAGTACATTGCATATTAGTACTATGATACAGGAATGGAAAAAGTAGGGACGGCCTTCGGGTCGGCCCCGCGACACGAGATCCGCATAGGGTGGGTTTCGGGTCGTGATAGCTTGGTATCAGAGCTTAGGTTCGATTGTGAGTCATAGGAGATAGGACTAGAGTTAAGACTGTTAGATATAACTGACACTTTATATTTACAATCATGGATAAATTGTCTTACACATTGACTGGTTGTTTCATTGGTTACTTCATTGGTTCTTTCACTGGTTATTTCATTGGTTATCTCACTGGTTATCTCATTGGTTAGCTTCATTGGTTCTATTCACAGTCATGGTTAACACGAGGCAAGGTCCGTTGCCCATGGATCGTTTAGAACAACTAGAGAGAATGATGCAGACTATCATTGAAAGTCTACCATAGATTCAGGCTAGTGCTAGCCAACCAGTACAACAGGAGCAGCCTGTCAATGCAGGCGACAATGCAGGAAATCGTCAAGGAAACGAGCGAGACGCTGCATATTTATATGAGCTGTTTCAGAAAATGAAACCCCCGACTTTCGACGGTACAGGAGGAGCCACTATAGCTGAGGAGTGGTTATTAGAGATGAACAGGATCTTCAAAATCCTGATATGCACTGAAGTCCAAAAAGTGGCATACGCCACTTATATGCTCAAAGGAATGGCACATAAATGGTGGATGATAGAGGAAGATAAAGAGCCAGGCATGAACTGGCAACGATTCACTGATATCTTCAACAAGAAGTACTTCTCCCAAGAAGTACGAAACCGAAGAGTTGCAGAGTTTATGGTACTGCAACATGGGGCAATGACGGTAGAGCAATACGAGGCCAAATTTACTGAATTAGCCAGGTTTGCTCCAAGTGCTGTCAATACCGAGGATCTGAAAGCTCGCAAGTTCGAGGAGGGATTGAGATGGGCTATCAAGGATAGACTGGTACCTCATCGACTGGCTACCTATGATGATGTAGTAGAGACAGCTCGAGTCATAGAAAGGAGTGGCGAGGAATTCGCCAAGAGGAAAGGAAACCTGAAGCAGGGCGGCAATCAGAAAAAGAGGCAAGGGCCTTCTACTTCAGAACATGGATCTACATTTACCAGACCTGGAGCCACATCACAGGCGACAGGATCGGGTCAAAAGAAACAAGGCAACACTAAAAAGGGGGCAGCCAAGTGCTCTCGTTGCAATAAGATCCATAAGGGCCAATGTCTCAAGGACAGCAACGCTTGCTACTATTGTGGCCAGGAGGGACATTTTGCAAGAGAATGCCCTCAGAAGGATCAGGCCACGCCCAGTACTACTTCGGTTAAAGCACCAACAACTGGAGTAGCACCACCTAGACCTCCAGCCCAAAGGAGTGGACAGGGGAACGTCCAGCAGCAGGCAGGACGGGTTTTCTCCCTTTTACCAGGAGACGTGCAGGCTACAACCTCTGTAGTCGCAGGTACTCTTTTAGTATGCTCACAGCGTGCTCATGTTTTATTTGACACTGGATCTACACATTCATTTATATCCCCTACATATGCTGCTAGATTGAACCTAGTGACGGAACCCTTAGGGTATTTACTGAATGTTTCTATACCATCGGAGAAATCATTGTTGGGGGATACCATGCATAGGAATTGTGGGATACAGATTGGGGATACACACTTATTGGCTAACCTTATACCTTTGGAAATTTGTGGATTCGATGTTATCCTTGGAATGGATTGGCTGGCCGCCAATTATGCTACAATAGACTGTATGGCCAAACGAGTTCTCATACAGAATCCACAGTTTCCGACAGTTGACTTTGAGGGGACAGGAGTGGCTTCCCCACCCTACTTCGTTTCCTCTATCCATGCAAGGCGTCTACTTCGCAAGGGATGCCACGGATTCTTATGTAGTGTTCAAGACACTGATTCTCAGCAGCCTGAGTTAGAAAAGATTCCCATTGCTAGGGAATTTCCCGGAGTATTCTTGGATGATCTTCTAGGAATGCCCATAGACAGAGAGATCGAGTTTTGCATCGACGTATTGCCAGGCATTACACCGATATCCAAGACTCCGTATAGGATGGCACCGGCAGAGCTGAAGCTCCAGTTGCAGGAATTATTGGACAAGGGTTTTATACGACCCAGCTCGTCGCCATGGGGTGCACCTGTATTGTTTGTAAAGAAGAATGATGGAACTATGAGACTGTGTATCGACTATCGTGAGTTGAACAAAGTTACCATCCGGAACAGATATCCACTGCCCAGAGTGGATGATTTGTTCGACCAGTTGAAAGGGGCCCAGGTATTCTCGAAGATCGATCTGAGGTCCGGTTATCACCAATTGAAGGTCAGACCCACTGACATTCAGAAGACAGCATTTAGGACACGGTATGGACACTACGAGTTCCTTGTTATGCCATTTGGGGTGACCAATGCCCCAGCTGCATTCATGGATATGATGAACCGTGTGTTCAAGCCGTACTTGGATGACTTCGTGATTGTGTTTATAGACGACATCTTGGTTTACTCTAAGAACCAGGAAGAACACGAGGTACATTTGAGGAGAGTCCTACAGAAGTTAGGGGAGCAGAAGTTGTACGCCAAATTGAAGAAATGCGAATTCTGGCTTCCTAGTATAGCATTTCTGGGACACGTGATCAGTAAAGAGGGAATCTCTGTTGATTCCCAGAAGATCGAGGCAATCATGAATTGGCCTCAACCTACGAGTGTCACGGAGGTGCGGAGTTTCATGGGGTTAGCAGGCTACTATAGGAGATTTGTCCAGGACTTCTCCAAGATAGCTACGCCTATTACCAAACTGACCCGGAAAGGTGTTCCTTTTGTTTGGACAGAGGAACAAGAAAAGAGTTTCCAAGAGTTGAAGGAGCATCTGGTTACAGCTCCTATATTGACAGTGCTAGAAGGAACTGATGGTTTTGTGATTTACAGTGACGCTTCATACAAGGGCTTAGGGTGTGTGTTCATGTAGAACGGAAAAGTGGTAGCTTATGCTTCCCGACAGTTGAGACCCCACGAGGGGAACTATCCGACACACGACCTTGAGCTAGCAGCCATTGTCTTCGCTTTGAAGATATGGAGACATTATTTATACAGAACCACGTGCGAAATCTTCACCGATCATAAGAGCCTCAAGTATTTGTTTACACAGAAGGAGCTCAATATGAGACAACGCTGTTGGTTGGAGTTATTGAAAGACTACGAGGTCAACATACAGTACCACCTAGGAAAGGCAAATGTGGTAGCTGATGCTCTTAGTCGAAAGTCATCAGGAAGTTTAGCTTGCCTGTTGACAACACAGACGGAAATACTGAGAGATTTGGAGGACATGGAAATAGAGATAGTTCTGCCCAGTTCCGAGGCACTATGTGCCAACGTCACAGTCGGTTTGTCGATTGTGGACAAGATCAGGGGACAGCAGACTCAGGACGAGAAGTTGAGTAAGCTTCTTCAAGGAATGGAGACAGGCATAGATTCCGAGTACACAGTGAGAGATGGAATATTGTATTATCAGGATAGGATCTGCGTACCCGACGTGCCTGAGATCAGGAAAGAGATTCTTGATGAGGCACACAGTTCAAAATTTGCCTTGCATCCAAGAGGCACCAAAATGTATCACAATGTTAAGGATACTTATTGGTGGTCCGGGATGAAACGTCACATAGCTGAGTACATAGCACGATGTGCCAAGTGCCAGCAAATTAAGGTAGAACACCAGAAGCCGGGAGGACTTCTGCAGTCACTGCCCATTCCTGAATAGAAGTGGGAACACATCACGATGGACTTTGTGTCAGGATTGCCAAAGACAGTCAGGGGGAGTGACTCTATCTAGGTTATCGTGGACAGATTAACTAAGACAGCTCAGTTCCTGGCAACCAAGACGACACAATCTCTTCAGCGACTAGCCGAGTTATACATCAAAGAGATTGTTAGACTTCACGGAGTTCCAGTATCGATTGTTTCTGATAGGGACCCCTGGTTCGTATCACGATTCTGGAAGGGATTACAACAAGCTATGGGCACGGAACTGAGTCTTAGCACTGCGTATCACCCCGAGACCGACGGCCAGTCGGAAAGGACGATACAAACTTTGGAAGACTTACTACGTTTCTGTGTCATAGACTTTGAAGGGAGTTGGGAAGATCAGTTGCCATTGGTGGAGTTCACGTACAATAATAGCTATCAAGCTAGTATTGGTATGGCGCCAGATGAGGCATTGTACGGCAGGAAGTGCCGATCACCACTGTGTTGGACAGAAGTGGGAGAAAGGAAACTCTATGGGCCAGAGATAGTGGAACAGACCGCACAAAAGATACAACTGATCCGACAGCGTTTATTAGCAACTCAAAGTCGACAGAAAAGTTATGCGAATGTTCACCGACGAGACTTAGAGTTTGCTAAAGACGATTTTGTATACTTGAAAGTATCCCACATGAAAGGGGTAGTCAGGTTTGGCAAGAGGGGAAAGCTTGGTCCTAGATACATTGGGCCATTCAGGATCACAAAGAGGGTTGGACCTGTAGCTTACGAGCTTGCCTTACCATTAGAGTTAGCACATGTTCACAATGTGTTTCATGTCTCGATGCTAAGGAAGTGTATACAGAGTGCAGATCAAGTGATCGAGCACGAACCATTAGACGTCCAAGAAAATCTGAGTTACATAGAACATTCAGTTAAGATTTTGGATCGTCGAGATCAGGTACTACGGAACAAGACTATTCCATTAGTCAAAGTTCTGTGGAGAAATCATCGGATGGAAGAGGCTACTTGGAAGCGAGAAGATGATATGCGCGCCAAGTACCCACACTTATTTTCATAGTAGTATATGCTAAGTTTGAGGACAAACTTATTTTTAAGGAGGTAAGAATGTAATATCCCGACCCGGGATACGTCACGTGTACCGAGGTAGGTCGGTTAACACATGTAACTTGAACGGTAAGATATGTATATCATAGTATTTTCATGGAAATGAATGACTGGAACTGTGAATGATGGAAATGAATGACCAAGGCTGGGTAACACCCAAGCACCACAGGGCATTGCATCGAAATACGTGCATGCACGTATTTCCATGCATGCATACGTGAACATAGATACATAGCTCAATTAAAATAAGTGTATGTGTATACGATTAAAAATGGGATTGTACCCCTACATATGCATGTATGTACATGTATAAAAACATGTATTTTGTGTGTATATATATATATATATATGTATATAATATAATTTATTATACATGTATTAGGTGTTTATGTATATATGTATATATGCATAAGAAATGAAAAGGAAATGAAAAGGGAAAAGGGAAACTGCCCTTGGGCAGTGTATAGGTGTAATGTATGTGAGTGTGTGTGTGTGTGTCGGTTAGGTGAGAAATGTGTGTGTGTGATATATATATAATATATATATGAGTGCACAACAAGTCTCCCCAAACCATTAATGCAAAGTTTGCATTTGGCAGAGGGAACATCAGGTTTCAGTCAAGGAAAGGGGCCATAGAAGGGGGAGTAACCGAGAGAGAGAAAGAGAAAAAGAGAGAGAGGCGGTGGAACCCTTTTCTCTATATATGAACCTACGGGTGTGGGTTTAAAGGCAAAAAGGAGACCAAGATTGAGAGAACTTTAGCAAAGAACTCAGGAGCAGAAATAGGAACGTTTGGAGGGTCACAGCGGGCTAAATCCGAACACCCAGGTAAGCAAATTTAATTCTGTTTTTGAGATTTTAAGCATGAAGGTTTGATCTAAACCTAGGGTCTTGATAAGCATGCTATTAGCCTTTAAATGCAAAAAGAATCAGGTTAAATGGTTTAGAAACCAAGGAGATATCTATAGTTGCAGGTTTGATGAATAATCACGGTTTCATGAAAAACTAGGCTCAAAACTTGTTTTAAGTTGTTAGAAATGACCTACACAAGTGCAGAAACACACTAGAAACATTTTAGGGCCAAAACCGTGAACAAAACGCCATGAAATAGAAGATATCACTTGGTCGGAGAATCGGCCGGAAATGTTTCAACCCCTATTTCGTGAAGAACTAGTGGGTTACATTGAAAACTAAAGTTAGAAATATAATCTACATGACAAATGGAAAAGACTGGCATTCAAAACGGCTTAAAAAAATGACTGAAACTGAGTCACCGTCGTCGGAGAAGGTGACTGTGCACTGCCGGAACCCTACCGGAGACGTGGGGAAGACGACCGGAAAGTCGTGGGTCTATTCGGGTTAAGTCTAGATCGGATTCGGGTTCGGATCGGGTCGGTACCCGACCGAAAATAAAACGGAGCCAAAACTGTGTCGTTTGGGTTTAAATTTAAATGAATTGGGCTTGTTTGGCTATGGGGATAGGAAATGGAAATTGGGTTTGGGCTTATTCCAACCACGGATAAGGGTAGGAATCAGGATATTGGAATCCGGGTCTCTGAATGGACTGAACCGTTTGGTTCAGTGAAAGGGCAGACCGGTTTAGGGTTTTTGGGTCTGAACCAACTGGTTCAGACCGCAGCTTCTGGAATTCATGAACTGGCCCCAAATGTTTTGAGAAATTACACTAAGGCCCAAACAGAAAATTAATTAAATATTAATTTTTACAATAATGCCCCTATTTCAAATATGGGTCAAACGAAGTCCAAATGATACAAATGAATAGTCAAAACCTATTATCTCGGACGTTCTGAGTCCAATGGTGGGGTCCGTTTTACGAGACGGAACCCCTAAAGATAAAATACCGTGAAAGTGCAAAATGACTATTTTGCCCTTTTTAGTGCAAAAGTCCAAATGGAATTCCGCGAAAGCCTAAACCGACTTTCTTCGGCATTCCGGACTCAATGGTAAAGTCTAAAATAGTATTTGAAATAATTATGATAGAAAGGCATAAAATTTGATGAGTAGCATTTATTCTGAAACGTATTCACTAATATATAGGGAACTCAAAAGGTAAGGGTATACTCACGGATTTCTGAGATAGAATCACGATAGAGGTAAGTGGATCACTCTCTCTTACATGTGGTGTTTCCACAAGCCAAGTTTATTCTTTTACTGCCAAACTCGTACTCTTGAATGTATTGATATTCTTGTGTTCCACATTTTGATATTTTCTATCTTGTGGACATTTGATTGACTGATGTATCATTGTTATCATGTTTGACTGTGCTTTGAAAGCAACTCATGTTATTACTACCCACAATGAGATATTGTTCTATCTCGTGGACATTGCTTGACTGTTATATCATTGTTATCATGTTGAACCATGCCTTGAAAGGCCTACTGTTATATCCTTATTGAATGAATGATATTCCATTTATATTCTATGGAATTACTATGATCATGACATGTTTATGGACACGGGAGTTGTGCTCAGTCACAACACCCATCTAATGCTATCTGGTTGAATGGGACCTACGGGTCAAGTCCTTGAACGGACAAATGGCAATTTACTGGAATTGACTGGAGGGTATGCCAGGCCCCAAAAGATCGAGGGTCTGCCGAGCCCTGAAACAGAATAACAGCATCTCTTATGATTGACAGAACTTGATTGTTCAATGGCACTATTCCTTATGATTCTTCAAGTCTTGAAGGACTTGCATTAATTGATTTGATTGTGATCGGTTCATTGTGGTAGTACTTCATTGTTGTTATATTTTCATTTTACAATGTAATATCCCGACCCGGGATACGTCACGTATACCGAGGTAGGTCGGTTAAAATTTGTAACTTGAACGGTAAGAAAGGTATATCATGGTATTTCATGGAAATGAATGACTGAAAATGGTAAATGATTGAAATGTATGACAAGTGCTGGGTAACGCCCGAGCACCCCGGGACATCGCATCGTAAAACGTGCACGCACGTATTTCCATGCATGCCCATGTTTCACAAACACGTAATATACTGAAAATTAGTGTATGCGTACATGCCCAGAGTTTAAGTATATACGTGTATGTATGGGCGTATAGGTACGTATAAAATATGTATAATTATGGATTATACATGTATATATATATTATATAATGTATTATAATATATATATATATATATATGTGTATATTAAATTAAAATAAAAAGGAAAAGAAAAGTGGGCAAGTGGCTACCAAGGACAGCCGTGCAAGTGTGTGTGAGTGGGTGAAGATATATATGTATATATATATATATATATGTATGAAAAGGTGTGGGTGTGATGACTTGAGTGTATAACACTCAATAGGGAGTGGTAGTGACAGAATTAGGTGTTGGAGTGTGTAAGAAGGTCACAGGGCATGGTGAGGTCTGACTAGAGAGAGAGAGAGAGAGAAATGAAAAGCTTATTTCATGCATGTGATCTCTCACTCTCGGGAGAAGGAAATCAAAAAGGAAAAGAGAGTTTTGAAGTGAGAAGGAAGGGGAACAAATCTGGAGTAGAGGCGCGAGGAAGAGGGGCTCAACACCAAGAGAATCCGAACTTGGAGGTAAGCCACTGTTTCTGTTTTGAAACATTTTAGCATGATTCGAATTATTTTGAATGTAGGGTCTAAACAAGCATGAAAAATGGCGTTGATAGGAACAAACCGCACCTCATTTGGTTCACAAATGAGGGAGAAAATCCGAGTTGCAGGATTCGGAGGATAATCTGGGTTTCATTGATTTTTCGTTTAAAACTTTGCATTTTGTTTGTAAAAATGTTGGTATGAAGTGCAGAAACACTTTAGAATCAAAATGGGTTTAAAACCGAGAAGAAACAGCCACGAAAATGAAGAATATGGCTTGGTTGGAGAAACGGCCGGAGATGGTCAAACCCATATTCGTGAAGATCAAGAAGGTCTTGATCAAAATGGAGGATGGATTCATGATCCCCATGTGATGGGGAGTAAAATGGCATAAAAAATAGTCAATAAAAATGAACTGGAACGGTCACCGGCGTCGGAAGAGACGCCGAAACCCTACTGATCCTTCGCCGGATTATCGGGGAAGAAGGGGGTCAAGTGGGTGATCGAAACGGCGACGTGTTGGGACCGGTTGTCTCGATACTGCGTCGTTTGGACATGAGATATTCTGAATTTAAAATGGGAATGGACTGTTTGGTAACAGGGATAGGAAATGTGGAATTGGGTTTGGGCTTATTCCAACCACGGATAAGGATAGGGACTGGGCTATTGGAATCCGGTTCTTGAATTTAACTGAACCGTTTAGTTCAGGGGAGGACCGGACCGGTTTAGGGTTTCTAGCCGTGAGCCCACTGGTTTAGACCAAAACTTAGGAAAATTTCATTTTGACCCCAAATGTTTTAAGAAATTTCACTAAGGCCCAAACAGGAAAATTAATAAAATATTAATTTTTACAAAAATGCCCCTATTCCAAATATGGGTCAAACGAAGTCCAAACGATACAAATGAATAGTCAAAACTTATTATCTCGGACATTCTGAGTCCAATGATGGGGTCTATTTTATGAGACGGGACCCCGAAGGATAAAATACATAAAAGTGCAAAATGACCATTTTGCCCTTTTTAGTACAAAAGTCCAAATGGAATTCCGCGAAAGCCTAAACCGACTTTCTTCGGCATTCCGGACACAATGGTAAAGTCTAAATTAGTATTTGAAATACTTATCATAGAAAGGCATAAAATTTGATGAATAGCATTTATTCTAAAATGTATTCACTGATATATAGGGAACTCGAAAGGCAAGGGTACACTCACGGATTTCTGATCCAGAATCACGATAGAGGTAAGTAAATTCCCTTTCTCTTCCATATGGTGTTTCCAAGCCAAGTTTATTCTCTTTACTGCCAAACTTGTACTCTTGAAAGTACCTCATGTTATTGCTATCCACAATGTGATATTGTTCTATCTTGTGGACATTGGTTAACTGTCGTATCATTCTTATCACGTTGAACCATGCCTTGAAAGGCTTACTGTTATGCTTTCATTGAATATTCGATATTCCATTTTATACTTCTATGGAATCATGAATGATCATGATATGTTATGAATACCGGATTTGTGCTCAGTCACAATATCCATTCTTGAGAGTACCTCATGCTATTGCTATCCACAAATGTGATATTGTTCTATCTTGTGGACATTGATTAACTGTTGTATCATTGTTATCGTGTTGAACCATGCCTTGAAAGGCTTACTGCTATGTCTTTATTGAATATATGATATTCCATTTTATATTTCTATGGAATTATGAATAATCATAATATGTTATGAATACGTGATTTGTGCTCCGTCACAACATCCATCTGATGCTTTCTAATTGACTGGAGACCTAAGGGTCAAGTACATGAATGGACAGGTGGCAGGAATGAATTCCTTGAAGGCTTTCCACCGGCAATTGACTGGCATGAACATTGGCATTTTCATTGCATTTCCATTGGCATTTCATTTACATTGCATTGGCATTTTACCTGAGAACAGAGTAAATGCATCTCTTAAGAATTGATATGATTACGTTATTGAATGACACTATTCCTTATGACTTATCTTAAACTGAGAAGACACTCTTCATTGAATTGATTGTGATCTGTTTATTGTGGCAGTACTTCTTGTTGTTGTATTGTTGTTGAGAGATTCATGTTGATAGTGTATCTATTACTCCTAATTGAGCTTTGTGACTTATTATTCATTGGCCTTCATGGCAACTATTCTCATTGGCTATCACAGCATCTCCTTCCTTATGATTAGCTGTCATAATCTTATTCATGGATTTGTATCTTATCGATACCAGTGTCGGAGATCTATTTTTACTTGCTGAGCTCTCGTAGCTCATTCCACCCATTTACCCCCATTTCAGGTGATGACGCTACAAGACCCCAGTAGGAGTCTGAGAGCATAGGAGGACATTTTGAGGAAACGTATCAGTCTATGTTTTAGTTCTCCCATGTATTCACCACCCTCGGGTGCTGGTTACGTTTGGTTCTTATTTTGTTTATGTAGAACCATATTGTGTATTGTAAAGACTTCCGCTAACATTGTGTATTGAAAGACTTCCGTTGATGTACTATTACTGATAAGACTTCCGCTATTATTGTTTTGAGGTTTTAGTACCTTGCATATTAGTACTATGATACAGGAATGGAAAAAGTAGGGACGGCCTTCGGGTCGGCCCCGCAACACGAGATCCGCATAGGGTGGGTTTCGGGTCGTGACAGCTTGGTATCAGAGCTATAGGTTCGATTGTGAGTCATGGGAGATAGGACTAGAATTAGAATGGATAGACAAGACTGACGTTTTACCTTATACGAACATTGACTGTCATCTTATATATTGACTGGTCATCTCATTGGTTATCTTCATTGGTTATCTTTTACGGACATGGTTAACGCGAGGAATAATCCATTACTTATAGATCGTTTAGAACTAAAGTTAATAGATGTAACTGATATCCTTTATATAGATTTTATACGATCATTGATTATTCTCTCATCCATTGACTGGACATCTTATGGGTTCTCTTTACTAGTTATCTTACAGACATGGTTATCTCAATAAATGCATAGATAGTTATGAATTGCATAGATCACTTAGAGTTGGAATCAATAGGTAGAACAAAAGTCTCTATGATATAGATTCCATGTGAACATTGATTGTTATTTTATGCATTGACGGGTTATCTTTATAGATAGGGTTGACAAAAAAGAAAAAGAAAAAAGGAATACCTCGGTAGGTTATATTGACTCGGTTGGACCATGAACGAGTAGATCTATATAGAAATACTTATCTAAACTTATTGTTTTCAGCAATGGGACATACCAAGAATACTGAGACAGGAAGTGATCAATTAGACCGAATTGAACGCCTTATGGAAGAGATTCTCAAATCTCTGCCTCAAGCCCAACCTCAACAGTCAACTACGTGCATCGAAGTAATAGCACCAGTAAAGATCACCACACGGGGTAAACAAGGAATCGCAAAGAGAAAAGTCAAACGTAGGGTGCCTAACCAAAAAGAAGTAACAATTAGACACCTAACTCACCTACAATGCCCTACCTGCGGAAAATCTCACAAGGTGCAATGCCTTAGAAACACAAACACTTGTTATTACTGTGGACAGAATGGACACTTCGCAAGGAATTGCCCTCAGAAAGCCAAGGCTACGACCAGTGCCACACCCACCTCACCAGTCTCTGTGGCATCAGGGAAAGATCAACCTCCTACACAGATAGCTAAAGGTACCCGTCCAGTTATTTATAATCTGCTTAGACACTTATAAGATCCTTACACACTCGGTTGTGTTATCATATAATTGCCAAACTGAATTTAGCAACTGAACACTTGGATGATTGATTACTGATTTTATTGTATCAGGGAAGTTATTATTGGAAAATGTCAAACAGAAAAGCATGTGAACTTTAGGCCATTTACTGAACCATTTTAGGGTTACCATGAGGATTACTATTAGAAATATTAAACATAGAAAACATGAGATACAGATCAGGATCACATGTATTCTCAATGATTGACCTATACTTGGAAGTTGGGTTTAGTGATATAGAAGAAATGACATCTAGAAAACCCTGATGATTGTTTTATCTTATAGAAACATGTACTTGATGTTTATTAAGTTACAATTTAATGATTGTTCTCTATTGAGGGAGACATTGAGAATCAAATTGCTATATCTCGATTATAGACTTGATATTTATGATTTGATGGTCGTTCTATATTACGATAGTTATTGAAAATTGAATTTCTATTTACGGATTATGAACTTGATGTTTACAAATTAAATGATTGTTCTATACTGTGAAAATTTGTGAGAGTTGGAATTATGTTCCATAATGAACAAAGGAAACAATTAGTGCACATTGAAGGATAAAATGTAACATAAAATTGGGAATATGACGCTTTGAAAAGCAGTGAGTTTGACAGTAATATTGACATGGAATAGGAGTACGCTGAAAAGGTAGTGGAGTTAACAATAACATCTAGTCAGAGTAAATCCTGACATGATAAAGAAAATCATATGTGAATACTGACCATTGATCTTTTACAGTGAATTGGGAGATGATTAGGCTACTGTACCAGTAGTCACAGGTATTTACAGTTGTTTACAAAATGCTCGATATTGTTAAGATGATTGCTCTACATACTGATTTATAGCTTCAGCAATTACTGCTAGTTGAACATAGAGACAGAACTCTTAAGTTATATATTAACTGTTCAAGTTCCACAAGGAGAATGATTGATGATAGATGTTATACATGGAACAAGTGGAGTACGTAACATAGATGTATAAGTATTAGATTGACGTATCACTATCTTATAGAATTGGAAGGGCATTAATGAGTTGAGTGATTTCATGATAGAAATGTAAAGATTTGTAAATCTTTAAAATGAATTACATACTGTTATAAGATATGTATATTTACTTGGTGAATGAGATAGGATTAATGGTGACTCTTGAAAGAGTCATTATCACTGAATGTTATACATGGAAATAGAGATAGTTATGCCCAGTTCCGAGGCACTATGTGCCAACGTCACAGTCGGTTTGTCGATTGTGGACGAGATCAGGGGGCAGCAGACTCAGGATGAGAAACTGGCTAAGCTTCTTCAAGGAATTGAGACGGGCAGAGATTTGGAGTATTCATTGAAAGATGGAATATTATATTATCAGGGTAGGATCTGCGTACCCGACGTGCCCGAAATCAGGAAGGAGATTCTTGATGAGGCACACAATTCAAAATTTGCCTTACATCCAGGGGGCACCAAAATGTATCACAATGTTAAGGATACTTATTGGTGGTCTGGGATGAAACGTCACATAGCCGAGTACATAGCACGATGTGTCAAGTGCCAGCAAATTAAGGTGGAACATCAGAAGCCTGGAGGACTTCTACAATCACTGCCCATTCCTGAGTGGAAGTGGGAACACATCACGATGGACTTTGTGTCAGGATTGCCGAAGACAGTCAAGGGAAGTGATTCTATCTAGGTCATCGTAGACAGATTAACTAAGACAGCTCACTTCCTGGCAACCAAAATGACACAATCTCTTCAGCGACTAGCCGAGCTATACATTAGAGAGATTGTTAGACTTCACGGAGTTCCAGTATCAATTGTTTCTGATAGGGACCCCCGGTTCGTATCACGATTCTGGAAAGGACTACAACAAGCTATGGGCACGGAACTAAGTCTTAGCACTGCGTATCACCCTGAGACCGACAGCCAGTCGGAAAGGACGATACAGACTTTAGAAGACTTACTGCGTTTCTGTGTCATAGACTTTGAAGCGAATTGGGAAGATCAGTTGCCATTGGTGGAGTTCACGTACAATAATAGCTATCAAGCTAGTATTGGTATGGCGCCATATGAGGCATTGTACGGCAGGAAGTGCCGATCACCACCGTGTTGGACAGAGGTGGGAGAAAGGAAACTCTATAGGCCAGAGATAGTGGAATAGACCGCAGGAAAAATACAACTGATCCGACAGCATTTATTAGCAACTCAAAGTCGACAGAAAAGTTATGCGAATGTTCACCGACGAGACTTAGAGTTTGCAAAAGGCGATTTTGTATACTTGAAGGTATCACCCATGAAAGGAGTAGTCAGGTTTGGCAAGAGGGGAAAGCTTAGCCCCAGATACATTGGACCATTCAGGATCACAAAGAGGGTTGGACCTGTAGCCTACGAGCTTGCCTTACCTTCAGAGTTAGCACATGTTCACAACGTGTTTCAAGTCTCGATGCTAAGGAAGTGTATACAGAGTGCAGATCAAGTGATCGAGCACGAACCGCTAGACGTCCAGGAAAATCTGAGTTACATAGAGCATCCAGTTCAGATTTTGGATCGTCGAGATCAGGTACTACGGAACAAGACTATTCCATTAGTCAAAGTTCTGTGGAGAAATCACCGGATAGAAGAGGCTACTTGGGAGCGAGAAGATGATATGCGCGCCAAGTACCCACATTTATTTTCATAGTAGTATATGCTAAGTTTGAGGACAAACTTACTTTTAAGGAGGTAAGAATGTAATATCCCGACCCGGGATACGTCACGTATACCGAGATAGGTCGGTTAAAATATGTAACTTGAACGGTAAGAAAGGTATATCATGGTATTTCATGGAAATGAATGACTGAAAATGGTAAATGATTGAAATGTATGACAAGTGCTGGGTAACGCCCGAGCACCCCGGGACATCGCATTGTAAAACGTGCACGCACGTATTTCCATGCATGCCCATGTTTCACAGACACGTAGTATACTGAAAATTAGTGTATGCGTACATGCCTAGAGTTTAAGTATATACGTGCATGTATAGGTACGTATAAAATATGTATAATTATGGATTATACATGTATATATATATTGTATAATGTATTATAATATATATATATATATGTGTGTGTAAATTAAATTAAAATAAAAAGGAAAAGAAAAGTGGGCAAGTGGCTGCCAAGGACAGCCGTGCAAGTGTGTGTGAGTGGGTGAAGATATATATGTATATATATATATATGTATGAAAAGGTGTGGGTGTGATGACTTGTGTGTATAACACTCAATAGGGAGTGGTAGTGACAGAATTAGGTGTTGGAGTGTGAAATGAAGGTCACAAGGCATGGTGAGGTCTGACTAGAGAGAGAGAGAGAGAGAGAAATGAAAAGCTTATTTCATGCATGTGATCTCTCACTCTCAAGAGAAGGAAATCAAAAAGGAAAAGAGAGTTTTGAAGTGAGAAGGAAGGGGAACAAATCTGGAGTAGAGGCGCGAGGAAGAGGGGCTCAACACCAAGAGAATCCGAACTTGGAGGTAAGCCACTGTTTCTGTTTTGAAACATTTTAGCATGATTCGAATTATTTTGAATGTAGGGTCTAAACAAGCATGAAAAATGGCGTTGATAGGAACAAACCGCACCTCATTTGGTTCACAAATGAGGGAGAAAATTCGAGTTGCAGGATTCGGAGGATAATCTGGGTTTCATTGATTTTTCGTTTAAAACTTTGCATTTTGTTTGTAAAAATGTTGGTATGAAGTGCAGAAACACTTTAGAATCAAAATGGGTTTAAAACCGAGAAGAAACAGCCACGAAAATGAAGAATATGGCTTGGCCTGGAGAAACGGCCGGAGATGGTCAAACCCATATTCGTGAAGATCAAGAAGGTCTTGATCAGAATGGAGGATGGATTCATGATCCCCATGTGATGGGGAGTAAAATGGCATAAAAAATAGTCAATAAAAATGAACTGGAATGGTCACCGGCGTCGGAAGAGACGCCGGAACCCTACTGATCCTTCGCCGGATTATCGGGGAAGAAGGGGGTCAAGTGGGTGATTGAAACGGCGACGTGTTGGGACCGGTTGTCTCGATACTGCGTCGTTTGGACATGAGATATTCTGAATTTAAAATGGGAATGGACTGTTTGGTAACAGGGATAGGAAATGTGGAATTGGGTTTGGGCTTATTCCAACCACGGATAAGGATAGGGACTGGGTTATTGGAATCCGGTTCTTGAATTTAACTGAACCGTTTGGTTCAGGGGAGGACCAGACCGGTTTAGGGTTTCTAGCCGTGAGCCCACTGGTTTAGACCGGAACTTAGGAAAATTTCATTTTGACCCCAAATGTTTTAAGAAATTTCACTAAGGCCCAAACAGGAAAATTAATAAAATATTAATTTTTACAAAAATGCCCCTATTCCAAATATGGGTCAAACGAAGTCCAAACGATACAAATGAATAGTCAAAACTTATTATCTCGGACATTCTGAGTCCAATGGTGGGGTCCGTTTTATGAGATGGGACCCAGAAGGATAAAATACATAAAAGTGCAAATGACCATTTTGCCCTTTTTAGTACAAAAGTCCAAATGGAATTCCGCGAAAGCCTAAACCGACTTTCTTCGGCATTCCGGACACAATGGTAAAGTCTAAATTAGTATTTGAAATACTTATCATAGAAAGGCATTAAATTTGATGAATAGCATTTATTCTAAAATGTATTCACTGATATATAGGGAACTCGAAAGGCAAGGGTACACTCACGGATTTCTGATCTAGAATCACGATAGAGGTAAGTAAATTCCCTTTCTCTTCCATATGGTGTTTCCAAGCCAAGTTTATTCTCTTTACTGCCAAACTCGTACTCTTGAAAGTACCTCATGTTATTGCTATCCACAATGTGATATTGTTCTATCTTGTGGACATTGGTTAACTGTCGTATCATTGTTATCACGTTGAACCATGCCTTGAAAGGCTTACTGTTATGCTTTCATTGAATATTCGATATTCCATTTTATACTTCTATGGAATCATGAATGATCATGATATGTTATGAATACCGGATTTGTGCTCAGTCACAATATCCATTCTTGAAAGTACCTCATGCTATTGCTATCCACAAATGTGATATTGTTCTATCTTGTGGACATTGATTAACTGTTGTATCATTGTTATCGTGTTGAACCATGCCTTGAAAGGCTTACTGCTATGTCTTTATTGAATATATGATATTCCATTTTATACTTCTATGGAATTATGAATAATCATAATATGTTATGAATACAGGATTTGTGCTCAGTCACAACATCCATCTGATGCTTTCTGATTGACTGGAGACCTAAGGGTCAAGTACATGAATGGACAGGTGGCAGGAATGAATTCCTCGAAGGCTTTCCACCGGCAATTGACTGGCATGAACATTGGCATTTTCATTGCATTTCCATTGGCATTTCATTTACATTGCATTGGCATTTTACCTGAGAACAGAGTAAATGCATCTCTTAAGAATTGATATGATTACGTTATTGAATGACACTATTCCTTATGACTTATCTTAAACTGAGAAGACACTCTTCATTGAATTGATTGTGATCGGTTTATTGTGGCAGTACTTCTTGTTGTTGTATTGTTGTTGAGAGATTCATGTTGATAGTGTATCTATTACTCCTAATTGAGCTTTGTGACTTATTATTCATTGGCTTTCTTGGCAACTGTTCTCATTAGCTATCACAGCATCTCCTTCCTTATGATTGGCTATCATAATCTTATTCATGGATTTGTATCTTATCGATACCAGTGTCGGAGATCTGTTTTTACTTGCTGAGCTCTCGTAGCTCATTCCACCCATTTACCCCCATTTCAGGTGATGACGCTGCAAGACCCCAGTAGGAGTCTGAGAGCATAGGAGGACATTTTGAGGAAACGTATCAGTCTATGTTTTAGTTCTCCCATGTATTCACCACCCTCGGGTGCTGGTTACGTTTGGTTCTTATTTTGTTTATGTAGAACCATATTGTGTATTGTAAAGACTTCCGCTAACATTGTGTATTGAAAGACTTCTGCTGATGTACTATTACTGATAAGACTTCCGCTATTATTGTTTTGAGGTTTTAGTACTTTGCATATTAATACTATGATACAGGAATGGAAAAAGTAGGGACGGCCTTCGGGTCGGCCCCGCGACACAAGATCCGCATAGGGTGGGTTTCGGGTCGTGACAGTATACTTCTGATTGTGTATTGTGATTACTTTCCATTGGCCCTCGTGGCAATTATGTTCACTGGCTATCACAGCATCTCCTTCCTTATGATTGGCTATCATTATCTTATTCATGGATTCACATTGATCATCGATACCAGTGTTGGAGATCTGTTTTACTTACTAAGCTTTGTAGCTCATTCCACCCCATTTACCCCCATTTCAGGTGATGACGCTGCGAGACCCCAGTAGGAGTCTAAGAGCGTAGGGGGACATTTTGAAGTATTGTATCAGTCTATATTAGTTCTCCCATGTATTCACCACCCCCGGGTGCTGGTTACGTTTTAGTTCTCATTTTGAATTATGTAGAACTATGTCATGTGTTTAATAGACTTCCGCTGTTAAATTTATTTTAAAGACTTCCGCTGGATTACTGTAATTGATAAAGACTTCCGCTGTTTATTGTTTAAAATTTTTAGTACATTGCATATTAGTACTATGATACAGGAATGGAAAAAGTAGGGACGGCCTTCAGGTCGGCCCCGAGACACGAGATCCGCATAGGGTGGGTTTCGGGTCGTGACACACATGGTAGTTCTGGATATCCCCTTGGTAAATGTTCATTTCTCTATTATTTCATGCGTGACTTGACCCATTTTGTCCTCCTCGTCAAGGGGTTTTATTCCCCATTCCTTAAAGTCAGTTTTGGTGTGAGTTTGAGAGGTTGGGTTTCAAAACCCAAACCTACAACTCCCATTTTTAGGGTTTTATTTGAGGTTCAAGGTCGCAGCTTAGTGTTTTTAAAACACTTAAAGAGGTCTTGTTTAGGTTCCATCAAGCCAATCTTAGTTTGGTCTTGACTATTTTAGACCTACACTTATGGAGGTCCATTCATGGCAGTTTTTCATGGATTTGGTGTTTTAAGGCTGTTTCAATGCCAATTTTTTATGCTCTGTTTAAGTTTATATATCCTTAACATTATTCATGCATGAACAAAGCTTAAACAGTTTTTATATAAGCATAAACTTTTAGAGAGAGGAAACATGATGGGTTTGTAGGTTCACCTTTTAACAGGAACTTTTCCTCTTCTTTGTTCTTCTGATTTCTTCCTCTTGGAGACTTATAACCCCTTAGCTTAATTTCTCCCTAAACATACACTATTGTAGGTATACATATATATATATATATATATATATATATGATTTCATGGCCGCCCCTCTCTCTTTCTTCCTTTCCTCCTTTCTCTCTCTCTTCCTCCCTTCCTTGACTTCCTTTCTGTTCCATCAAATTTCTCTTTTCCATTGCTCAGCTTTTCATTTAATGTTTCTTGATATTTTGTGTTATATATGTGTATTTTATTAACACACACACACTAGTACACACTTGAACACACACACACACACACATTCAACTGACACTCCTCACACACCATAAGCACACACTGTTTTCCAACACAGCACATGCAGTATGCATGGCTATGTCCTTCTCTCCATGCTTCATTGTATTTTATATATATAATATATGTATATTCATAGACACACACACACACACACACATATACATACTTTCTTTATGTATTTTTGTATGTATTTATATATGTAGATGTATTTGTTCAGATGTATGTATATATATATATACGTAAATTTATACATTTGGCTATACACACACAATACACACTTAGTGTGTGTATTTTACATATGCTAATATTCTTATAATAATCACATGTATATTATTATATAATCATACTCACAATTACACATGAATATTGAAACATAGTTATTTGTATATTTCTTATCTCTCGGTCTTCTCTTAGTTAATTTTAAGCTACCGTTTGAAATCTCATAAGGCGTACCCTATTACCCGATATTTCGGGTCAAGGTGTTACACACACGCATTCCCATGCATGCATACGTACACACATAAGCATAGCCCATAAAATATAAAGGTATGTATACGCACTTAAAAATTTAAATTAGACACATATACAGGTATATATATATATATGTATACATATACAGTTATATATATATATATATAAAGTATATAATATACAAACATGCAAGGGGGGAGACACAGCCATGCATACTGCATGTGCTATGTGTGAAAATAGTGTGTGTTTAAGTATGTGTGTAAGTGTATGTATATTACATACATGGTTTATATGTATATATATATATATGTATATGTATATGTATATAAAGAGATACATGCATATATACACATATGCAGTCACAAATGGGCTGATTTGAAAGAAGTGATGGGAAGGTTCTGCTGCTAGTGTGTGTGCTAGTGTGTGTGTGTGTGTGTGTGTAAATGAGCGTGTTTAGTGTGTGTTTAATATAATATATATATAAAACATAATATCTAACATGAATTAATGCAAAGTTGAAATGAAAAAGAAACAATTAAATGGATTAGAAAGGAAGTCAGGAAAAGGGGAGAAAAGAGGGGAAACACTGGGCTCCAAGTGGTAAGCAAGTAGGTGGTTTTGCCTTACAATATATATATATATATATATATATATATATATATATATATATATGGTTGGTTTGTGTTTGAGAGAAAATCAAAAAAAGTAAGAAGAAGAGAAAGAAGGCTGAGTGTGATTTAGAAGAATAGAGTAAGAAAATGAAAGAAGAAAGAGGGAGAAACAGGAAGAAAAAGAGGTAAAAACATAAGAACCCTTATTTTCTCTCTCTAGAATATATGCATATGTACAAGTTGTTTTATGTTTTCTTAAGCATGCATGACATCTAGGGTATAAAAGCTTGAACAAGACATGAAATTTGGACCCTAAACACATCAAGAACCCAAGCCGTACACCAAACCACCATTGATGAACCTGTTAGAGCAGGTCTAAAATCATTGAAACCAAACCCCATTTGGATTATTAAAACCTCAACAAGACCTCACCAGTGTTTTAAAAATACTAAGCCGCGACCACAAAGACCTAGGATGACCATGGAATTTGGAGTTTCAAGTTCGGGTTTTGAAACCCAACCTCACAAACTCACTATAAAACCATATTTTGAGAATGAAGACGTAAACCCCATGATGAGAGGACCAAAATAGAAGAAACCCCATGAACCTTGGGCCAAAAACAAGTATGAACGATCAAGTTACAGGTCTTAGTATCAAAACCTTAACCGAGCATTTGAGCTCAATTTGAACTCTACTATGAATGCCAAAATGATCCTTGATGTCCCAGAAACAATTTAGGGTTGAAAATAGAGGGATTGAATAACCCAAAACACACGAAATTGAAAGGAAAGGAAGTCTGAAATTAGGGCAACAGTAGCTAGACTAAGGAGGAAGACGATGGGTTGACTCGCACAGCTCGTTTTAACTGTCACGACCCGAAACCCACCCTATGCGGATCTCGTGTCGCGGGGCCGACCCGAAGGCCATCCCTACTTTTTCCATTCCTGTATCATAGTACTAATATGCAAAGTACTAAAATCCTCAAACAATAACAGCGGAAGTCTTATCAGTAATAGTACATCAGTGGAAGTCTTTCAATACACAATGTTAGCGGAAGTCTTTACAATACATAATATGGTTCTACATAAACAAAATAAGAACCAAACGTAACCAGCACCCAAGGGTGGTGAATACATGGGAGAACTAAGACATAGACTGATACAGTTCCTCAAAAATGTCCTTCTATGCTCTCAGACTCCTACTGGGGTCTTGTAGCGTCATCACCTGAAATGGGGGTAAATGGGGTGGAATGAGCTACGAGAGCTCAGCAAGTAAAAACAGATCTCCGACACTGGTATCGATAAGATACAAATCCATGAATAAGATTATGATAGCCAATCATAAGGAAGGAGATGTTGTGATAGCCAATCATAAGGAAGGAGATGCTGTGATAGCCAATGAGAACAGTTGCCATGAAGGCCAATGAGTAATAAGTCACAATGTACAATCAGGAGTAAATGAAATAACATCAACTTGAATCTTTCAAAGATAACATAACAAGGATGTACTGCCACAATAAACCGATCATAATCAATTCAATGAAGAGTGTCTTTTCAGTTAAGATAAGTCATAAGGAATAGTGTTATTCAATAACGTAATCGTATCAATTCTTAGGAGATGCATTTACTCTGTTCTCAGGTAAAATGCCAATGTAAATGTAAATGAAATGCCAATGGAAATGCAATGAAAATGCCAATGTTTATGCCAGTCAATTGCCGGTGGAAAGCCTTCGAGGAATTCATTCCTGCCACCTGTCCATTTATGTACTTGACCCTTAGGTCTCCAGTCAATACAGAAAGTATCAGATGGATGTTGTGACTGAGCACAAATCCCGTATTCGTAACATATCATGATTATTCATAATTCCATAGAAGCATAAAAATGAAATGTCATATATTCAATAAAGACATACAGTAGGCCTTTCCAGGCATGGTTCACAATAAAGACATAGCAGACAATAAAGACATAGCAGTAAGCCTTTCAAGGCATGGTTCACATGATAACAACGACATAGCAGTCAATCAATGTCCACAAGATAGAACAATATCGCATTGTGGATAGCAATAACGTGAGGTACTTTCAAGAGTACAAGTTTGGCAGTAAAGAGAATAAACTTGGCTTGGAAACACCATATGGAAGAGAAAGGGAATTTACTTACTTCTATCGTGATTCTATCTCTGAAATCCGTGAGTGTACCCTTGCCTTTGGAGTTTCCTATATATCAGTGAATACGTTTCAGAATAAATGCTATTCATCAAATTTTATGCCTTTCCATCATAAGTATTTCAATTACTAATTTAGACTTTACCATTGAGTCCGGAACGCCGAAGAAAGTCGGTTTAGGCTTTCGTGGAATTCCATTTGGACTTTTGTACTAAAAGGGCAAAATGGTCATTTTGCACTTTTACGGTATTTTATCCTTCGGGGTCTCATCTCATAAAACGGACCCCATCCATTGGACTTAGAACGTCCGAGATAATAAGTTTTGACTATTCATTTGTCTCATTTGGACTTCGTTTGACCCATATTTGAAATAGGGGCATTATTGTAAAAATTAATATTTAATTAATTTTCCTGTTTGGGCCTTAGTGTAATTTTTTAAAACATTTGGGGCTGGTTCACAATTTTCAAAAGCTGTGGTCTGAACCAGTTGGTTCAGACCCAAAAACCCTAAACCGGTCTGCCCCCTTACTGAACCAAACGGTTCACTTCAATTGAAAAACCAGATTTCAATAACCCTGATGATTTCCTATCCCATCCTTGGTTTGGATAACCCCAAACCCAATTCCAATTTACTATCCGTGTAACCAAACAAGCCCAAATCCATTTAAATTAAAAAGCCAAACAACACAGTTTTACTTACCCATTCATATCCGGTCAGGTACCGACCCGATCCGAACCCGGATCCAGTCTAGACTTAACCCGGTAGCCCCCACGATTTTCCGGTCATCTTCCCCACGTCTCTGGTAGGGTTCCGATGGTGAATAGTCACCTTCTTCGACGACGGTCACCAATGTTTGACAGTTTTTCCTCCCGTTTTAAATGCCATTCTCTTACCTTCTTCCCAAGGATTTCAACCCTAGCCTCAGCTTGCCCCAACACTCTCCCCATCTTCACGAATAGGGAGTCATTCAACTCCGGCCGATTCTCCGGCCAAGTTTCATTTCCTATTTCGTAACGTTTTGATCACGGTTTTGGTTCTAGAATTCTTCTAGCATGTTTCTGCACTTTATGGGATTAATTTCTCATTATAATAACAAGGTTTCATGCATGATTTTCATAAAAGCCGAAATTATCCTAAGGCCTGCAACTCCATTTTTCTACCAGATTTCTCAACCATTTTACATGGTTCCTTTTGCTAAATGTTCCTACTTTCATACTCTACAAGACCCTATCAATAAGACTCAACTTCATGCTTGAAATAAGTAATTTAAAAGCTTGATAAAACTCACCAATGTTTCTGGGTTTCTGCTCGTAGTGACCTTTAGAACTCCTCTTGCTCTCGTTTCCAATTCTCTCTTTTCCTCTACTCCTTTTCAGTGTCTTTGATGTTCTCTCTTTTCTGTTTCTTAGTCAACACGACTCACACATATATATATATCTATACACCGCACGACCTCTTTCTCTCTCTAGCTTATCTCTCTCTTTCTCCCTCTCTCTCTCTTCCCTACAGTCATTCTTGACTGCCGTGAACTGCCCTTTGATCCTCCATCACCCACGTACCATGCTTGCTCTATATATATATATGCACACAATCCACTTGCACCAAGGTCGGTGGCCTTGGTGCTTTTCTCTCAGCCGCACAGCACACACACACATACACACAGTGACATATGCACTGGTCAGCAGCCCTCTTTCCTTTTTCCCTTGTCTTTTCTTGATATTTCCTTTTATATTATACATGTATTATATATACATAACATACATTATATCATATGTATTATACACATATATAATACGTATCTTATACGTGAGAGTATATCCATATACGTGCGTGTATATCCATTTATGACAGTGTACGCATACACTAAATTTTGACGTACTATGTGTATGTGAAATATGGTCGTGCATGGAAATACGTTCATGCATGCATTACGATGCGATATCCCGAGGTGCTCGGGTGTTGCCCGGCACTTGTTATACATTTCATCATTTACAGTTTCCATTTATTCATTTCCATGAAATACCCTAACATAGAGCTTAAAATCGCTCAGGTTATGCTATTCAGTCGACTTGCCTCGGTAAACTGTGTCGTATCCCAGGGTCGGGATATCACATTAACCCAGTGAATCGACTTGGACAAGTAGGTGGCGTGCGGGTTAACCACCGCATAAGTAGGATGACATCGTTTGGCTTAAGGGTTTTTACGTTTTAAATATAAAAAATTGGGTTGTTTGGTTACACGGTTTTAGGCCAATTTAATAAACCTGTACGCGAAGAGGATAGCCTATCCACGGATAAGCGTTCTGTCCACTTTTTGGCCTGATGAAAATCAGAAAAATAAAAAGGGGCCGCAGCCCCTAGGATTTGAACGCCCCATGTAATACCCCAAAAATTTGACAAAGACTCGGATTACATCTCGACCTAAGAAAAATAGTTTATGCAATATTAATGATTTAAAATAGCTTAAAATATAGTACGCCATGACGGAATTAATTATTAAAAATATAAAATTAATTCGGAACACTAAAAATAATATAGGCTCGGGAAATAGACGACCCGGTTAACCGAGTGGCAGGATAAATTAATGATATTGATACAAATCATTAATTATAAAAAATTAATATGAATATCACCTCATACACGAACGGTTAACCAATATCGGTAAAATAAATAATTATGATACCGAACCCCGACTTTAAGCCAAATTTATTGATAAATCACTGACATGTCATAAATGAAGATTTTATGGAATAAAATATAAAAGTGTATATATATATATATATCAAAAATGATTACAGGCACAATATATATATATATATGTGTGTGTGTGTGTATTCGGTATATTGTACCTAATATGTAAATACTATGAATTTGGCATGTAAATAAAGTATACATATATATTGCTAGAAAGTGACCCATTTATATATAGTTGGAAGCTTCAAAGAAGCTGCTGAAATGAAGGGCCAAATTATTTAAAATATATATATATATATAAATAAAAATGCAGCAGAAGCTGCTAGAAGTAAATGAAGCAGCCATATTGAGCACGTGAGGGGCTGCTTTACCGATACAAGATTATATATATATATATATATCTGTAGGAAAATGGAAGGAGGAAAAGAGAATTTCAGGATCTCCAAGCGGTGCAGCAGATCACTATATATTTATGTATATATGTGTGTGTGTGTGTGTGTGTGTAGCGGTGCAAAGAGAGAGAAATAGAGGAAGGAAAGTGGACAGCAGGAGATCAATATATATATATATATATATATATATTGTGTGGATGTTGCGGCTGTTGGGTGGCAATTGAACTTGTGGGTGTATTGATGGCACTGGAAGGAAGGCTACAAGCAGCTCGGATTGGGGTATGGAATTGATGTTGTTTTGCTGTGAATTTTTTGTGTGTAGCGGTGCAAGGGGGGACGGAAGTTGCAGCAGGTAATGCCGCAGATGCCGTGAGTAAGACCTGCACTGCGCCGTTCGCCCTGCTTTAGGTTCAAAGCATGCGTTCTGATGCTGTTACATTGAGAAAGGCCAAGCATATGATGTGAGGTAACAGTAGCGGTGCAACAGCAGTGTCAGTTTGATTGATGGTCGACTGCCCAGGTTTTGATGGTCTCTATTGGGGGCGCGTCAGTGGTGCTATGAATAATTGGAAGGAAATTAGCCGAAATGGCAAGAGAAGAAAGAAAGTTTCAGAAAGCGGGCTGAGATCAAGGGAGAACAAGAGATTCACATATATAAGGAAGGTGAATTTTATATTCTAGAACAAACAGTATTGCACTGCTCAGTGTTGCTGTTGGATTTCAATTTGTTAAAGGCTTTAAAAAATACTTTTGTGTCAAGGTGGACGATGCATCAACTATTGGTTGAGTACCGAAAGGTATGACCAAAAACTCATAATGTCGATACCGTGTTCTGAACATCGTCTTTTGAATGTCTATAGGCCTAACTTTCAACTGATGATAGTCCGGACCTTAAATCAATCTTTGAAAACACCCGAGTCCCTTTCAACTAGGTCAAATAAATCATCTAGTCTGGGTAAAGGATACCTATTTTTGATGGTAACCTTATTCAATTCACGGTAGTCTACACATAGCCTCTTAGTCCTATCTTTCTTCTTGACAAACAGTACAAGTGCACCCCATGGTCATAAACTGGGTCATATAAAACCCTTGCCTAGTAGTTCCTGTAACTATAGCTTTAACTCCTTCAACTCAGCTGGGGCCATTCGATAGGGTGTCTTAGATATCGGTGCAGTGCCTGGCAGTACATCGATGCTAAACTCAATCTCTCAATCAATAGGCATCCCTGGAAGGTCATCCAAAAACACCTCATGAAATTCCTTAGCAATGGGAATCTGCTCCAACATAGGCTGTTGTGACTCGGTGTCCTGGATACTACACAAGAAACCATGGCACCCTTTGCGAAGTAAACATCTAGCCTGTATAGCAAAAATAAAATAAGGTGGAGCAACCACTCCAGGTCCCCTCAAACTCAACGGTCGGGAATCTGGCGCTCTAGATAAGCACTCTCTTGGTCACACAATCTATCGTGGCATGGTTTGCAGTCCAACTGATCCATTCCAAGGATAACTTCAAACCCACAAATATCTAATGGTATCAGATTAGCAAGTAAAGGTACCCCCATAATATGTATTTCATAGTTCTTATACATGGTCTGCCTCATTAATGATTTCCCCAATGGTACAGTCACATTAAGTAAGTATCCTAGGGGTTCTGTCGATCTGTTCACCTTAGCAGCATATGCAAGAGGTATAAAAGAGTGCGTAGAACTAGTATCAAATAAAACATGGGCAGGCTGTGCACAAACTAAAAGAGTATCTGCGACCACTAGAAGTTAAAGCATGAACATCCCTTAGCACTATAGCGAAAACCCGCCCGGCCTATTGTGGAACATTCCCCTGTCCATTCTTGCGATTCGGTGGCCTTGTTCACTGCAATTGTAGACGCTGGTGCTAGTGCCCTGGGTGTTGGTGCTGGTGCTAGTGCCCTAACTGAAGCAACACTAGCAGTGGCTTAGTTATTTTGAGGGCACTCCCTAGCAAAATGTCCCACTTGATTGCAATAATAGCAAGCATTATTGTCCTTCAATCACAAGCCCTTATGCTCTTTCTGACAGTTGGGGCATTTGGTTGCGGTCCCCTTAGTAGTGCTTGGCCTCCTTAGACTGGGCCCTGTGGTTCGGGATCCAGTCTCGGGTCTGGTGAATGAGGGTCCTTGCCTAGAGGAAGAAGACCCTGCCCTCCGATTCTGACCTCCACCTGGCCTCTGCTTTGCCCGTCTCTTGATGAACTCTTCGCCACTCTTCTCAATGATTCTGGCGGTGGCCACTACCTCATTGAAGGTAGATAATCGTTAAGGCCTCAATTTGTCCTTAATGGCCTACCATAGCCCCTCCTCAAACTTTCAGGCCTTAAGATCCTCACTATTGATAACATTCGGCGTAATCTTGGCAAACTCATTGAACACGATCTCATACTGCTCTACTGTTATATTGCCCTACTACAGTAATATGAACTCAGCAATTTTTTGATTCTTCACTTCCTGGGGAAAGTATTTCTTATCGAACACTGTAGTAAAACGCTGCCAGTACATGTCTGGCTCCCTGGCCTCCTCAAGCATCCACCATTTGTGGGTAGCTTCCTTGAATTGATATGTGACATATGCCACCTTCTGTGTCTCAGTGCATGGCAAGATGCGAAAAATTCAGTTCATCTCCAAAAGCCACTCTTCTGCAACTATGACTCCCTAGTTACCGTCAAAGGATGACGGCTTCATCTTCTGGAACCGCTCATATGGGAATACTAGGGTCATATTCATCCCTTTAAGAGCTACTCTTGTTGACTGGCCACCCCCGTCATGCTGGTTGGCTAGTATTCTAGTTAACCGGCTGCTTCTGCTATACCAGCTGACTAACCAGAATACTAGCCGACCAGTGCGACGGGTAGTGCCTATCTGATTCATACCAACCTGAGGCTGGGGTAATGTCGCGAGAACCCTCTCCATCAACTGTTCCAAATGCTCAATACGCTCCATAGCGGTTGCGGTAGTCCTTGTGTCAACTATTGCTGAAAAGACATTCAGTACATTTACATAAGATAACGGTGCAGTAGTTACATAAGGTTTACACTAAAGGTATCAGTATTACTATAGCTTTATTTCTAGACATAACAGTTCTAGTGTCCCAGTCCTGTCTCCCATGACTCGCTAGCACCTAAAATCGTGCTCTGATACCAAGCTGTCATGACCCGGAACCCACCTTATACGGATCTCATGTCATGGGGCCAGCCCATTGGCTGTCCCTACTTTTTCAATCTTTTACCAATAATAATAATAAACAATATCATCATAACATTAAAGTGTGGAAATCTTATTACAACATTGTTCCAAAAATTGAAATAAGTCTGATAATAACCAACATAAACTAAATATAAACCATCTTTGTTTTAGGTGGTGAGTGCATGGGAGAAACTATTGTATTCTACTATGCTCCTCAATCGTCTCCCTACGCTCCGAATCTCCTACTGTGGTTCCGTATCATTCTCACCTAAAAAATATAATAAAGGGGTGAGCTAACAAAGCTCAGTAAGTAAAAGCCTATCCCCAATACGGGTGGGGATGACATAGATGAATACAAGTCAAGGTAACATGATAGCCAGTCATGACAACGATTGTAGTCAACTGTAAAATACCACAATGGCCGATGAATGACAAAGTACAATAACAGTCAAGAGTAACCAATGAATGACAAAGTATAATAACAGTTAAGAGTAAAAGTGTAGCATGAATATGGAATAGGCTCAATGAACACAATCAACATATAACTATATCAATTAATATAGATGATGCCTTTACTCTGTTCAGGGTTTGGCTAGACCCTCGGTCTTTTGGGGCCCAGCATACCCCCCATTAACATAAATTTATATAAATTGCTCATTAAACTCACTGCGTAAAAACGCCATCATTGCCATGTGTTTGTTTGACCCGTAGGTCCCATAAATTGACCCGTAGATCCCAGTCAATCAGATAGCATCAGATGGGTAATGTGATAGAGCACAAAACCCAGCACTCAACATAAATTAGGATTCTATTGTATTCCATATGAAGTGTACAAGAATGGAACATCATAACATAGCATATAGTGGACAAACATCAGTACAATGAATCAAGTCACGAGATATCAACAAATAGGCATTCAACAGGTAGAACAATATCCATGGTGGGAACAATACAGTGAGCACATATATGAGTACAAGTTTTGGCAGTAATGGAAATATCGTGGCTTGGAAAACCACGTATCAAAGCTACGAATTTACTTACCTTTTCAATGCGTCTTAGTAATCCGGGATCTTCCCTTTCCCTTTCGAGTCTCCTATATATCAGTAAACATGTTTCAACTTTAATGTCATTCATTAAACTTATGCCTCGCTAATCTAAATATCTCTTTTATTACTTTATACCTTTATGACTTCTAATTTGATCGAATTTACCAAAGGGTAAAATGGTCATTTACGCGTCTCTATTTTTCAAGTTTTGTTTTCACAATTTGAACTTCATCGTTGAGTCCAGAAGGTTTGAAACAATAAAAATTCACTATTTACTTAACTCAATCGGAGTCTGTTTGACTCAGCTTCGACTTAGGGGCAGTTTGGTCATTTTGGCGCTCTACGAGTATTTTATTTTTTCAGGACTATCTAGAAGGTCCAAAACAGTAAGTTTTCATTATTCATTCGACTAATTTACGCGTCGAGATTTAATTTGAAATTAATGAATTTAAACTAATTTATTAAATTAATTAAGTGTATCTAATACATATAGTATTTGAGCCCAAATAGACCACATGTGCCTTAGTGGCATAGTGGGCCAAGCTTCTCATCCTTTCCCCCTTTGTCACAAGTTCAAGTCACGGGCCATGCAAATTTTTTTTTCATTTCCTGTACAATTGTAATTTGTAAGCCAACCAATGGATAGCTTCTCATTTCCAACCAAACACCCCCCCAAACTCAAATTTAAAATTTTACCCATAAAATAATAGTGTTGGGCAGTCCTCTAAATGGGTGGGTCGGGTAGGACCCGACCCGGTTTGGCCCAAAATCAAGAACAAAATCTCAGCTGCGCAGCTTCTTCCCACACGTGGCTGTTGGTCTTCTCCGTCAACGGCGACTTGCCGGCGACGAATTTTCTTACATTTTTCAGTGGGGTTCATACCTACAGGTGATGGGCAACTCAAATCTACCCTCAGTTTTCAGATCGGAGTGCCAGATCTCCCCTAAAAAAAGGAAAATCGCAGCTTCACTGGAGCTGTGCGATTTTCCGGCCAGCTTTTTTTTCCCAATTTCACACCATTTTCTACACTGTTCTTCTACTGTTTAAAACACAAAATGATCCTTACAATGCTCTTGCACCTTATACACATAACTCTTAAGCAATTAAATTGGATTTCATGGAACAAGATCACAAAACCGATTCAAATGGAACACCTTGTAATTGCATTTTTCTCACTATTCTCTCCACATTTTCCTCTCAATCTTTTTGCTATATTTTTTCTAATCCGATGCTCATGCCACCCTTAAACAATTATCTAGCATGTCTGCTTGAAGAAAAAGAAAATAAAAACAAACAGAACTATACCTGCTTCGTGCCGCACCACGTTCCTATTGTATGCCCCTGACCACGCCTTTTGCTTTTTTTTTTTCTTTTCCTTTAGTTCCTCAAGCAGACGTTGCCTGCTTTAAAGTGAAATGCCCCCCTCTTTATTTCTCTCCTTCTCTCTCTCTCTCTCTCCCCTTCAGTCATTCACCGCCTGCACCTATCACTCTCCCATCTGTTTCCTTCTTTCCTCTTCTTTTTTTTTTCGGTTCTAACCCCCTTTATGTATTTAATATATATATATATATATATATACATCTACACACACACACATATATATATACACACATATATATATATATATATTTATCCATATGCCACAACATGATTTTTATTTATTTATTTTATTTTATTTTAGTTTTATTTGATTTCTTTGTTAAATTTTATTTTTATGATTATTATTATTTTATTTTTATATTTTTTTTTCTTTTATATCGCTATTCGTTTGCCCTGGCATTCATATATTCCAACTATTGAAATTCCACCCGTTTATTTCATCATCGTAGCATTAGGCCTTATTGGCTTGGTTACAATGGGTCAGGGTGTTACATCATAAATGTTAGCATTTAAATATGTTAATTATTTTTTTTTTGAAGTTTACCAATCATGAAATCACTTACTCATCAATGTCTTTAAAATTCTACGAGTAAGCTAACATTTAACAATATTGGGCACTTGTAAACAACTGAAAAAAAAAAATACCTGTGACTACTGGTACGGTAGCCTGATCATCTCCCAAAACTATTCACTGTAAAAGTTCAATGGTCAAAATTCATATACGAGTCTTTCTATCATGTCAGGATTTACTTTACTTGGGCATTGGTAATACCAGTACATTAGTCTTATCTCCCATGAATCACTTATTACTAATCTGTTCTAACACTAAATCTTTGATATCAGCTGAGTCTAATAATTCAAAGTTAATGCTCTGCTCATCTCCTGTTATCACTGGGTTTGGTAGGATAGATGTAGTGGGGTTGTAGAATTCCATTCATTAAGTCCACTAACACATCTGTGGCATTATATCGTCCTAACTGTATCATAAGGAATTCGTAGTATCTGTGTTGATTTCTAAATGTCATTTCTTCTATGATACTAAGCCTAACTTCTAAGTATAGGCCCATCATTGAGAATATTTGTGCTCTTAATCTGTATCTTGTGTGTTCTATGTTTAATATTTCTAAACAATGATCCCCATGGTAATATACAAGTTGGTTCAGTAAATGGCCTAAAGTTCACATGCTTTTCTGTCTAATATTCTCCAATAATAACTTTTCTAATGTAATGGAATCAGTAAATCAATAGTCTAATCATTCACTTGCTAAGTTCAATTAAGTGGAAATATGAGGACATCAATAAGTGCAGTAGAGTCAACATAAAATCTGAATAGTCTATAAGCGTTATGAATAACTAGAAAAGTACCGGTGACTACCAATATAGTAGCTTAATCATTTCCTAGTGTTTACTATTTGCTATAAAAGATAACAGTTAGCATTTACGTAAGATAGGCAGTTAGTATTCATATATGAGTCTAGCATAATAATTAAGTATTATCTACGGCTGACTCCCAAGTAAAGCCTCAATAACCCTTTCCGTCAGTCGCTTTAAGCAATTTATGCGGTCCATAACTATCGATGTATTCCTTGTGTTAACCATGTCTATAAAGGTAACCATTAAGTTGTCCAGTCAATGCATAAGATAATAGTCAATGATTGTATGAATATAAAACGTCACTTTATCTATCGATTCTAGTTCTAGTCCTATCTCCCATGACTCACAATCGAACCTAGCTCTGATACCAAGCTGTCACGACCCAAAACCCACCCTATGCGGATCTCATATTGCAGGGCCGACCCTAAGGCCGTCCCTACTTTTTCCATTCCTGTATCATAGTACTAATATGCAATGTACTAAAAATTTAAAACAATAATCAACGGAAGTCTTATAAATACAATAATCAGTGGAGTCTATAATATATATCGATTATATGGTTTTACAAATGTCAAATCATGTAACACCCCGACCCTGATTAAGTAATGATTAGTTACTAATCATTTATCTGAACCAAACATAAAGAATAATTAAGAAGCTAACCTAATTAGGAGTTGACCAGAAGAAACGGCGTCGAAAAATAAGTTACAGAATAAAAGTTAAGTAGGAAATAGTGAAACTGCATTAATGCGCAGCCAAACAGGGCCTAAGCCTGAAATATGGGAAAAAGGACCAAAAAATGTGGCCAAGAGGATTTGATCCCTTGACCAAACTGGGCAGAATCTATTTTACCAAAAAAATTACCATCTAGGCTAGGAGCACTTTTGTGTATATATGTGCAAAGATATATATTTAAATACCATTCAGATTTGGCCATTCCCCAAAGTGACCAATACCCAAACATGCAACACCTCAGCATTACATCATGCTATAGCCATCATGCCTATAGTCTCATGATGAAACCTCTCTCCCAACCAAATTGCATGCAAAATAATCATGCATTTGGGGAGATGAAAGGGCAAGAGAAATGTAAGATATGTATATCTCCATATATGCATTCTCCATATATGCAGATCTGCCATTTAGAGAGTGTTGATATACTATTTATAGAGAGAAAAAGTGGTGAGAGAGAGAGAAATCCTAGAGAGAGAGAGAGTGAGAGATACACAAGGGTGTACATTGGAAATCCATTGGAGGAAGCTAGAGATTGGAACTGAAGGGCTGCACGACTGGGGGAGGATCCAATCCAGCTCTTGAAGCTTCTGCTTGAGCACAACCAGTGAGGAAACCACTGTACACGTGAGTTATTCAAAATTTTTTTTTGGAAATTCTCTTGAATTTAAGCTACTGTTTTATAGCTTTTCAGGACTGTTAATGCATGTGTAGTAATTTAACAATGAGAACTGAGATGTTTACGGGTGATTTGAACCTATAAAACTGCCCAAAACACTGAAATTGTACAAACCGCCATTGATGAAGCTTGAGTTGCAGGTCTGATTCGACCTCAACTAAATGGCCCTTTGACGGTCAATACATGAAATAGAACACCGTAAGACCCTGATAAACATCAACCGCGACCTAGAAACCTGGGTTGAGACCCCCAAAAATGACATTATCCTTTTCGGCCCAAAAATGAATTCTTCGAATTTGGCCCCTAAACTGAGATTGGTGAATTGGGAAAGGAAGCACACGTTGTAAGGGTTGCAGAGGACCAAACCTCATGCAAAATGGTGGAGAAATAAGGCTGTATGACCCGACTGTAACTCTCCACGATAATCCATTAGAACATGCCCCCATTGTTGAGTTGAAGCTTGAAATTTATGCCAAATGAACGACATTACTCCCAGAAATCTTTTGGAACAAAAACCAGTGAGAATCGTTGCTTAAAACCCCACGAAATAGAGGGAGAAAATTCTGCAATTTTCTAGGGCAATAGTAGCCCTATACAGGTGGGGACGATGAACAGTAACCGGTTCTGGATCGGGTCTTCGGGTCGGGCCCCGACCCGAATAAAAACGGATAAAACCCATTAAACCAAACTGTGTCATTTTGATAACTGATTTTAAATTTTTAAATTTTAGGGCTGACGTCAGCCTGACATCAGCACGTTACCTTGAATCGGTTAGAACCGGACTGGACCGGTCTGGTTCAGTTGAATGTGGACTGAACCCCTTGGTTCAGTTTATACTTTTTGGAAATTACGAAACAGCCCCAACAGTTTTAGGAAATTTAACTCTGGCCCAATTTTTGGAATTTTATTCCATTTCTACCCTGATAATTTAATAAATAATAAATTAAATTATTTAATTAAATTATTAATTAAATAAAAATGACCAAATTACCCCTAGGTCATAAATAAGTCAAACGGAGTCCGAATAAATCAAATGAATAGTGTATTTTCACTATTTCAAGCGTTATGGACTCAATGGCAGAGTCCGATTCAGAAAACCAAGTCCCAAAAAATACAAACACGTAGGTATAAATGACTGTATTGCCCCCAATATGTCCGACGTCCAAATAAGGCGAGTTATTAGTGCATTCTTATTATCTGGACACTTCTGAGATCAACGGTGAGGTCCGATTCACGAGACGGGACTCCTAAAAAATATGACGCGCTGAAATGACCAAACTACCCCTAAGGTACCCGAAGCCCAAATGAAACTAAAAGATAGTCTATTTTGACTATGTCAGGACATTCCAAACCCAACAGTGAAGTCCATAACACCAAAATAGGTACTGAAAATTTAGTCACGTGAAAAATAAAACTCATCAAGTCACCGCGAGTTGACCAGTAAGACCAATCCTAGGAAGTTAGAATACGTCAGGCCTAAAATTAAATGAAAGAGCATGAATAGGTAACGATTTAAGGTAAATGTGAAGTTAACGAGTTCTTTATAATTTTCTTAGGAAATACCAAGGAAAGGGAAAAGCCCACCAGTAGTGCAAACCCGGGGAATCAAGGTGAGTAACCTCACATTTGAAGTGGAGATTTAATTCAACGGATTTGAATGATGTTTTAAATATCAAATTCTGTCTTTACACAATTCCGTTTTAAATATTCTGTTATGACATACTTCCTGAATAATTTACTACTGTTCTTTGAGATATACTTCAGCATGTCTAAAATTTCGATTTCAAATGTTATTATATATCCTGAATTTACATGTTTCACGTATTTCAATACCCTATCATGAGATTATGAACTGTATGTTTTGAATGCTTTTAAATGCATCCACATGAAGGAATTATGGGTTAAATGCTTTTACATGCAAGATAAATTGTGCATAAGCACCATGGATTTCTATCGGGTTCTTAGGAACCCAACTACGATACGAATAAATGCCAGGTAGCAGGATCTAATCCCCCAGGCATATGAGATATATCCACGAAAAGTAAAATGGGAATCTGGTTCGAAACGGATTCTGTTAATGAAAGTGATAAGGTGTGTGTTGAAAATGGAAGCAGGTTTTTTCCTCATTTTCACTATGCATATTTATATGATTTGAAATTCATATACTTTATCTCAAAAGTACAAGTTAGCTTGAATACTTTAATGTTTCAAAACCATTGTTTAAAGAATGCATGTGGTCTATGTTCCAAGTATACGAGCAATTGGTAGTGAGTATTTTACAAAATTCTCACGTGCGAAACCACTACCAATTGAAACCCCATGACAGATGTTAGAATTACTCACTGGGCTTCTCGAAGCTCACCCCATTCCCTAACATTTTTCAGGTGATGACGATGGGTGGACCCTTGCCCAATTTGGGGAGAAATGATAGGCAACTCCTTTAGGATCTGGAGATATTTTGAGAAGTATTAGGGCCTATGGTTGGTCGAATTTTGATGTCGTACTTTTGGACAATTATGTATTTAAGCCCAAGAGGCAACCAAATATGTACTTAAGCCCTTGTGGCATTCGAATATGTATCATGTATAAGACTTTAAGTTTTAGTATGCTCTGATGTGATTATTCATGTGTACCGCTATGAAGAGCGACAGTACCGGACAGCTGTGCGAAAGTTTTTAAACAGATTTTTTTTTTTAAAAAAAAAAGGGTTTTCACGCTTCCGCAAATCAAGGCCGCACCACTATCCGATACCATCGCCCATGTTTCGCCTTGCCCTCAGGCTCCCGGGCCTGAAGGCGGCGGTCGCGATCCGAGATCCGCACAGGGTGGGTTTCGAGTCGTGACAGGGTGGTATCAGAGCACTAGGTTAACTAAAACAAACTTAATGACATTAGAGGAATTAGGAACAGAACCATAAGTTAGGTAGACTTTAGGTTACCTAAAATATGTAAAGTGTGTGACGAAATATGAAGGCGGGGTATGGGACCCGCGTTATAGGATACAGATATGTGAAGTATGTGACGTGAAGTAAAGGCGGGGTATGGGACCCGTAGTACATGAAATAGAGATGTGAAGTATGTGATACGAAACGAAGACGGGGTATGGGACCCGTAGTTAGATAAGGTAGTGTAATGAAGACAAGAAATAAATGTAGGTTATAAAACACCACAGAATCAAAGATAGTGATATAATAAACCTTGAAACGTGAGATAAGTAAATGAAAACCTTATGCGATGATGAAAAACTAACAGAAATATGTGTTTTTCAGCAAAAATGGTAAACACCAGAAGAAACGCGAGGAATTCAAATGACAGACTCGACCGAGTGGAACATATTCTAGAGGCAATGGCTCAGAACATAGTTAACATGCAAGCACAAGTCAGAGCGCCACAACCGGTGCAAAATCCTGAGCCACAACCAAATCCAGGAGGGCCCTTGTTTGATTCTAAATAAGAGGCATGAGCTTTGTTTTGGTCCGTTCAGACCCAAGCTCTAAGGCTGCCATCAATGGCAGTTTCTTCATGGGTGTGGTGTCTTAGGCCTTCTTGGGTTGCATTATTACATTTACTCAAAAGGTATATTCAAGTCTAGGCCATGCATGTAATACCTAGCCCTTAAAACAGTTTGTATATAGAAAAATCTTAGAGAGAGAAAATATGAGTTTTTGTGTTTTTACCTCTTTTTCTTCTTGTTTTTCTCTTCTTCTCCTTATGTTTTCCACTCTTGAATATCCCAAACTTTCTTCAGCTTCAATTTCCTTTCTTCTAACACACATTTAGTGCATGTGTATATATAAACCATCTCATGGCTGCCCCATTTCTCTCTCTTCTTTCTCTTTCTCTCTCTTGCAGTAATTCTTGACTGCCTTTCAACCATCCATTTAATCTCCATCCTTCACGCACCATACATGCATTATATATGTATATACAATTCACCCACTTGTACCCTTAAGTGTCGGCAGCCTTGTTTCCCTCACAATCATACACACAAAACACATAGTACACACATACAGCCACACATGTACATTGCACATGCAGCCCCTCTCCCTTTTATTTTTTTCCTTTAACTTTTTCCTTTATATTTCCATTTTATCAAACATACATATACATTATACAATACCTTATATATATATATACACGTATATGTATACCTTAATTATACATCCATATATATCCATATATATACATATATATTAAGTTCCATAAGTATATACATACACTAATATTTAATGGACTACGTATCCATTCAATGTACACGTGCATTAGAGTACGTGCGTGCACGCATTATGAGGCTTGGTCCTGGGTTGCTCGGGCGTCGCTCGGCACTGGCTTTACAAAATAAAATGTTCACATTCCAAAATCGTTCAGTCCCTATGAAATCATGATATAGAGCTTAACAACTCGAGTTACAACTGGGTATTACACTACTCAACTGGGTCTACCTCAGTTTACTTGCCATATCTTGGGTCGAGAAATTACATACCCCGCCTTCAGATCATGAACTTTAGAACATATACTTCATGTCAATGCGAGTCCCATACCTTGCCTTGAGAACACCTACAAATATGTTGGGTGTGAGCTTAACTAACCTCGTGAGTAATTCCAGTACTTTGTCATTGGTTTTCAACTGGTAGTGGGTTAGTTATAAGAGAGTTTATAAAAACAATCTGTAATAACCCGGGAAATTTTTTTTTTTTAATATATGAAAATTTTCCTTGGTTATTAAATTTTTATTATCATTATTATTGTTAAATTTATGATGCATGTGTTATATATGTGCATGGTGTATGTATGTATAGCATGTATATATGTGTGGGAGAGTATAAATATGTACATGTGTAGAATGATATATGTATTGCATCTGTGTATGGATATGTATATGTATATATATATATGGCAGTGTGTGTGTGTGCCACAGACCTGGTGGGTGAGTGTGTGTAGTGTCGGTGGAGTAGTGTGTGTGTCTAGTGTGTGTGATGATTGATATATATATATATAGGTGTATAGGGCAGCTTTGCATTAAATGCAAAGCTGCATGAAGGGAAGAAAGTAGGGAGGCTGAGCAGAGAGAGTTGGGTCAAGGAAGGCTGCAAGTGGAGAGGAATAGAGAGAGAAAGAGGAAAGAGAAAGAAGTGGGTTAGGGAGTGTTCAATATATATGTGTATACATCCGTGAGTTAAAGAGGAAAATAGAAGGAAGGGATTGAAAAGGGAAAGGCAGAAGTGGATCAAGAGGAACAGAAGTGAAAGGAGAGACCTGCACAAAGTGAAAAACAGAAATTATAGGTAAGTGGGTTTGTTTCTGTTTTTATGATTTAAAGCATGATAGCTTGATCTAAAGCTAGGGTTCTCTTAAGCATGATTTTAGCTTTTAAATGCAAAAAGAATGATAGAAAACGGTTAAGAAAACAGGAAGAAAATCCTAGTTGCAGGTCTCGGTTATAAGAAGTGGGTCTTGACATTTTATGTGAAAAACTTGGTTTAAATGGGAGTAAAATAATCCCCTTAGGTGCAGAAAACAAAAGGAAACTATTTGGGCCAAAAACAGTAAAAGAATAAGCGTAGAAACAGAAAAGAAAAGTTGGCCGGAGATTCGGCCATAGAGCTTTGAGCCCTATTTCGTGAAAATCTAATGGGTTGAATCCAAAATTGAACCTATATATGACATCCTTGGGAGAAAATGAAGAAAACTGCATTTTAAAAACCTTGAAAAGTAGCCGAAAAAATCTCACCGGTGCCGGAGAAGGCGCCGGAACCCTACCGGAGACTCACCGGGAAAACGAGCAAGAAGGGGGACTGTTCGGGTTCAGGTCCAGGTCCGGTATGGGTTCGGGTCAGGTTCGGACGGTCCGCCCCTGCCACGTGTCGCTCTAAGGTTTTAAATTAAAAGGAGAATGGGTCTGTTTGGTTACAAGTTTAAGAAATTAAAAATTTGAAATTAAATTGAAACAGGGATATCCTATCCCTGTTCTGGTGTGATCCCTGTTTGGTTATCCGAATATGGGATAAGGGTTTTCAAAATTACAGGATTGCCCCTAAACTTTTAGAAATTAAACCTTGACCCAGAACTTTCAGAATTTACAAACTGACCCCCCCAACTGTTGGTTATTATAGTTTGACCCTCCTGAATAAATACTAATAAAATATTAATTAAATTAATTAATTAATTAGTTAATTAAATTAATTTAATTATTTAAATATGTTAAAATAATCCGGAGTCCAAATGTAACAAGTCATTAGTGTATTTTGACTATCTCGACCATTCTGAGACCAATGGTGAGGTCCATTTTACGAGACAAGGTCCCAAAAAATAAAAGACCCGTAGTAACCTTTCAAATTACCAAAATGCCCTTGAATTGAAGTACAGTCAAACGAACTCCGAATTAAGTAAACAAATAGTGAAACTTTATTATCTCGAGCATTCCGAACTCAACCGTGGGGTCCAATTTGTGAAAAGAGATCACGAAATGTAAGGACCCGTGAAAAGTGTAAAATAACTGTTTTGCCCTTTTTAAACCAGATGTCTGAATTGAGTTCTACGAAAACCTAAACTTATTTTCTTTGACGTCCTGGACTCAATGGCAGAGTCTAATTTAGCAGAATGGAAACCTATGAATTAAAAGACATAAAATTTGATGAATAGCATAAATTCAAATGACAATAGACTGAGTTGTAATTTATGCTCTTAGGGACACTGACAGGACAGGAGAGGGCGATCTGATCTCCTGCATTTTCATTGACTAGTTCAGTTACATATCGTGCACGATCTTCTAGGGTTGAGACCAACCCGTCAGGTATGGTGTTTTGCTAATGTTAGAAATGAAGTTAAGTTAGGAATGTTCTGTGAATGACTGGAATGACTTATGTGTTTATGTGGAATGTGTTTACTTGATGATTTGGAGTTGGTTGATCACATGCTTACATGTTACTTGTACTTTATGAAAATTTAGTGAATGATGAACGTGAATCATGACATGTGTTTAAGTTGATTATATGAGATATGCTTGCATGTGGAATCAGCTGGTGATTTATGTATTATTGTCTCGAGCATGCTATATTATGGAAACCATGTTTCATTGAGATTGCATTAGCATATTGGCATATGATGAATCCTTTGAGAACATGGCGTGGGTGAGCACGTGGTGCTTTGCATTATGAGGGTGTAGATCCTGTGGTGAAAAACCCAAAATTGGCCATTGCATTGGCACTCCGTGCCATCGGGGAATACCCGTAAACGAGACATGGGTGTGGCATAGAGTTGTGCATGGGTGCGTCACGCATACCATTCATATATTACTGCGATGCTTTGAATGTCATTTAGATATAAATGTACACTTTGCACATGCCACGCCTTAGCTTTATTTCTTGCATTAGCATTTCATCATACCAGCAGTTGAGCTGACCCATTCGTGGCAACATTTTTCAGATGAGGATCCTCCAGCTACTTGAGACTCTATGATACCTTGATAGGGTGAAGCATTTGGTATATTTTTGGTCCATGGGACGTATGTTTTGTAATGTAAGGGCGTAAGCCCGAATGACCATGAACAATGCAGTTGTGAGATGTACTTTGTATTATTTTATGTATTGATGGGAATGGATGCTTGTTTAGTGGATTTATTTACTTTTGTCCTTTTATTTATTTTATTTTCTGTCTCGTCAGTCGCGCCTCGGGTTTGTAGAAATTCGGGGCGTGACAACGTGGTATCAGAGCTTAGGTTCGAATACCTAGAGACTGTGGGGTGTTGTTTTACACCATGAGACCCTAGAGAAAAGAATGAGACTTAGAGTGAACTGTTAGTGGCATGCGATAGGATTTTGTGTGTTATGTGATTATATGTGCATTTGAAGCATGATTGTTGTGATCACATGTTACTAGATGCTATGTTGCGACGTATGATTATGTGATTTAATGCAGTGAGAAGCATGACATATATAAAGTGTGAGAAAATTTTTAAGTATATATTTTGACCTGTGACATGTACTGCCTGTTAAATGCTAGTCGTTGACAAGAACATGACTAAGGTTAGAAACTAAGGTCTATGCAGTAGGCTGTATATTTTATGGGATAGGCCGTATGCCTAGTTAGTTGAGTTGTAGGTTGTATGCTTAGTTATCTACGCAGTAGACATTATGCCTAGTTACTTAGGAGACAGGTTGTGAACCTGGTTGTTTACCTGGTTGACTGTTGTTTGTGGATTCTGTATGAGTGTGCTAGGTTAGTAACCAATTTTCAGGGATTATAGTACTATGACTATGATATTGATACAGACTGGATTGGTCTCAGGTCTTGAGTTACAGTTGATGGATGGCACCCCATCAGCCAGTAATAAAAGGAGCTGTGATCTATGAAGGGTTATCACCTAGTTATAAAAGTAAGAGATAATAAAAGACACATCAAACCTTAAAATGCTAGAATAAGGACTTAGACTTGTGGAGCTTCTGTATATAGATGGATACTTAGAGTGTTCATCTTTAGATTTTTTAAAGATGTTCTTGTGTTGAACCCTGGTTGTGGAGAGATGTATTGTTTTGGATAGTATTCACTGGGAGTTGAACATTTGTAAGTTAATTGAAAACTAGCAAGGTTTAAGTATGCGTGTATTAAATTGTTTAGATAAAATCCTTCTTAGTAGAGGGCTATGTTAGAACTCGGTGTAAATTGTTTAATGTAACCAACGGGTGGTGATGATTGACATTAGTTATGTAGGTATTGATTAGGCAAGTGTGTCATGACATATTGTGGTTGTTACTTCGGAATTGTGAAATGTTGACAAGTACCTACTTAATGTTCTTTTAATACAAGTGTCTAATGGAAAAAAAAAATGGGGTATTAATTTTTCTTCTCTTTGAACTTGTAGACATGCCACCGAGACAAGCTACTCCCAGACTTACACCACCTAGACACGATGAGCCTAGGACCACTGCACCACCGTGGCATAGTTGGCCCCGAGCTGCTGCTTCTGCAGATGGTGCAGTTGAGGAGGCCGTCTCTTTTACACCTGCTCCAGTGGAGGTAGGGCAGACTAGTGGTCCTAGGGATATAGCGACCGTTATGCAGGAATGCCTTCACACTATACAGGAGGTAGTGACGAGAGCTGTCAGGGCTAAGAGAGAGTTGGCTGAGCTTAAAGGAGTTAGAGAGCCCCGGACCTAGAGCGAGGAGACTCTAGCACAGATCCCTAGGTCTACCCTGATATACACTGGTGAGAGACCATCGAAGAGGTCTCGAGCTCATGCTTCTTCTGCACAGATATCTATACCTGCCTAGACTCGCACTGGTAGGAGACCATTGAAGAGGTTCCGGACTGGTGCTTGTTCCACATCCACATCCACATCCCAAGGGACCATTAATTGTTTTTATTGTAGACAGCCTGGCCACAAGATGGTCACTTGTCCTTTGAGGGACCCCAGCTTGAGACAGAGGGTAGGGGCTAGTCAGGAGTCATTTCCATCACCGGTACAGAGTCAAGGACGGGGGACTCCACGACTTTGTTTTGTATGCCACCAAGCTGGCCATGTTATGGCCAATTGTCCTCGGAGGCTGATTTCCCAGGACTTAGAGGAGCCACATTATTATCCGTATACCCAAGTGCCTCTGCCACGACCACTATTGGGTCAGGGACCTCCGGCACCGTATTTTCAGCATGCACCTACAGCATTGAGTGTCAGGACTCTCAGCGAGAGGGGTGGTAGGCAGGACCAGACCACTCAGAGTGGCGTTATGCAGTAGCCAGCCTAGAGTCACCAATTCCTTTAGACCTTCTGAGCCTTGAGGTACATTTTTTTGTGTTTAGTTTGTGGACTAGCATATTGATAGACCATAGTGCATCTCATTCATTCATATTTACTATGTTGACATGACATTAGGGGTAGAGTGATGCTGACGAGAATCTGTAGAGATTACTCGATAGAGGTAGCTGACCGCATGCCTTATTTGGATTCTTCATCTTATTTGATGCGTCTAGTATTAGTATTATGCTGGAGATAGATCGGTTGTTTACACTTTAGACGAGTATAGGCTGCTACAGGGGAAGAGAGATAGTGTGTACTCCTGAGGGAGATATTTTCTTTATTTCATGGGGTGTCCGTAGATCCTTTTTAGATTGACTTCATTGTGGGTTAAGAGGGGTTAGACTTTAAGTTGAATTGGGTTGGTTTGGATTACATGATTAGATGAGTTCTTGTTACCTTAGTTGTGAAATTGGACAATGTGTGGTATGCTTGGTTATTGATGATCTAGGATTCAATGTTTGCCTCTATGCAGTATAACGAATGAGATTAAATAGTAGACTGTATGCTTGTTTTCTGTGAGATAGGCTATGAGCCTGAATATCCGTAAGGTTGGGAATATGCCTGGTTACCTGTACAACAGATTATATACTTATTTATGTATATGTGTATTCCCAGAATGAAATTTTATGTTGGGTGCTGATGTGGTGAGCTACGTGTTAACTACTAAATGTTGTACGTTTACTCTTTATAAGCATGTTAGTTTAGTGACCGTTATAGTGTCGCGATTATGATTTTTTTTTTATATACAGACTGGTTGTTATTAATACATGTATAAGAGAATGCTTAAACGTGTTTATATGTGTGCGTTGATACATGTGTGTGAAAATTGATATATGTTCGTAAGGGAAATTGGTGAAGAGTATCACTAATATTTTATTCTTCTGAACCTTGGTATATTGACTTAAACTTCATGATTAAAGTACATAAACTACGCTGTCTACATTTGTATACCCAGTCGACAGAAGCGTATGTGAAATGGATTGGCCAGTCCTCATCAGTACATGGCACTTAGTCTCGGTAATATATAGACTAAGGTGGGAGATGATAGCTTTAATTTTAGACTGTACTGTTGATATCTTATGGGTAATTAGGATACTTAGAAAATACTGGATGAAAGGATTGCATTGTGGTACAGATAATGTGTATTTATGCCATTGGGATAAATCACTAGGTGATTTCATGGATTAATTTGAGATGGGTTAGATGACATCGCATGTGTGAGAGACCTTGGGGTATCTTTGTGAATAGTGAGAAGTTTCCTTTACTTCTTATCGTGTTGAATTGTTGAGGTGAGTCGTGATACTTGGATGGAAATTGAAAGGGATTGGCGTTGATGAGCCAATGTGTTTTGAGGATTTCATTATGTGTTGTGCCATGCGAAGTGAGTCGTTACAGATGGGATTAGCACCAGACCCTAGCAGGGAGTGTGGAGATGTCTGCACGCCGCTGCACGCCTACCGGTGAGGCGAAGCCTACGGGGGAGATGGTAATGGGAGGAGGTAATGCATTCCACATCGCCTGGCTAAGGGAGAGGTGAGTGATCCATAGGTAAGGCTGCACGTCTACATGTTGCAATGTATTTTGCATTGATCTTTTATTACTATGTCGAGAGATAGTATGACTATATGGAATTCCCTTATCCATTGTTTTAGATAGGGACCCACGTTTCACTGCCCGGTTTTGGCAGAGCCCCAGAAAGCCTTAGAGACTCAGCTAAGTTAGTACTACCTTTCATCCCCAGACTGATGGCCAGTTAGAGCGTGCCATTCAGATCCTAGAGGACATGCTTAGAGACTGCGTTATGGACTTCAGGGATAGCTGAGAGGATCACCTTGCTTTGGTAGAGTTTGCCTACAACCGTAGCTAGCAGTCCAGTATTGAGATGGCACCATCCGAAGCATTGTATGGTAGGCCGTGCCGTTCCCCGGTGTGTTGGACTGAGGTGGGAGAGACAGCTACCTTGGGACCTGATATAGTCCATGAGACCACGGACAAGATACAGGTGATCCGGCAGCGATTGTTGACAGCCCAGAGTTGCCAGAGGAGTTATGCAGATAGGAAGCGGCGGCCCTTGTCATTTGAGGTGGAGGACCATGTGTTCCTTAAGGTATCTCCCAGATGAGGTTTGAGGAGATTTGGGTGCAGTGGGAAGCTGTTGCCACGATTTATAGGCCCCTTTGAGATTCTTGGGAGAGTTGGTGAAGTGGCTTATAAGCTGGCATTACCGCTGCAGCTATTTGGAGTTCATGATGTCTTTCATGTGTCGATGCTGAGGAAGTACCATCCTGACCCCTCCCATGTGTTAGATTGGGTAGATCTTCAGTTAGAGGGGGACGCTTCTTATGACCAGAGACCCGTGGAGATATTGGACTCGAGGGACCAGGTTTTGCGAGGCAGGACCATCCCTTTGGTCAAGGTTTGTTGGAACCATCATGGGGCCGAGGAGGCTACTTGGGAGCGTAAGGCCGAAGTTCGAGTTAGGTACCCCGAGTTGTTTGATCAGTGATGTATTTTTCTTTATTTTATGTTATTTTAAATTTCGAGACGAAATTTTTTGTAAGGAGGGAAGGATGTAATAACCCGAAATTCTTTTTTTTTTTAATATATGAAAATTTTCCTTGGTTATTAAATTTTTATTATCATTATATTGTTAAATTTATGATGCATGTGTTATATATGTGCATGGTGTATGTATGTGTAGCATGTATATATGTGTGGGAAAGTATAAATATGTACATGTGTAGAATGATGTATGTATTGCATGTGTGTATGGATATGTATATGTATATGTATATATATATATATATGGCAGTGTGTGTGTGTGCCACAGACCTGGTGGGTGAGTGTGTGTAGTGTCGGTGGAGTAGTGTGTGTGTCTAGTGTGTGTGATGATTGATATATATATATATATAGGTGTATAGGGCAGCTTTGCATTAAATGCAAAGCTGCATGAAGGGAAGAAAGTAGGGAGGCTGAGCAGAGAGAAAGTTGGGTCAAGGAAGGCTGCAAGTGGAGAGGAATAGAGAGAGAAAGAGGAAAGAGAAAGAAGTCGGTTAGGGAGTGTTCAATATATATGTGTATACATCCGTGAGTTAAAGAGGAAAATAGAAGGAAGGGATTGAAAAGGGAAAGGCAGAAGTGGATCAAGAGGAACAGAAGTGAGAGGAGAGACCTGCACAAAGAGAAAAACAGAAATTATAGGTAATTGGGTTTGTTTCTGTTTTTATGATTTAAAGCATGATAGCTTGATCTAAAGCTAGGGTTCTCTTAAGCATGATTTTAGATTTTAAATGCAAAAAGAATGATAGAAAACGGTTAAGAAAACAGGGAGAAAATCCTAGTTGCAGGTCTCGGTTATAAGAAGTGGGTCTTGACATTTTATGTGAAAAACGTGGTTTAAATGGGAGTAAAATAATCCCCTTAGGTGCAGAAAACAAAAGGAAACTGTTTGGGCCAAAAACAGTAAAAGAATAAGCATAGAAACAGAAAAGAAAAGTTGGCCGGAGATTCGGCCATAGAGCTTTGAGCCCTATTTCGTGAAAATCTAATGGGTTGAATCCAAAATCGAACCTATATATGACATCCTTGGGAGAAAATGAAGAAAACTGCATTTTAAAAACCTTGAAAAGTCGTCGAAAAAATCTCGTCGGTGCTGGAGAAGGCGCCGGAACCCTACCGGAGACTCACCGGGAAAACGAGGAAGAAGGGGGACTGTTCGAGTTCGGGTCCAGGTCCGGTACGGGTTCGGGTCAGGTTCGGACGGTCCGCCCCTGCCACGTGTCGCTCTAAGGTTTTAAATTAAAAGGAGAATGGGTCTGTTTGGTTACAAGTTTAAGAAATTAAAAATTTGAAATTAAATTGAAACAGGGATATCCTATCCCTGTTCTGGTGTGATCCCTATTTGGTTATCCGAATATGGGATAAGGGTTTTCAAAATTACAAGATTGCCCCTAAACTTTTAGAAATTAAACCTTGACCCAGAACTTTAGAAATTTACGAACTGACCCCCCCAACTGTTGGTTATTATAGTTTGACCCTCCTGAATAAATATTAATAAAATATTAATTAAATTAATTAGTTAATTTAATTAATTTAATTATTTAAATATGCTAAAATAATCCGGAGTCCAAATGGGACAAGTCATTAGTGTATTTTGACTATCTCGACCATTCTGAGACCAATGGTGAGGTCCATTTTACGAGACAAGGTCCCGAAAAATAAAAGACCCGTAGTAACCTTTCAAATTACCAAAATGCCCCTGAATTGAAGTACAGTCAAACGAACTCCGAATTAAGTAAACAAATAGTGAAACTTTATTATCTCGAGCATTTCGGACTCAACCGTGGGGTCCAATTTATGAAAAGAGATCACGAAATGTAAGGACCCGTGAAAAGTGCAAAATGACTGTTTTGCCCTTTTTAAACCAGATGTCTGAATTGAGTTCTACGAAAACTTAAACTTATTTTCTTCGACGTCCTGGACTCAATGGCAGAGTCTAATTTAGCATAATGGAAACCTATGAATTAAAAGACATAAAATTTGATGAATAGCATAAATTCAAATGACAATAGACTGAGTTGTAATTTATGCTCTTAGGGACACTGACAGGACAGGAGAGGGCGATCTGATCTCCTGCATTTTCATTGACCAGTTCAGTTACATATCGTGCACGATCTTCTAGGGTTGAGACCAACCCGTCAGGTATGGTGTTTTGCTAATGTTAGAAATGAAGTTAAGTTAGGAATGTTCTGTGAATGACTGGAATGACTTATGTGTTTATGTGGAATGTGTTTACTTGATGATTTGGAGTTGGTTGATCACATGCTTACATGTTACTTGTACTTTATGAAAATTTAGTGAATGATGAACGTGAATCATGACATGTGTTTAAGTTGATTATATGAGATATGCTTGCATGTGGAATCAGCTGGTGATTTATGTATTATTGTCTCGAGCATGCTATATTGTGGAAACCATGTTTCATTGAGATTGCATTGGCATATTGGCATATGATGAATCCTTTGAGAACATGGCGTGGGTGAGCACGTGGTGCTTTGCATTATGAGGGTGTAGATCCTGTGGTGAAAAACCCAAAATTGGCCATTGCATTGGCACTCCGTGCCATCGGGGAATACCCGTAAACGAGACATGGGTGTGGCATAGAGTTGTGCATGGGTGCGTCACGCATACCATTCATATATTACTGCGATGCTTTGAATGTCATTTAGATATAAATGTACACTTTGCACATGCCACGCCTTAGCTTTATTTCTTGCATTAGCATTTCATCATACCAGCAGTTGAGCTGACCCATTCGTGGGCAACATTTTTCAGATGAGGATCCTCCAGCTACTTGAGACTCTATGATACCTTGATAGGGTGAAGCATTTGGTATATTTTTGGTCCATGGGACGTATGTTTTGTAATGTAAGGGCGTAAGCCCAAATGACCATGAACAATGCAGTTGTGAGATGTACTTTGTATTATTTTATGTATTGATGGGAATGGATGCTTGTTTAGTGGATTTATTTACCTTTGTCCTTTTATTTATTTTATTTTCTGTCTCGTCAGTCGCGCCTCGGGTTTGTAGAAATTCGGGGCGTGACACAATCACTACCAATTGCTTGTATACTCTAGAAACATAATATATGATTCTTAAAAACAAATAGCATAAAGCATTCAAGGCATTTAGGTTAGGCACTTACTTCTTCAAATACAAGATATAGGAAACTTCAAAACACGTAACAAGAAGCATTTTAAAGCATTCGAGTAAAACAAATATTTTATGTATGCAAGTACAAGAAGCTTCAAAAAGAACACGTAACATGAAGCATTTAAAAGCATTTGAGTAAAATAGGTATTTCACGTATGCAAGTACAAGGAACTTAAAAAAGATCACGTAACACGAAGCATTTAAAAGCATTCGAGTGGGGTATTCAATATGCAATTGAAACTTGTGACACGTACAGAATGACCATTTGGTGGCCATAAATGTTTAAAACATTTACTTGTAAACAAGATGCATAAAATCCTTTTTCTCATATATGACCCTTTGTCATTTTAAAAACTGGTTCATTTATTTTAAACCACTTTTTCAAGTAAATGGGGGGTTTTGAAAACCTTCTGCCATTTCTTGTGAAAACATGAAAACTTTGTTCATGAAATCATTGCATGTCATTACGTTTAGAAATAGGGGATCAAATCCTGCAACCATTTCTGCACGTTTTCATCTTATCACTTTAATTAGGTAGAATCTATTTTGAACCAGACTCCAGTTTTACTTCTCGTGGAGATATCTCATGCCTGGGGGATCAGATCCTACTACCTAACATTTTACTCGAATGTGAATTCTGAAGGGATTCATGAACACGCAGTGCTTATGCACGATTATCTTGCATTACCAGTTCGCAAATCGAAGGTTTAAAAACATTTATTTTCAAATAAATGCTATTTAAAAGCATTTAAAGATAACCTCCTAGTAGATGCTTAACAAAAGCCTTTAGAACTTTAACTTCTTCAATAAATGTTTTTCAAAGAGCATCGAAATATAATTTTTTTTCAAATAAATGCTTTTCATGTGCATTTGAAATATGACTTCTTCAAGATGGTGTTTTTCACGAGCATTCAAAACATGACTTCTCCAATAGATGCTTTTCAAAGAGCATCGAAATACGACTTCTTCAAATAAATGCTTTTCATGAGCATTAAAAATATGATTTCTTCAAATAGATGCTTTTCATGAGCATTTGAGATATGACTTTTCAAATGGATGGTTTTCAGAAGTATTAAAATAGGGCTTCTTCAAAAAGATGTTTTTAATGAGCATTTAAACAGGAATATTTTAACAGAGTCGTCAACACTTGGAATACAATGATTAGAACGTTTAGAATATGAGCTTTAGAGTATTAAATCATGATGTACAGGAATGTCTAAAACATAGTAAAATGAAGGAATTTATTTTTAGAAACACATTTAATAAAATTTTGCATTTAACGTAGACATGTAGGAACATAAACTTATAGAAAGTAGGCAATATAAACAAGCTAACTTGCATGTCACAATAGAGTTTTCAAAAAGGAAGCAGTAATACTTAAATCAGGAATCATATAAATACGGAATTTGAACTCGTAATACTTTAAAAATTTTGAACTTAAACTTCTTTAGAATCCATGGAGTTAAATCTCTACTTCAAAGTACAAGATTACTCACCTTTATTCTCCCGGGTCAGGACTAATGATAGGCTTTCCCTTTTCTTTTGAAATTCCTAAAAATTAAATTCATCAAGACTTTAATTAATTCCTTATTCACTCCCAAATCATCCCTAAATTGATGCTCTTCATTTAATTTTAGACCTGGTGTATCCTAATTTCCTAGGATTGGTCTTACCCTTGAGCCAGCCTACTCATGGTAATTTAAGACATTTTTATTTTTCACATGACTTATTTTTCAGTACCTATTTTGGTATTATGGACCTCACCGTTGGGTCTAGAATGTCGAACAAAGTCAATTTAGACCCTCTCGACTTTTTATTTGGCTTTGGCATAATAGGGATAATGTGATAATTTATACTTTTATGTGTCTTAATCTTTCAGAGTTCTGTCTCGTAAAACAGACCCCGCCATTGGGTCCAGAAGGCCCAAGATAATAGATTTACACTATTCATTTGTTAAATTAAGACATCGGGATTTAAATTTACAATTGACAATTAACTTAATTAATTAATTTAATTAAATAATATTGTAATATATATATATATATATATTATTCTAACATATAACCACACGTGTCTCAGTGGCACGGTGGTGGGAGTGTGAGGATAAACTTGAGGTCCAAGGTTTGAACCCCTGCCACGTCCCTCCCCCATTTTTCTTACTTAAATTGTTCCCTTTTAAAACAAAATTTTATGCCTCAAACGACGTAGTTTAGGGCTACCCATTACTGCGCTTGGGTGGGTCTGACCCAACCCGAGATTCAACCTGAACCAGCGACCCGACAATGCCTTCTTCTTCCCTGGCTTTCCGGTGAAGCTACTGTGCAGTTTTCGGTCACCTTCTCCGGCGCTGGTTGTCACGACCCTAAACCCACCCTGTGCGGATCTCGTATCGCGATCGCCACCCTTCGGCTCGGGGGCCTTAGGGCGAGGCTCACATAAGCAACAGTATCGAACGACGGTGCGGCCTGTGTTTGCAAAAGCGTGAAATACTTTTTCTTTTCTTTTCTTATTTTAAATTTACGCACATCCGTCTGGTACTACTGCTCTATAGAATGGTACACATGATTATACATTCAGAGTGTCACGCCCCGAATTCCCGACCGAACCCGGGGACGCGACTAAAGGAAGAAAATAAAATAAACGAGTAAATAAATAAATAAATAACAATTTAACTAATATAGCTAATCTAGACACAAGCCAATTCCACTAACATAACTATACATCCATCAATACACATACATTCCCCTTTAAAAAAAATTTCGGCAGAACCTCCTTTGTTTTTCGAACCTTTTTTTCCCTGATAATCACAATGCATCATATAACATCATATAAATATAAATACATCACAATCCATCCTCACTCGATGGCCACAACCTTATCAAAGTTAAATATACATTGTCTAATTATCCAATCCATCACATCTACTCCTACACTTAAACTAAAAGATCATTCATTACAATATACAATACCATTTCCATTCCTTTTAGAAACACACCAATCCTTTATAAAATCAAAATACGCCCCAAGGGCCCAAATATTCTTCCAAATTTATTTCCCCTCCTTTCTCCAAGACTTCATCAAGTTCCGTGTACCAGGATGCTTTATCTGAAACCTGTGCCCACGAATGGGTCAGCGCCAACATGCTGGTATGGTACAATACTAATGCAAGAAATAAAATTAAGTTGTGGCATGTGCAAGTGTACATGTATGTCTACATGCCTCCCTAATCATTCATATAATATAATGGCAATATACAAACTACACATCTGTATAAAACCCTATATCACGTTCACAAATTCATCAACACAATGCACAGGCAACATGCGTGACACACCCATGCATCTCAATGTCACACCCATGTCTTGCTTCACGGTTCTTCCCCATTGGCATGCAAGTACCAATATATGTCTCGCTTTACGGTCCGGACCCCGTAGGCCTGCGAGTACCTAATGGCCAATTTTGGGTTTTTCACCACAGGATCTGCACCCTCATAATGCACCAGCACCTCGTGCTGACCCACACTATGCTTTCAAGGAATCACGCAATGCCAAGATGCCATGCTTTCATCATGCAATAATACAGTCCAAATGAAACGTCACTTTCATAAGCATATGCAACATACTTTAAATAATTCATCACAATGAAGATCAAATCACAAGACTTCATTCACAATGCTACGTGTCATACTCAATCAATCTCAACACTTACGCAAACCCACGTATCACAATATCAATAAACCGTTTAGAACATAAATCACATATGATAATAACTCAAGAAGTAAATCATAACTCCCCAATAATCATAAAGAGCACGGAAACATATAAACAATCAACTCAAGGAAGCAATTAAGTCCTACGTGATCCTCTATCCGCAGATAAGCACAAAAGCATTCAATCAATATGCACATCAATCCTAAGTTAATTATATTCCTTACTTAGTAAAGTACCATACCTGATCGGGTTATCTCAACCCCACGAAGCTGTGTCCATTATGCAATCCAGATCAACCAGATTAATCTTTAATCCACGGTTCGAAAATTGAAGAAAACACACCGGCAGGTTGATCGAGTCGGCCAACCATTTTAAATCCAGTTTCATCAGCTTCTTCAGCCTTGACCCCATACTCAAATTGGATAATCGAATTACTACATACATTCCTTACCGTGCCATCATGACAGATAACATCCCGAAAGATGGCCATTAAGTTTTTGAATAAAGTTCCAAGCTCAATCAATCCTCTAGATGATGTACGCTTGTAAAATTACACAAACCAGCCCATTTAAGCATTCCATCCATTCCTCATCGCTAGTCTACCTAAATAGTTTCAATTCCCAGTTCGCTTCCTCTATTTTATGCCATAAAATTGCTACACGCATACATATACGTATATAACTTCCTACTGCAACGGAAAAACAGAGGGAACCATCCTTAAACCGCAACATACACACACACACATATACACATATCACCTGCTACATCATTGCCTCCGTCAACTCCGAACCACAAAACTGTAACAACTATACTCAAAGTTCCGAGCTAGATCAGAATCTGCACCAATTTCCCAACGCCATGCATGTCATCGACCTTCAAGCCTGCCGTATCCCCAGCCGTGACCATCATCGTCACAACCTAGATTTTTACAGATTTTGAAACCTCAACGTCACCGATCGTGAAACCCAGCAACAACACCATCGACAACATTTTTCACTACCGTTGCAACATCCATCCAACAACAACAAGGTTCCTAAACAGAGAGAAATTGAACCTACCTGACATATCCCAAATTTGATTCTCAATTTTCCGATCCATACTGTATCCACTGAACTCTTGCCCCTTCCGATCAATGTCGCGTGAAATGGAAAATCTGCCGTGAAATGCTTTTTTCCCAATTTTCTGCAGATATATATATATATATATCTCTATCTCCATCTACCGCAACCACCATACAAACACAACAAATATATATATATATATATATATATCTCTGCAAATTTCTCCCCAAACCATAACAAAATTCACAACAGCAGCAACCTTCACTCTTCTTCCTCTGCACATCCGTCTTCCTGTCAATCTACTTTAAACCCGAATAATCGGCCTCAATACGCATAACAGCCGCACAGCTACACACACAGTTCCAACCACAAAACCGTAACAAACACACGGTTCCAGGTATCACACCAGCCCCTGCACCTGCTGGTTCTGCTCCATGGCCGAACAGCAGTTCCACCGCTACACTCGCCCCCCTTTCGCAACTCCAGTAGCAACCTCTGCTCTCAATTGGAACGGTAGAAACAAGGGAAACCTACAAACCGCAACCTCCACACAATCCCGAACTGCCATATATATATATGCATCGATCTCTTCCACCATCATCGTCATCACTTTCTCATCTCACCGGCCATCGCAAAACCCCTCTACTCTCGATCCAAACTCTTGCCTTCTTGGTCGATTTCTTTGGTTCCCATGATACTGTCCGTCGTCCACCGTAGCCACTGACAAAACCACAACATCACAGCCCCAAGAAAGCCAAAACCCATCGCCACTTCGTCGCTCCCATGCCTCGATCCCCCTCGCAACCATCGCCGCCTCACCCCCTTTCCTTTCTCTCCTTTCCCTTTTCTTTTTTTTTCTTTCCCTCTTTTCTTCTCTCTTTCACGCGACTTGCCTCCCCTGTTTCCCATTTTTCCATCTCACGGTTTTTTTTTTCCTTTAGTTTCTCTCTTCACTCAAACACACACCACACATTACAATGCCACTCCCAGGGCTGCCGACACTCCCTTTTTATCTCTCTTTTTTTTTTCCATAATTTCCACGGACATATATATATATATATATATATGTAAATATAAATTTATAATTCGTATCAATCCTATGGATTTATCCTGGCACTTCGTTAACCAACGTAAATATTTCATTTTATTTTATTTTATTTTATTTTTTTTTTCAAATCTCTACATCCTTCCCCCCTTAAAGAAATTTCGTCCCGAAATTTAAAAATATAACTCCTCAACAAATGATAAAAGATCGATGCAAAATGGATTGTGTCATGTAGACGTGCAGCCTTACCAATGGATCATTCACCTCTCCCTCAGCCAGGCAATGTGAGACGACTTATCACCTTCTCCCTCCCCCCCTTCCGACTTAGCCACTCCGGGGCAGGCAAGGTCCCTCGGCCCGCGCCTCCACACTCCCTGCTAGGGTCTGGTTCCGATCCCATCCGTAACGACTCACTCCACATGGCACAACACATAATGAAATCCTCAAAACACATTGGCTTATCAGCGTCAATTTCCTTTCAATCCATCCGGGCATCACAACCCATCTCAATAACTCAACAAAATAAAACAAATAAAGAAAATTCCTCAATGATTACCAGGACACCACAAGGTCCCTCACTATTTAACAAATCTCAAATCAAGTCACGAAATCACCTAGTGATTTATCATAATGGCATCATTCACATATTACCCGTACCACAATGCAATGTAATAACCTATTATTCTCCCAAGGTTATTCTAACTCATCGGAGCCTATCAGTAGCCTACCACATCAATCTCCAAGTGTGAAAATCCACCTCAAAATATATACATATACATACAAACATAAATAAGCACACAGTCTGCTATACAGGTAGCTAGGCACACATCTAACCCCATCGACATCTAGGCTTACAACCTATCTCACAGATAACTGGGCATACCGCCTACCGTATAGATACTAAGTGTATAACTTATATCCCCAAGAACTAGGCATACGGCTTATCCCATAAAATATGCAGTCTCTAACATATATACGAGTTTCTAATCTTAGTCCACCATTACACCAAACAATCATATATCCTCTGTCAATCGAAAAATCCTGTATAGTGCATAATCGTGCACATCAATGTAACTCGCGTACATAAAACATGTTACCCAAACTCACCTAACTAAACTGAAAGTCTAAACTTCTCCCACTGTCCCTAGGTATTCGAACCTATGCTATGATACCATCTTGTCACGCCCCGAATTCCCGACCGAACCCGGGGACGCGACTAAAGGAAACAAAAGAAAGAAAATGAATAGTCGAGTAAATAAATAAATAAATAACAATTTAACTAATATAGCTAATCTAGACACAAGCCTATTCCACTAACATAACTATACATCCATCAATACACATACATTCCCCTTTAAAAAAAATTTCGGCAGAACCTCCTTTGTTTTTCGAACATTTTTTTCCCTGATAATCACAATGCATCATATAACATCATATAAATATAAATACATCACAATCCATCCTCACTCGATGGCCACAACCTTATCAAAGTTAAATATACATTGTCTAATTATCCAATCCATCACATCTACTCCTACACTTAAACTAAAAGATCATTCATTACAATATACAATACCATTTCCATTCCTTTTAGAAACACACCAATCCTTTATAAAATCAAAATACGCCCCAAGGGCCCAAATATTCTTCCAAATTTATTTCCCCTCCTTTCTCCAAGACTTCATCAAGTTCCGCGTACCAGGATGCTTTATCTGAAACCTGTGCACACGAATGGGTCAGCGCCAACATGCTGGTATGGTACAATACTAATGCAAGAAATAAAATTAAGTCGTGGCATGTGCAAGTGTACATGTATGTCTACATGCCTCCCTAATCATTCATACAATATAATGGCAATATACAAACTACACATCTGTATAAAACCCTATATCACGTTCACAAATTCATCAACACAATGCACAGGCAACATGCGTGACACACCCATGCATCTCAATGTCACACCCATGTCTTGCTTCACGGTTCTTTCCCGTTGGCATGCAAGTACCAATATATGTCTCGCTTTACGGTCCGGACCTCGTAGGCCTGCGAGTACCTAATGGCCAATTTTGGGTTTTTCACCACAGGATCTGCACCCTCATAATGCACCAGCACCTCATGTTGACCCACACTATGCTTTCAAGGAATCACGCAATGCCAAGATGCCATGCTTTCATCATGCAATAATACAGTCCAAATGAAACGTCACTTTCATAAGCATATGCAACATACTTTAAATAATTCATCACAATGAAGATCAAATCACAAGACTTCATTCACAATGCTACGTGTCATACTCAATCAATCTCAACACTTACGCAAACCCACGTATCACAATATCAATAAACCGTTTAGAACATAAATCACATATGATAATAACTCAAGAAGTAAAATCATAACTCCCCAATAATCATAAAGAGTACGGAAACATATAAACAATCAACTCAAGGAAGAAATTAAGTCCTACGTGATCTTCTATCCGCAGATAAGCACAAAAACATTCAATCAATATGCGCATCAATCCTAAGTTAATTATATTCCTTACTTAGTAAAGTACCATACCTGATCGGGTTATCTCAACCCCACTAAGCTGTGTCCATTGTGCAATCCAGATCAACCAGATTAATCTTTAATCCACGGTTCAGAAATTGAAGAAAACACACCGGCAGGTTGATCGAGTCGGCTAACCATTTTAAATCCAGTTTCATCAGCTTCTTCAGCCTTGACCCCATACTCAAATTGGATAATCGAATTACTACATACATTCCTCACCGTGCCATCATGACAGATAACATCCCAAAAGATGGCCATTAAGTTTTTGAATAAAGTTCCAGGCTCAATCAATCCTCTAGATGATGTACGCTTGTAAAATTACACAAACCAGCCCATTTAAGCATTCCATCCATTCCTCATCGCTACTCTACCTAAACAGTTTCAATTCCCAGTTCGCTTCCTCTATTTTATGCCATAAAATTGCTACACGCATACATTTACGTATATAACTTCCTACTGCAACAGAAAAACAGAGGGAACCATCCTTAAACCGCAACATACACACACACATATACACATATCACCTGCTGCATCATTGCCTCCGTCAACTCCGAACCACAAAACTGTAACAACTATACTCAAAGTTCCGAGCTAGATCAGAATCCCCACCTGAATCTGCACAGATTTCCCAACGCCATGCATGTCATCGACCTTCAAGCCTGCCGTATCCCCAGCCGTGACCATCATCGTCACAACCTAGATTTTTACAGATTTTGAAACCTCAACGTCACCGATCGTGAAACCCAGCAGCAACACCATCGACAACATTTTTCACTACCGTTGCAACATCCATCCAACAACAACAAGGTTCCTAAACAGAGAGAAATTGAACCTACCTGACATATCCCAAATTTGATTCTCAATTTTCCGATCCATACTGTATCCACTGAACTCTTGCCCCTTCCGATCAATGTCGCGTGAAATGGAAAATCTGCCGTGAAATGCTTTTTTCCCAATTTTCTGCAGATATATATATATATATATATCTCTATCTCCATCTACCGCAACCACCATACAAACACAACAAATATATATATATATATATATATATATCTCTGCAAATTTCTCCCCAAATCATAACAAAATTCACAACAGCAGCAACCTTCACTCTTCTTCCTCTGCACATCCGTCTTCCTGTCAATCTACTTTAAACCCGAATAATTGGCCTCAATACGCATAACAGCCGCACAGCCACACATACAGTTCCAACCACAAAACCGTAACAAACACACGGTTCCAGGTATCACACCAGCCCCTGCACCTGCTAGTTCTGCTCCATGGCCGAACAGCAGTTCCACCGCTACACTCGCCCCCCTTTCGCAACTCTAGTAGCAACCTCTGCTCTCAATTGGAACGGTAGAAACAAGGGAAACCTACAAACCGCAACCTCTACACAATCCCGAACTGCCATATATATATATATGCATCGATCTCTTCCACCATCATCGTCATCACTTTCTCATCTCACCGGCCATCGCAAAACCCCTCTACTCTCGATCCAAACTCTTGCCTTCTTGGTTGATTTCTTTGGTTCCCATGATACTGTCCGTCGTCCACCGTAGCCACTGACAAAACCACAACATCACAGCCCCAAGAAAGCCAAAACCCATCGTCACTCCGTCGCTCCCACGCCTCGATCCCCCTCGCGACCATCGCCGCCTCACCCCCTTTCCTTTCTCTCCTTTCCCTTTTCTTTTTTTTTTTTCTTTCCCTCTTTTCTTCTCTCTTTCACGCGACTTGCCTCCCCTGTTTCCCATTTTTCCATCTCACGGTTTTTTTTTTTTTTTTTTTCCTTTAGTTTCTCTCTTCACTCAAACACACACCACACATTACAATGCCACTCCCAAGGCTGCCGACACTCCCTTTTTATCTCTTTTTTTTTTCCATAATTTCCACGGACATATATATATATATATGTAAATATAAATTTATAATTCGTATCAATCCTATGGATTTATCCTGGCACTTCGTTAACCAACGTAAATATTTTATTTTATTTTATTTTATTTTATTTTATAATTTTTTTTTTCAAATCTCTACACAGAGCATAATAAAAACTTAAAGACTTTATAATTAATACATGTTCAACTGCCCCGTGGGGCTTAATACATAACAATCTTACTATCTTCTAACACAAAAGTGACCACCACAATTTCATAGTGCTTCCCAAACTGCTAGTCCTGTAAGTAGTTGCTTATGCCCTTCCTCAAAATGGACAAAGCTCTAATCATCATCATCATAAAAAATCAGGACTACCATCGTCACTTGAAAGGGGGTCGGATAAAAATCCGGGTAAGCTAATCTAAGCTTGTGAGTAATTCCAGCATTTGTCATGGGTTTCAATTGGCAATGGTTTAGCACAAGTGAGTTTATAAAACAATCACTACCAATTGCTCGTATACTTCGAACACAGAATATATGCATTCTTTAAAATAGATAGGTTGGAAATATTTAAAGTATTCAAGCTAAACATGTACTTCTTCAAATAGATCATATGAACTTCAAAACATGTAAATATACATAGTGAAAATGAGGATAAAACTTACTTCCATTTTCAACACAACACCTTATCACTTTCATTAGTGGAATCCGTTTCGAACCAGACTCCCATTTTACTTTTCATGGAGATATCTCATGCCTAGGGGATTAGATCCTACTACCTGACATTTTTCGTATCGTAGTTGAGTTTCGAAGAAACCCAACGAAATCTGTGGTGCTTATGCATAGTTTTTCTTGCATTTAAAAGCATTTAACACAGGACTTCTTCACATAGATGCTTCTATGAGCATTCAAAACATAATGTTCATGACTTCATGATAGAATCTTCAAATATTTGGAATATGCAAATTCAGAATACTTCAGATATTTTGAACTTAAAACTTTCTTCAAATCCATGAAGTTAAATCTCCACTTCAAATACAAGGTTACTCACCTCTGTCCTTTAGGGTTAGTACTAAAAATGAGCTTTCCCACTTCTTCTGTAGTTCTTAGAAACAATTCATGAATAGACTCATTAACTTCACATTCACTGCAATATCACCTATTGATGCTTCTTAACTTATGCTTAGATTATATGAAATCCTAAAACGAATTTACAAATATTCCATAAATTTCATATGTACTTAATTTAACTCGTAATCTTAACCTATAACACAATTTAATGTGTTAGGAATTAAATTTTTTTTTAAATTATACTCTTCTGGTAGCTCCATTATTTTTGAGTTTGATTTATTTACTTCACATGTTTACGTGTCGTGTCCTTTCGTACCTTATTTTAAAATGTGGACCTCACTATTGAGGCCACAACGTCAAAAAATGTTTCAGTCTATAGTTACATGAATTTATGCTATTCATCAAATTTTATATCTCTTTATTATAAGTACCTCTTTTGGTCAAATAAACTGTACCATTGAGTCCAGAACGTCAAAGAAAGTTGGTTTAGGCTTTCGCGGAATTCAATTTGGACATCTGTGCTAAAAAGGGCAAGACGATCATTTTACAATTTTACGGTTTCTTACTTCTCGAGACCTCTTTTCTCAAATCGAACTTCATGGTTGAGTCCAGAATGCTCGAAATAATAAAAATTCACTATTCTTTTATTTTAATTGGAGTTCGTTTGACTATTTTTTCACTTAGGGGCATTTTGATAATTTCTCCTTTAAATAATTATTTAATTAAATAATTTTTTATTCACTTGAGGTCAAAATATAATTATTATAACTTCTGGGTAAAATTTATAATTTCACAAAGTCTTATTCCAATTTGGAATAGCCAAATAATGGATTAAATCTAAACTTGGATAAGCTATCCTTATTCTCAATTTCAATCCAATTAAACAGCCCGAAATCACCATTTTTTGAACTTTTAAAAATCCCTCATGCTACACCTGTATTGGGTCTAGCCCATGGGTGGATGGGCGGGTCCACCCATGTCACATCCCCCTTACCCACCCTGTGCGGATTAGGGGCATGCGACCGGCCAGTTAGGCACCCATCGGTTTTTTTTTTTTTTTGAAATCAAAATGCCGACGGTAATCCTAACCACAGGCCATTCATCAGTAACATCCAAGTACAATGCATTCAACTAATATAAGTTGCAGCGGAACTAAGGGAATGCATAACACGTTGGCAGAGCCATTAATACATCCATGGTTAACTATTACATCATTGTCCTACAAAAGATACTAGTCTTAGGTTTCAGTACATCACATTCAAAAATGGAGTTAGGTACAAAAATGGCTAATTCATGGATCCTTCAAAATAGTGCTTCGGGTCTCCAACCCGCTAATCTCGGTCGCTAGGTCCATCACCTGAAAAATGTTAGGGAAGGGGTGAGCTTTAAAAAGCCCAGTGAGTAACACGGGTCCCCTGTCATGGGTTTCAAACCATTGTTGTTTATAAAACAGGTGGTCGGATCAGACATTTTAGAGGATATAGTTAAATCTGTATATTTGAACAATATTTAAAACAAGAATACAGTCAAAACATCATAGCAACAGAACAGTTCAATAATGGGCATAGCAGAACAGTATAACAGGATAACAGTACAGTTTGCACACTTTAAATAGTGCAATATGCTCATACAGAGTTCAAGACTGAATTTGGTACCATGAGTCAGTAGTTCTTTTAGTAAAAACAAGGATAATTTCATTTCAATACGGAACAGTGAAATCGGACAGGGTAAAATATAGTCATGCATTGAGTAAAAGCATGGAAGACAGTATATCAGTAGGAACAGTACAGTACAGTAATAAAAATACAATAACTAGACGATGTACTTATACACCAATTCAGGAGTCTAGGTTACTCACATTGTGCGGTAACGGGATTTAACTGAGAAGCCTTTCTCTTCTTCTTATCCTTCTTTATCCTAGAAAATTTATGAACATTTCGTAAATCTCACATGAATCTTAACTTGGTTTATTTTAATTCAAAATTCAACCTGAGTTAGACTATCTCGCTGTCTATGTGTTTTTATGATAATTGAAATTCACCTTTGCACCCACTCTTTCAGGGTTTCCGTGTCTTCCTGTTTCTTTAGTTTGGCCTCCGCGACCATTTCCTTGGTACGCATCTTGTATATAAACGGTCGAACGGAGACTACCTCAGTCGTTTTGGCTATCCTTATGTTCCGTTCGATAATCTTTTGTTGCCATAAGAGTTGTTGCATGAACTCCTGTTGCTTCTTGTCAGCTAGTCTTTCAGCTTTAGACATAATGGTAAACTTCTTGTTTTTCCCTTCCATGACCGGTTTGAGTTTTTACCCTATAGCATGATCCAAGAAGTCAGGATGTGTATTACTTCTAGGCAGTCCGGTCATGACATTATCTAAGCTTTCATTGGATTAGTTTTTAGTTCATTCGGATGTTATCTAACTTGATACAGGGCTAGGGATATTTTGGTCATTTCACAGTTGTGGAGTTTCGCCTCCGATTCGTCATCCAATCATGTGTATAGTCCCTTACGTGTCGGGGTTTCTATTGTTTTCAGTTTCGTCTTAATCGGACGTTGTTTGGGTTCTAAACAGTGTCAGGGGCAATTTGGTAATTTCGTGTGTTGTATTTTTCGGTACTTTATTTACTAATACGGACCTCACCGTTGAGTCCGGAATGTCTGACATAGTCAAAATAGACTATCTTTTAGTTGTATTTGGGTTCGAGTATCATCAGGGGTAGTATGGTCATTTACTCCTACGTGTTTGTATTTTTCGGGACTTAATTTCTCAAATCGGACTCCACCATTGAGTCCGGAATGGTTGAAATAGTGAAAATACACTATTCATTTGACTTATTTGGACTTTATTTGACCTATTTATGACCTAGGGGTAATTTGGTCATTTTTATTTAATTAATAAATTAATTAAATAATTTAATTTATTATTTATTAAATTATCAGGGGTATAAATGAAATAAAATATCATAATCTGGGCCACAGTGTAATATTTCGGAACTGTTGGGGGTTGGTTTGCAATTTTCCAAAAGTTTGAACTGAACCAAAGGGTTCAGCCCTTAAGCAAGTGAACCGGACCGGTTCAATCCGGTCTTGACCGGTTCAGGGTAATGTGCTGACGTCAGGCTGACGTCAGCCCTAAAATTCAAAAATTTAAAATCAGTTAACAGAACGACGCAGTTTTGATTTATGGGTTTTATCCGTTTCTCGGTCGGGTCGGAGCCCGACCCGAAAACCCGATCCATGACCCGGTTACTGTTCATCGTCTTCACCCGTCTAGGGCCACTGTTGCCCTAGAAATTTCAGAAATTTCTCTTCCAATTTCGTGGGGTTTTATGCATCGATTTTCACTGGTTTTTGTTCTAAAAGACTCCTGGGTGTAAGACCATTCGTTTGGCATCGGTTTCAAGCATCAAACTCAACGACGGGGGACTGTTCTAGCCGATTATCGTGGGAGTTACAGTCGGTCCATACGGCCTGGTTTCTTGACCATTTTGCACGGGGTTTGGTCCTCCGTGACCCTCTTAACATGGGCTTCAATTCCCCATCGTTCAATCTCGATTTAGTGGTCAAACGTTGCGAGTTGATTTTTGGGCCGAAAAGGATAATGTCGATTTTGAGGGCTTAAACCTAGGTATTGAGGTCGCGGTCTAGGGTTTTTGTGATCCTAGGAAGGTCTATTTTACGTCCCAAGTAACTAAAACAAGTTCGGAGCAGGTTGAACTAGACCCATTCAGTCAAGGTCCTCTAATGGCGGATTTCACTGTTTCCATGGTTTGGGGCAGTTCTGATGGTTCAAATGTGAGCATTCAATCCAGATTTTATGGTTTAAACATGATACATGCGTTAAAAATCCTAAAAACATCAAAACAGTAGCTGAAATTTCCAAAGAGAAGTTCAAGGTTTTTGGATGACTTACCTTCAAACAGTGGTCTCCTCACTGGTTTAGGTTCAAACAGAAACTCCAACAGGTTGCTTTGATCCCTCCGTGCACTCCCAGACCTTAGCTCCCTTCTATTGCTTCTTCAATGGATCACCAATGCACACACAAGGTCTCACTTTCTCTCTCTAGATTCTCTCCCTTTCTCTCTAACCCACACTCTCTCTAAAACAGTAGACTACCCTCAATACAGATCTGGTCTCATGGAGATTGTATATCAAAAATCAGATTTCTTTTCTTGATGTTTCATCTCCCCCAAGTGCATGATGGGTTTGCATGCAATTTGGTTGGGAGGAGATGTAATCATGGTGGAATAGGCATGATGGCTAGGGCTTAGGGTGATGCATGCTGAGGTGTTGCATGCATGTCCATTGGTCACTTTGGGGAGAGGCCAAATCTGATTACTAATTAAATATATATCTTTGCATATATATGCACAAAGGTGCTCTTAGCTTAGTTGGTAAATTTTTGGTAAACTAAATTTTGCCTAGTTTGGTCAAGGGATCAAATCCCCTTGTCCACATTTTTGGTCTTTTTCCCCTATTTCGGGTTTAGACCCTGTTTGGCTGCGCATTAATGCAGTTTCACTGTTTTCTTCCTAACTTTCAATCTGTAGCTTAATTTTCGACGCGGTTTCCTTCAGTCAACTCCTAGTTAGGTTAGCTTCAGTGTCTAAGGGTTCAGTGACAGTAATCAGTTTCTCAGAATTTTTAACATTTGCTAACATGGGTTTGATCAGTATTAAACAGTTGAATTTAAACAGTTAAATGCCAGATCAGATTTCAAGAAAAGTTTTTCATTACATAATTTAATAATTAAGTCTGGGGTGTTACAACCCAACCGGACCCATGGCCCAAAATCACAAAAAAACACTACACACATGCTGCAGCGTTTTTTCCGCCAGCCATGCGCCGGTCATCTTCTCCGACAATAGCGGCTATTTTCTGGCGATTTTCCGACATTCGACCACTTGGGTCATCTTCTACTCCTCATGGGCTTTCCATATCTACCCTCAGAATTCAGTTTTAGTCACCGGAAGGTGTCGGAAAATGGAGTTGCAGCCAGCTTCGGCGAGTTGTCCCGATTTTCCAACGAATTGAATTTTTACTTTTTCATGGCTTTTTAGCCATTGTTTTGAGCCCAAATTTTACCTACAAGTTGCTGCGCTTATGGGCAACAAATTCCCAATTCATAAAACAAGCTAAACCAATCAAAAACTCAATAACCCAGAATTTTTCTTCAAATTTTAAATTGGTTTTTCTCACTCATTTCTTAACCAAATGGCCTGCGGTTTCTTCCTAAATTCACCATTTTTTATACTCTTTAAAACCATGTAATTCTTTCTAAGCTTTAAGAAATTCTACAAAAAAGCCAGCAAATTCGAAACTTGAAATATACAATAAATTCTCACATTTTTCTTTCTATTTCTCCTTCCTTCTTCCCACATTTCTATTCTAAATCACTTCTAAGCTCTCAACTCCTTGGTTTCCCCTTGCTTCCTTTTATTTTCTTTCAACTTCAATACAACCGTATGTGTGCATATATATATATATATCTCTACTTTCTCTCTCTTCCTCCCACTTGCTGCCTACTTTCTTTCTCTTTCTTTCTACTATTTTTACAACCTTCTTTGACCTTCCATTTCTCTTTTCTGATTTCTTTCCTTTCTCTGCTTTGTTTGGTTAGGATATTTTGTATATATACTATATAATATACAAAACACACACTACACACACCCCAACACACACACACTTGCCGACACTACTTTTCTTTTCTATTCTTTCTTCTTCTTTTTTCTTTTCTTGCATGCATATGAATATATATAATAATTTGCGTTATATATATATATATATATATATATACATTTATACTAATACATATATTTATATAATACATGTACATACATAACTGTATATATATATATATATATATATACTTGCATATATTTTTATATTTATATTCATATATACATATATATTGTAATATCCCGACCCGAGTTAGACGGTATCCGACCCCAGTAAGCACAAGCCGTGACATGTAAACCCAAACTGTAAGTTAAAGTATGACGTGAGTTAAGTTGAATATTAAATCGAAGTAGTAAAGTACTCGAAAACTTGATGATGATGATTATGGACCATTAATAAATTTTTAATGGGCGAGTTACGGTTAATTGTCCAACAAGACACACAAATCAGACATGGCCAAAACGATTCTACTTCGAAGCCGGAACGGGAAAAATAAGTAATAAAAAAATATAAAAAAAAGGGGAAGAAGAATTTAAATTTAAAACAAAATGTATCAATAATAAAATATATATAGATATATATATATATATATATATATAAATATATATATGTTAATGCATGTATATATCTATATATATGGGATTAAATTAATACATGTATATAATAGTATGGATTATATATATATATATATGCACCTACGGTCTCCATTAGATATATATATATATATATATATATATATATAGATAGATATATAGTGCTGTAAATGAAAATAAAAGGAAAGAAATAAAATAAAAAAGTAATGAAATGAAAAGTAAGTAGAAGTGAGTGGCATGCAATAGAAGAATTGAGAAGTTTAGAGAGAAAATAGAAATGGGCAGGTGGCAATATCACCGATCTCAAGGGTTGCATATGTGCACGTGTAGCGTGGCAGCAGGAGGGGCGGTCCAAGAAGGCCAGTTATATATTTATATATATATATATATATATATAGGTCGCTGCAGCAGAGAAATTATACACAAGTATATGGTGTGTGTGGCGTAAGATAAAGGGAAATTATATAAATATATATGTGGTTGTGTAGTGGGTCAACAAAGGAGGCGTGTAAGCGGTGCAGCAGTGGAATAATTGAGATTAGAGAGGGGAAAGGCGGCGACCGAAACGGTGGAGCAAGAAAATGGTATACAACAGGTGATAGATATATATATATATATATATATATATATATATATACGTGTGTGTGCGTTTGTGTAACAGTAGCAGCAGCTGCAGTGAGGGTTCAACTGAGGAGCCGTGAGGTTAAACTAGGGATGTAGATTGGGTTAGTTGGTGATGCTAATTGAAGCAGGCTGATAGAAGCAGCGGAGAAAGCCGTGGCAGATTGTAAAGAAATGATCGTTCTGTAAAGAACAATTCAAACTATAGCTTGGAGGAAACCAATTAAACAATTACAACCATATTTCTCAAGAGCCAGAGATGGAACTATAGTTGGAAGGGAAACGAGAGGTTATCTTATCGATTCTTCTGATTCAGTAATTGACAGGTTGATGAAAAAGAGGCACTCGACTTCTGTTTCCAATTTAAATTTACCTTGTTTGAAGAATTCAGCACAAGCAATAGAGAAAGTTCCTCTTCTCTTGGCTCTGAGTCGGGCTCGACTACGAGTACCAGTAAGTATGAATTCATGCCTTGTAAGTGTTCTACCAGCTTCATCGAAGAGCAAGGTATTGTGAGCTTTAATGTAAAAGAACTCAATATAGGTACGAATGGCCATTCGTTAGTGAAAAGGATGGTGTCTGTGACTGTCATTATTTGTCTGTTAAGGATTTTATGAGAGTTAATTCTAAAGAAGAAGCTGTTCATGAAGAATTTCCTAAAAATTCAACACTGGTGCTTGTAGGGAAGATGAATCTAGTAGTGATTATGGTGCCTCGATTTGTAGTTGTTTTTGGGAATGAAAGCCTCAGGTTCAGGCTGCCTTAGTTGTTTAAAAAGAGGAATTGGAAAAAAGTACAAGAACCGGTTGTTGTGGGTGGTCTCGTGGGATATTCTGGTGGTGGTGCCGGAATTGGAGGATGCAGACGATAAGGCTTTAGTAAGTGAGCCATTAGCGGTTATCAGACCAGCTGAGATGCAATAAAGTGATCTTCGGCACAAAGTATCCAATTGGGCAATGCGCATGATTAATTGGGTATGCAGATATATGGGGGTATCATGTGAAGGTTTTAATGATAGATTATTATTGTGATGGGCTTGTGACACTCAACTGCAACCAAACAAAGGTTAGACTTAAATTTTGTTAGCTATTTCAAAATTAGAATAGAACCTTGTGGAATTATAATTATGTCCCAGAAATTATGATTAATCGTGAATCGACCCAAGTGAATAAAATAATATTTAATTAAAAAGGAAATTATCAAAATGCCCTAAGTTGAAAAGTAGTCAAACGGACTTCGATTTAAAATAAATGAATAGTAAATTTTTATTATTTCGAGCATTTAGGACTCAACTGTGGAGTCGGATTTGTGAAAAGAGGTCTCGAAAAATAAAAGAATCTATAAAAGTGAAAAATAATCGTTTTGCGCTTTTTGGTACAGAAGTCCGAATTGAATTCCATGAAAGTCTAAATTGACTTTGTTCGACATTTCGGATTCAATAGTAGAGTTTATTCTAGTAAAAGAGATAAAAATAATATAGAGATATAAAATTTGATGAATAGCATAAGTTATATATATATATATATATATATATATGCATAGACAGAGATGAGTTTCCTGAATCATAGGAATACCGAGAGACAAGAAGAAGGCAGTTTTGACCATCTAGACAGATACAGAAAGATGTAAGTAATCTCTGATCTCTACATGTGTTACATTCCAAGCCATGTCATAGTTCTTGTACATATTGCTTATTGTATTCCATACATATCAGAGTTCATTTAGCCACATTGATATTGCCCTATCATATGGAAGACAGTTATTTATTTCTATATATATCTCTCGATCATGATTGTACACTTCTGCACAGATTCTTTTGTACACTTGTACCTAGGGCCGTGAGTGCCAGATAGTTTTATTCGAAACAGTTTAGTAACCATAGCCTCGAAAATTATTATTACGTCAGATTGTCTAGAACTAGCTATGAATCCACTATACTCTTTGTGGAAGATAGCATGATCTTGATATATTATTAGTGCTGGATTTGTGCTCAGTCACATCTCCATCTAATGCCAGTTATGACCTTTGGGTCCAGTTTTGACCTTCGGGTCTAGTATCAGTGCATCTCAAATTTAGTTGATATCACTATCCTTTATTGTTGATATTCATATCTTGATCATGTTATATTGTTATTGAATGATCATGAGATTTTACAGCTTTCAGTACAATGCTTATATTTCATACTTGATAGAGCTCATGACTGTAGCAATACGACATTGTTTGCATAGTAGATTCTTTTCTTTATCATTTGACTTTCATCATCTGATATTGAGTTCTATATTCATTGACTGGCTAGCATATCTGCATTTATCCTAGTTCTTTTATGGATAATGCTTTCTATACTCTTGTACACATGGCAGAGCAAAGGAGAATTACTTATTGAGCTTTAGTTAGCTTACCCCAAACTTACCACCCCTTTCAGGAAAGGAAGTTGTAGAATAGCAGTAGCAGTAGCAATCAGCTAGATAGCAGTGTACATTACTTTTGAAGTTGTAATGTAATACTTAGTACAGACAGTCTTATAGCTCTCTCATGTTATCCACGTCTTAGGGATGAATAGTTGTATTATGTAATTTTGTATTCCGCATTTTGAGAACATTTTTATATATCACATGCAACTTTTATTTATTTGTTGTTTAAGTCTTCTGCTATTTAGTTGTTATATGTTAGTAGCACTGATTGTGTAGCAAATTGAGACCCTTGGTTCGACAAGCAGCGTCGGATCGGGTGCGCGACACGAGATCTGAATAGGGTGGATCTCGGGTCGTGACAGCTTGGTATTAGAGCATCCTAGGTAACACAGTGGTTCATGGGAGATAAGACTAAGGTACTAGTATTACAAATGTCCAAGTAGAGTCAATCAGTAGATAGATTTTGACATGATAGATAGACTATTATATAAATTTTGACCGTTGATCTTTTACAGCGAGTAAATTAGGAGATGATCAGGTTACTATACCAATAGTCGCAGGGATTTTTCTAGTTAGTTAAGGCATACCCGTATGCTAGTTTTATGTATTGATTTTGCTTTCCGCATTCACTACTAGATTGATTTAGAAATTGAAATGTTAGTTAAACATAGAAACAGAACTCCTAGATTATATGTTAACTGTTCAATTTCTACCAAGAAAATGATTGATGATAAATGTTATACATGAAACAAGTAGAGTACATATCATAGATATAGGAGTGGTAGATCGACATCTTGTTATCTCGTAAAATTTTAAAGACATTGATAAGTTAAGTGATTGACAACTGCAAAGAGCTATAACAGATTTAAATGCTAAGATTTATGATCTTTTGAATGAATTACATACTGTTATAGATATAAATGATTACTTGATGAATGAGATGGAATGAATAGTGACTCTTGAAAGAGTTATTAGCAAGGAATGATATACATTAGGGAAAATCATTAGTAAGAAATTGATATACATAGAGTATATAAGGTACAGATCATAGATACATAGTTTTTAGCTAATTTGAGAAAGAAAGTGATGATTTGAAAACAATTAAATGATTTGTGATTGTTAGACGATGGAAGTAAGTTAAGATACTAAAGGTTAACTAGTTTTGAGGAAAGACTGTATATTATGAAAAAGTTGATATTATTGACTGGTGATCCTTAAGAATAGTAGTGTATGATGAGAATGCTTAAGATTTTGATACTGAAAATACTGAATGAGGTTTCGATAAATGATATAGACAGATAAACGAGGCTTAAATAGGAGATAGTAGCTAAACTTAAGAAAACTTGGAAGGAATTATAGTGATATTGAAATTAGTAATCCTCAATGATTGTACTATCTTATGGAAGTATGTAATTGATATCTATTGAGTTACAGTTTGAAGATTGTTATATATTGAGGGAACCGTTGCGAATTAAATTATTGTTTATAGACTGTGAACTTGATGTTTATGGTTAAATGATTGCCCTATATTGTGAAAATCAGACGTTCCATAATGAACAAGGGAAATGGTTAGTTCATTTTGAAAGATAGAAGGTAACATAGAATTGGAAATTATGTCGGTTTGAAAAGCAATGGATTTGACAGTAATATCTAAATGGAGTGGTGATACCCTGAAGGGGTAGTAGAATTAATGGCGACATCTAGACAGAGGGTAGTATTTGTGACAGGTGACATTTGATTAGAATACTTATACATTCTAAAAGGCAATAGATGTAGAAATAAATCAGGACATGAGAGATAGTCTAAAATGAACTTTAAGGGGGTAAGTACAGGGGAGTTGATAAACCTTATTGATTTGAGTAATAGATTGATGACGTACCAGAAATGCAAAAAGTCTTGAATAGGTTATAGATAGACCCGGATAAGGTAAAAAATGAGTAGAGTTTTAAAGACATTTATTTATTAAGCGAGGCTGGTAGAAGTTGACATTTTGAAATGCAAATGATTCTGAGAAAATGCTGATATATGACGAATAAGTGTTAGAAAAGACTTGATAAATCTTGGTAATGATCTGAGTAGTAGATTTGATATGAATAAAAGATAATACTTTGTCAAGCTAATTAAAAATAAATGATAAACGATCCTAAGTAACTTTTAGAAATTAATGTAATTTAAGTGATTGTAAAAGACTGGAAATGTAGTAAATTATTCAAGGGGGTCACGAAATAAAAACAATACGTGAAATTGTAGAAATACTACAAAAATGCTTACAAGTATAGAACGAAGTAAAGATCTGTGAACAGTAAAGAATTATGAACTATATTGAGTTTAGAAAGCATAAACCATTTTGATAAAACCTCAGACAGGATATAGTCATGTGATTATATGACCCAGAAAAGACACAAGGTATATAAAAACTCCTAGTATGGTTACAAGAAATTCTCTAAAGAAAGGAGTTAGTTAAATAACAATTAGGGAAAAATGTAATATATGAAAAAGAATAGAGTACATGACTAAGTAGTAGATACAGAACACATGAAATACAGACCAAGAACACAGATATTCTTAAACAGTTGACTTGAGGTCAAGGAACAATTAGTTGAGTGGCAAGTCTATTATAAAGGAATGATAATTAGGAACCGACGTAAACTCTATGAGTTCCATACGATACTATTGGCATGATATATGTTCCAAATATATTAGTAGACTTAATGAATAAAGGTTTAAAACCCTATTTAGGAAATTTCATAATTTTGTTCACCAAATGATGCCTTAAATTTATGAAGAATTGGAAGAACCATAGAAAGGAATTGAGATTCACGTGAGGGTTTTGAAATACTCTTGAAAATTTTAGAAAAATAGAAAAATGATCTGATGTGACTGTAAAACTTGATTTGATGTGACAGAGAGACTTGATTTGATATGACTGTAAAACTTGATTCTCAGTAGAAAATTTTTATCTAGTTAATGTAAACATCCGTTCGATTATACCACGATGTTAAAAAAAAAACCACGAGAACCACCGAAGCTAGGAATGGTAAGTTTGAGGACAAACTTATTTTAAGGGGGTAAGAATGTAATACCCCGACCCGAGTTAGACGTTATCCGACCTCGTTAAACGCAGGCCATGACATGTTAACCCGAACTGTAAGTTAAAGTATGACATGAGTTAAGTTGAATATTAAATTGAAGTAGTAAAGTACTCGAAAACCTGACGATGATGATTATGGACCATTAATAAATTTAAAATGGGCGAGTTACGGTTAATTGTCCAATAAGAAACACAAATCGAACATGGCCAAAACGATTCTACTCCGAAGCCAGAACGGGAAAAATAAGTAATAATAAAATATAAAAAAAAATGGGGAAGAAGAATTTAAATTTAAAACAAAATGTATCAATAATAAAATATATATATATATATATGTTAATGCATGTATATATATATGGGATTAAATTAATACATGTATATGAATAGTATGGATTATATATATATATGCACCTACGATCTCCATTAGATATATATATATATATATATATATATATATATTCAGATATATAGTGTTGTAAATGAAAACAAAAGGAAAGAAATAAAATAAAAAAGTAATGAAATGAAAAGTAAGTAGAAGTGGGTGGTATGCAGTAGAAGAATTGAGAAGTTTAGAGAGAAAATAGAAATGGGTAGGTGGCAATATCACCGATCTCAAGGGTTGCATGTGTGCAAGTGTAGCGTGGCAGCAGGAGGGGCGGTGCAAGAAGGCCAGTTATATATATATATATATATAGGTCGGTGCAGCAGAGAAATTATACATAAGTATATGGTGTGTGTGGCGTAAGACAAAGGGAAATTATATAAATATATATGTGGTTGTGTAGTAGGTAAAAAAAAAGAGGCGTGTAAGCGGTGCAGTAGTGGAATAATTGAGATTAGAGAGGGAAAAGGCGGCAGCCAAAACGGTAGAGCAAGAAGATGGTGTATAGCAGGTGATAAATATATATATATATATATATGTGTGTGTGTGTGTGCGTGTGCGTTTGTGTGATAGTAGCAGGAGCTGTAGTGAGGGTTCAACTAAGGAGCCGTGAGGTTAAACCAGGGATGTAGATTGGCTTAGTTGGTGATGCTAATTGAAGCAGGCTGATAGAAGTAGCGGAGAAAGCCATGGCAGATTGTAAAGAAATGATCGTTCAGTAAAGAACAATTCAAACCATAGCTTGGAGGAAGCCAATTAAAATGATTAGAACCATATTTCTCAAGAGTCCAGAGACAGAACCACAATTGGAAGGGAAACGAGAAGTTATCTTATCAATTCTTCTGATTTAGTAATTGACGGGTTGATGAAAAAGAGGCACCCTACTTCTGTTTCCAATTTAAACTTACCTTGTTTGAAGAATTCAACACAAGCAATAGAGGAAGTTCTTCTTGTCTTGGCTCTGAGTCGGGCTTGACTACGAGTACCAGTAAGTATGAATTCATGCCTTAGAAGTGTTCTACCAGCTTCATTGAAGAGCAAGGTATTAAGAGCTTTAATGTAAAAAAACTCAATATAGGTACGGATGGCCATTCATTAGTGAAAAGGATGGTGTCTTTGACTGTCATTATTTGTCTGTTAAGGATTTTATGAGAGTTAATTCTAAAGAAGAAGTTGTTCATGAAGAATTTCCTGAAAATTCAACTGCTGGTGCTTGTAGGGAAGATGAATCCAGCTGGTGATTATGGTGCCTCAATTTGTAGTTGTTTTTGGGAATGAAAGCCTCAGGTTCAAGCTGCCTCAGTTGTTTAAGATGAGGAATTAGAAAAAAGTACAAGAACGGGTTGTTATGGGTGGTCTCGTGGGATATTCTGGTGGTGGTGCCGAAATTGGAGGATGCAGACGGTGAGGCTTTAGTAAGTGAGCCATTAGCGGTTATCAGACTAGGTGAGATATAGTAGAGTGATCTTCAGCACAGAGTATCCAGTTGGGCAATGCGCAGGATTAATTGGGTATGCAGATATATGGGGGTATCATGTGAAGGTTTTGATGATAGATTAATATTGTGATGGGCTTGTGACACTCAACTGCAGCCAAACAAAGGTTAGACTTAAATTTTGTTGGCCATCTCAAAATTAGAATAGAACCTTGTGGAATTATAATTATGCCCCAGAAATTATGGTTAATTGTGAATCGACCCAAGTGAATAAAATAATATTTAATTAAATAATTAATTAAAGGCGAAAATTATCAAAATGCCCTAAGTTGAAAAGTAGTCAAATGGACTCCGATTTAAAATAAAAGAATAGTAAATTTTTATTATTTCAAGCATTTAGGACTCAACCGTGGAGTCCGATTTGCGAAAAGAGGTCCCAAAAAATAAAAGAATCTATAAAAGTGCAAAATAACCGTTTTGCGCTTTTTGGTACAGAAGTCCGAATTGAATTCCACGAAAGTCTAAATCGACTTTGTTCGACATTTCAGATTCAATAATAGAGTATATTCTAGTAAAAGAGATGACAATAATAGAGAGACATAAAATTTGATGAATAGCATAAGTTATATATATATATGTGCAAAGACTGAGATTAGTTTCCCTAAATCATAGAAATACCGAGAGACAAGAAGAAGGCGGTTTTGACGTTCTAGACAGATACAAAAGATATAAATAATCTCTGATCTCAGCATGTGTTACATTCCAAGCCATATCATTGTTCTTGTACATATTGCTTATTGTATTCCATACATACCAGAGTTCATTTAGCCACATTGATATTGCCTTATCATGTGGAAGACAGTTCTTGATTTCTATATATATCTCTTGATCATGATTGTACACTTGTGCGCAGATTCTTTTGTACACTTGTACCTAGGGTCGTGAGAGCCAGATAGTTTTATTCGAAGCAGTCTAGTAACCATAGCCTCGAAAACTATTATTACGTTAGATTGCCTAGAACCAGCTATGAATCCACTATACTCTTCGTGGAAGATAGCATGATCCTGATATATTATTAGTGTCGGAATTTGTGCTCAGTCACATCTCCATCTGATGCCAGTTATGACCTTCGAGTCTAGTTATGACCTTCGGGTCCAGTATCAGTGCATCTCAGATTTAGTTGATATCATTATCATTTATTGTTGATATTCATAGCTTGATCATGTTATATTGTAATTGAATGATCATGAGATTTACAACTTTCAGTATAGTGCTTATATTTCATACTTGATATAGCTCATGATTGTAGCAATATGACATTGTTGGCATCGCAGATTCTTTTCTTTATCATTTGAATTTCATCATCTGATATTGAGTTCTATATTCATTGACTAGCTTGCATATCTAAATTTATCCTAGTTCTTTTATGGATAATGCTTTCTATACTCCTGTACACATGGTAGAGCAAAGGAGAATTACTTATTGAGCTTTAGTTAGCTCACCCCAAACTTACCACTCCTTTCAGGAAAGGAAGCTTTAGAAGAGTAGTAGCAATAGCAGTAGCAGTCAGCTAGATAGCAGTGGACATTACTTTTGAAGTTGTAGTGTAATACTTAGTATAAACAATCTTATAGCTCTCCCATGTTATCCATGTCTTGGGGATGAACAATTGTATTAAGTAATTTTGTACTCCGCATTTTGAGAATATTTTTATATATCACATGCAACTTTTATTTATTTATTTTTTAAGTCTTTTGCTATTTAGTTGTTACATTTTAGTAGCACTGATTGTGTAGCAAGTTGAAACCCTTGGTTACACAAGTAACGTCAGATTGGGTGCGCGACACGAGATCTACATAAGGCGGGTCTCGGGTGGTGACATATATATATATATATATATATAATTCTTGTATTTATTAAAATGCATTGTGCACATATATCGAGGGATGTACTGGCCTACGTGCACGATTCTCTGTACCGCTCAGGGTTTTATTGTATGGTACTCCTGGGTACTCGGAATCGCTTGTACCTACTTCTCGTATATTCAAATATCGTGACTGCTGTATTGGTGACTCTCACTGTTTGCCTTGAACTACGTGCCCATTATTGTATATTACTCATTGCAATGCTTCAGGTATATTTTGGGATATATTATCCTTGGTCTATTTTTTGTCTCGATCTATTTTTGGAACTATGCTTTTGACTTGGACAAATCTGGGTATTACTAGTTGACTCTTTGGACATAATTGGAATTATTCTATGTTATTTTGGGTCGGGGTATTACACTGGTGATCGGACTGCAACATTCCTTTACCTTTTTTTTCTTAATTTTAAATCTTGTTTTCACTTTTAATCACTCTAAAACATATTTTAGGACCTTTATATAGGAATTTGAGCCCCTAAAACACATTGAAAATTTAACTTTTCAAAATTTAAACATTCTGATGAACTCTTATTTTTCCTTCGTTTCTTCACCATTTTACATGCAGTTTCTTCTATTGTGGTTCCTCTATCATGGGGTTCAAGTCCCCGATCTTAAAATTGAGGTTAGAGGTCTACTTCAAAGGTTGGGTTCTGAACCTGAAACCTCCATGTCGTGGTTTAATGGCCTTTTCCTAGGCTTCTAGGTCGCGGGATAGGGTTTTTGAGACCCTTATAAGGTCTATTTTGGGTCCCAAATAAAGAAACTAAGTTCCTTTTTCGTCCATTCAGGTCTGCTACATAGGAGGTCCATCAATGGCGATTTTATGTGCGGGGAGGTATTCTGGGTTGTTTCTCCTTATTTGTTCATGTAATGCATGTGTATATAACTTTATTATAGTCATGTATGCCATCTAAACATATCAAAACATTAGCTTTTCTAATGTTTTTAGAGAGAAATCCTAAGGAGTTTTGCATTTTGGTGGTTATTCCTTAACTATACCTCTCCCTTGCTTAATTCGAGCTCCTTAGGGCCTCTCTGAAACAGCACCCGTCCTTCTTTGCTTATTCTTCTTCTTCCTTCTTCTTCTTTTCTCTCTCTACCTCACTCTATTTTCTCTTTAGCCGACCTCACATGCACACACTTACACTCTCACAGTTCTGAATATACACCCAAGTCTGCACACGCAACATATATATATATATATATACATATATTTATATATTAAACATGTTACATGTAATGTGATTGGTCCATTTGGGAGGTAGAGGCTTTATTGTATGTACATATATACATATATGTTGCAATATGTTTCACAAAATATGGGCAGACCAAGTGGCTTTTGGTTTTGGGCTTAAGTTTTCCCTTGCTTTTTGGGTCAAGGGTTCAAATCTCATGGGTTGCACTTTTAGCTTATTTTTTTCTTATTTTTCCCCTTATGCCTTATTTGACCAATTAAATTATTTATTTTTTAACTTTTTTCCCTAATTTTTCTTTTTGTTTTATTTTTCCTTTTGTACTTGAATTTAATATTCACTCCTTCATGTATCGATTTTATAAGCCGTAGCCTTAGATTATTTTCCCCTGAGTCAACCTCATTAATTAGGGTCTCAGCATTTTTGAGATTATTATTTTTTTCTCGATTAAATTTTCTTAATTATTCTATTAAGGGTCACTAATTAATAATTAGTGACTTACTTATTATTTAATCGGGTCAAGGTGTTACATTCTCCCATCCTTAAAAGGGTTTTGCCCCCAAAACTCAACTACTCATATAACTTAATAGTGTTTACTCATATCATTCCTTTCTTCCAAATCACTAACATATGATTTCTAGTTCCTCATGTCACTTACCAGATTCATATCTCCCAATGGTCTAAGGATTTCCTCGATATGGTTGGATAAGGTAGCACTACGTGTTTCTAAGTTTCCTTAGTCACATGATAAGGCGGTCGTTCCTTACCTGTAACAGAGATCCTAATAGCGCTCTAGTAACTGCCGTAATCCTCCCATTGTCTTTTATCCTTCTACGATCACAGTTATCCATTTTCATAGTCTATGTTCAAATATTGAGCGTATCTTATATAACTACATGTCCCCATCAGGTCATCAATTGCCAGAAAATAACTTCCTAAATCAAGTCATCAAAAATATCCATTCTATATTCTAGTTTCCTCTCAATATCAACTTCTACTTCTTAGCTCAGTCACGTTTCTAGTCCTCTTAATGACTATGTGACTTGCGGTTCAATCTTAGATTATCAAACTACTCATGATCCTCAAGTCCTATCCTTCTCGTATACTTATGTCTTCCAATATCCTCAAACTTTGCCCATTCCAAAGTCTGAAGATCCTTAACCTTTGCTTCGATACCACTCTGTCATGACCGAAAATCCACCCTAAGTGGATTAAGGGACGGTGATCATGGGATTTCTTCAAATAAACAAATCTATTCATTTAATACGACATATCACATTCAATCATTGCAGCGGAACCAAATACACATGCTACTCTACTCTTTATAGTATATAGAATTGCGTAGAATTTTTTTTTTTTTCAAAATATACATCATATTCACATATGAACTTCAACTATTCTACCAGTGATGTCACGACTAGAAACCCACACTATGCGGATTTCGTATCGCGGGGCCAGCCTAATGGCCGTCCCTACTTTTTTTATTCTTTTACCAATGATAACAGTAAATAATATAAACATGACATTAAAGTGCGGAAACTTTATTACAATTATTGTTCAAAGACTAAACTTAAACTAACAATATACTGATCATGAACCACTCTTAGGTGGTGAGTACATGGGAGAGACTTCATTCATTACTATTATGCTCCTCAACTGTCTCATTAAGCTCCTAATTTCCTCCTGTGGTTCTGTAACATTCTCACTTGAAAAATTTCTAAGGGGGGGTGAGCTAATAAAGCCCAGTAAGTAAAAGCCTATCTCACATACGGGTTATGGATTACATAGGAAAACATGAATTCAAGATAACATGATAGCCAGTCAGGAAAACATGAATTCAAGATAACATGATAGCCAGTCATGACAACGATTTTAGTTAGCAGTAAAGTGCCACAAGGCCAATGAATAGTAAAGCCCAATAATCACAATCAACATGAATACTGCCATAGTAAAACGGTCAAAGTCAAACACAATTAATGAGTGAACAGTTAACATCAATGCATATGAAATGCCCTCGTAACTTTATATGTAAGAAAACTCCCATCACCATATGTTCGATCACGGATTCGACCCGTAGGTCCCGTCAATCGGCCCGTAGGTTCAGTCAATCGATAAAAACACTCCCATCACCATTTGTTCATTTACAGTCTCAACATGCAATGTATGAACTAACATGACATGCATATAATGATAGGCATTAGTACAATGCATCAAATCACGAGATATCAGTCAATAGGCCTCCACCATATAAGACAATATCAATGGCGGGAACAGTAACAGTAGATACATAAATGAGTACAAGTCTTGGTAGTAGTAGAAAGATCGTGGCTTGGAAAACCACGTATAAGAGATAGGAATCCACTTACATTTGATCCGTGTGATCTACCTCAGTATCCCGTCACTTCTCCTTTTCCCTTTTAAGTTCTCAATCATTCAGTAGACATGTCTCAGTTCTAATGTTATTTCTCAAATCTTATGCCTCATTATTATAAGTATTTCTTTAACTAGCTTAGACCCTATCATCGAGTTTGGAATGTCTAAAATAATAAAAATTCACTATCCATCTATTTTAATCGGAGTCTATTAGACTCACATTTGACTGAAGGGCATTTTGGTCATTTGGCTCTTCTATGAATATTTTTTTTTTTTTTTTTTTTTTGAACTTCGTCTTGTGAAACGGATTTCACCATTGGCCTTAAAACATCCGACACATAAAGAAAATGCTATTCATTTATTTTATTTGAACATCGAAAAATATCTCAATCATCTACTAAATTAGTTAATTAATTAAATTAATTACTCGTATATATTAGTTTGGTTAGAGCTTGGCCACATGTGCCTCGGTGGCATGGTGGTTCCTTGGTTTTGCCATCAAAATTGAATAATCTAACTTCAGAATGTGAAAGATCATTACCCTTTGGTCCGTCCCCTTGTTTCAATCCAATTTCTGAAAATGAAAGCTTGAATTCCCCAAGGTTGCTATCTTGTTCATTTCCACCAGTAACGTATCATCTGAAAAATGAATGAAATCCCTTTTTAAACCAGCAATATCACGAGCAGAAATAGAATAAGAGCAGTCATCACCAATAACGCCTCTACCTCTACTGTTCAAGCAACTTACAACACGCCAAAATGGCTGCAAGGGAAGACAATATTAAACGATTCTTGTGGTAGACATTGAGGCCAAGGATATTCACATTTGGAGCTTCCTTCTGGAACCTTATTGTTCTTACAACTGTACCCTCCATACATCCACCACTTTGAGGTCTATAAAAGATGAATTCAGGAAATTTGAGATCACAGGCAATATTGTGATACTCGGTCAAAGCACGATCCCAACAGAGCATTTCAATCTCATCTATGCACTCATTACCAACATAACTGTAACACCCCGACCCGACTAATTAATTATTACTTCGCTAATTATTAATTAGGACCGATATAAAGAATAATCAAGGAAGTTAATCGGGAATCTCTCGACAGTCACGATAGACCAATAAAATAATTAATTTAATATGAGAAGATATTGGTTAGTTATAATTAAATATAATGACACACACATACACACACTAAAGGTGTATTGTGTGTGAATACATGGCCAAGTATATACACGTGTAGGTATATACATGGCTAATTAAATATAGCTATACATAGTACATAAAAGCATGCTAATATCCAAGGTGTAATAGTGTGTGTGGGTCTCCAAGTGTGTTGGTATAATATTATTTATATATATACATATATATATATATATATATATATATATATATATATATACAAAACCAACAAACACACACACGCGGCCAAGATGGCCTGCCCAAAACAGTGGCATGAAGGACACTTATTAAGAGTGCTGCAACAAGCAAGAGGAAAGCCAGTTGGTAGGGAAATCAGAATTGCAATGATCAAGTATATACACCTACATACATATATACATAATTTTTTACACAAATGCCCACACTAGAACTCAGTCACACAGAGGAGGGACTGAGGGGCACGACTGGAGCTGAGCCAGCACCACCAAAGATCATAACTGAGCCCAAGGAGAAGGAGGATCAGATTTAAGGTATAAAACCAAAACCCCAAAATTTTCCTTTCTCCTTTTTGTTTACTGTTTCAGTCATTTGAGGCCATATAAACTGCATATATGAGCTACTGTGAGACCTAGAGACTATTACAAAATAACAGGGAGGGTCGGATAGGCTTGAAAAACCCAAAACTATAAAAAGCCGCCATTAGAGGACCTTGCTTGAACTGGGTCTGAATCGACTGTGGTTAAACCTCGATTGAGGGATAGGGACCTAAACTAGATGTTGTAGGGAACACAATGCAACAAAAACGAGATGAAATGGCCTAAGACCATGGAGATTCGTCGAGTTGCAGGTTTCGGCCATGAAACCCAACCCCACGAACCTTGCTCTAAACCTGATTTTGTTCATGGGGAAGTGAACCCCATTATGCATGGATCATTTTAAGCCAAATATCACAAGATTTGGTTGAGAAATGAAGGTATACGACTGAGTTACAGGTCCCACGATAATGGAGTTGAACTAAACTCCATCCGTAGTTTCGAGCCACAAAACGAATGCCAAGATGTTGGCCTGACTTCCAGAAATGATTTGGAACGAAAAACAGAGAGAATCGGTGTTGGAAAAAACTGAAACTGGAAATTAGGGTTACTGTTCATCGTTCATGGGGAAGACGATGAACAGTACCGGGCACGATTCGGGTAGGTTTCGGGTTCGGGTCGGGACCCGATCCGTTGCATAAACGGATAAAGGGGACGGCACCGTTTTGATGTTAAACATTTTGTTTTAAAACTGAAATCAGACCTGTTTGGTTACGGGTGTATGAAATTGAAATCAGATTTTAGGGCTAACCTAAACACGGATAAGGGACCAATTGGGGATAACAAGGATATTGTATTTCGGTTTCTGAAGATAAGTGAACCGGTTGGTTTTAGAGTTTTAGACCGGTTCAACAAATTGAACCCTAAAACCGGTTGGTTCAGAACCTTTAATTTGTGAAATTCTGTTTTGAACCCCACAACTTTCTGAAATTCGTTTTGACCCCAACAGTTCTAGATATTTGTATTCCGGCCCAGCTTCTGAAAAGTTTATGCAAATACACCCCTGGAAAAATAATTAAATAATAAAATAATTATTTTTATTAAATGGGTAAAATTACTATTTTACCCTTGGACACTAAATATGTCAAACGGAGTCCAAATTAAATAAGTAAATAGTACATCCTTACTGTTTCGGGCATTTTGGACTCAATGGTGGAGTTCGATTTGAGAAATTAAGTCCCGAAAAATGCAGACACGTAAATGGTAAATGACTGTACTGCCCCTAGTGACACCCAGGGCTAAACAAAAATAAAAGATAGCCTATTTTGATTATGTTAGACATTCTAGACTCAACGGTGAAGTCCGATTTGTGAAACCAAGTTTCAAAAAATACAAACACGTAAATGGTAAATGACTGAACTGCCCTTATGTCACGACCCGAAACCCACCTTAAGCGGATCTCGTGTCACGGGGCCGACCCGAAGGCCGTCCCGACTTTTTCCATTCCTGTATCATAGTACTAATATGCAAATGTACTAAAAATTTTAAACAATGAACAGCAGAAGTCTTTATCAATTACAGTAATCCAGCAAAAGTCTTTTTAAATAAATTACACAGCAGAAGTCTATTAAATACATGACTTAGTTCTACATAAAACAAAATGAGAACTAAACGTAACTAGCACCCGGGGGTGGTGAATACATGGGAGAACTATCATAGACTGATACAGTACTTCAAAATGTCTCCCTACGCTCTTAGACTCCTACTGGGGTCTCGCAGCGTCATCACCTGAAATGGAGGGTAAGTGGGGTGGAATGAGCTATGAAGCTCAGCAAGTAAACCAGATCTCTGACACTGGTATCGATAAGATACAAATCCATGAATAAAAATATGATAGCTAATCATAAGAAGTAAGATGTTGTGATAGCCAATGAGAACAGTTGCCATGATGGCCAATAAATAGTAGGGCACAATATACAATCAGGAGAAATGAATAAGCAGTGATAAGGGTTTCTCAACAATAACCTGTCACAATAAGAGTACTGCCACAATAAAACGATTTCAATCAAACCAATGAACAACGTAAGATAATTCATAAAAAACAGTAGTCCATAAGAAACAGTAACCATTCAACAATATATCCATAACAATAATCCAATGGAGATGCTTATAATCTGTAGTAGGGAATGGCAGCCCCTCTTCGTAATTCGAGGCCCGGCATACCTTTCAGTTAAACTCACATCTTTTGCCACGCGTCCGTTCACGGACTAGTTCGTCACAGAAGCATCGGATAGATATTGTGACTGAGCACAATTCCAGCATTTATAAACATAGCATGATCATTTGTGATTCCCTAAGGAGTATGAAAATGGAATATCATATACACAGTAAAGCATAACAGTAAGCCTTTCAAGGCACGGTTCAATATGATATCAATAGTATAATAGTCAATCAATGTCCACAAGATAGAACAATATCATACTATGGATAGCAATAACATGAAGTACTTTCAAGAGTACAAGTTTGGCAGTAAGAGAATAAACTTGGCTTTAGAAACACCATATGGAAGAGAAAGTGATCCACTTACCTCTATCGTGACACTATATCAGAAATCCGTGAGTGTACCTTTGCCTTTCGAGTTTCCTATATATCAGTGAATACGTTTCAGAATAAATGCTATTCATCAAATTTTATGCCTTTCTATCATAAGTATTTCAAATACTAAATTAGACTTTACCATTGAGTCTGGAACGCCAAAGAAAGTCGGTTTAGGCTTTCGCGGAATTCCATTTGGACTTTCGTACTAAAAAGGGCAAAAGGGTCATTTTGCACTTTTACGGTATCTTATCCTTCGGGGTTCTGTCTCGAAAAACAAATCCCACCATTGGACTCAGAACGTCCGAGATAATAGGTTTTGACTATTCATTTGTATCGTTTGGACTTCGTTTGACCCATATTTGAGATAGGGGCATTTTTGTAAAAATTAATATTTTATTAATTTTTCCTGTTTGGGCCACAGTAACATTTCCTAAAACATTTGGGGGTCAAAATGTAAATAATCAAAGTTGCGGTCTGAGCCAGTGGGTTCACTGTTTGGAAACCCTAACCGGTCCGGTTCTTCACTGAACCAAACGGTTCAGTTCAATTCATAAAACAGGATTACAATAAACCTGGTTTCCTATCCCATCCCTGGTTTGGATAACACTAAACCAATTTCCTATTTATTATCCCTACAACCAAACAGCCCAAAACCCAATTAAAATCCCAATTTAAACGACACAGTTTCATGCCCATCTCATATCCGGTCGGGTCCCGACCCGGATCCAACCCGAACCCGGTTCTGTCTTAACCTAATAGCCCCACGACAATCCGATCACCCCCTTCATCACTCCGGTGGGAAAACAGTAGGGTTTCGTCACCATCTCCGGTGATGGCAACCTGTCCTGATCAGTTTTCTCTCCCATTTTCAATGCCAATCTCTTCCTTTCTTCCCCACGACCTCATTCCTATCCTCCATTTCCTTCAAAACCTTTCTAATCTTCTCGAATATGGAGGTTAATAGCTCCGGCCGGTTTTCCGGTGAGCTGGTTTTTTTCATTTTTACACTCGGTTCTCAACTGTTTTGACCCTCTTTTCATTCTATTTAATTTCTGCACTTTATGGGATCAATCCCATGCATTTTAAACTGAGTTTTTAGCATAAAATCCGTGTAACACAGATTATCCATGAAACCTGTAACTGAGAATTTCTCTCTTGGTTCTATACCTTTTAACCTAATTCTTTTTGCAAAATAACCTATAGATCATGCAGATTTGAACCCTAGTATTTAAACAACCTATCATGCTTTTAATTTGAAAACTGAAACCAACCCACTTACTTGCAAAATTCTGATTTCCTCCTTTGGCTTCTTCTTTGCTTTCCTGGTTCTACTTGGTTCACTTCTGTTTCTTCTCCATAATTTATTTCTAACTTTTGGACAGTGTTCACGGCCCGCTAACCTTTCTGTTTTCTTTTCTTTTCATGTAACACACACATATATATAGATATATATGCCTTACACGACACACCACCGCCCCTCTCAGTTCTCTCTCTTGATTCTCCCCCCTTCTAGAGCCCCTTTTCTTGACCAAGAGCTCTGATTTTCCCTCTCCCAAATGCAACTTTGCATTTAAGTGGTATAGGATATTTGTATATATGTAATATATAAAATATATATATATATATATATCACACACTACACACACCTCTCTCAACCGACACACACACACACTGATATGTGGTTGCTTGGAAGCTTCCTTTCCCCTTTTTCTCTTTATCTTAATTTATATACATAATACATTTACATTATACATATATATACATATAAAATACATCTTTTTATACATGTATATACATGCATGTGTAGGGATATAAACTCATTTTTAATCGTATACACATACACTCATTTTGGTCAGGCTACTCATCTATGTTCACGTATGCATGGATGGGAATACGTGCATGCCCGCATTACGATGCAGTGCCCTGGGGTGCTCGGGTGTTACCCAGCCTTGATCATTCTATGCAAAACATTTATCTTTTTAATTTAAGTTCAGTTCCATAATTATTGTGACATAGAGTTTAAGACAGTTCAGGTTATGCTATTTAGTCGACTTGCCTCGGTAAACGTGTCGTATCCCGGGTCGGGATATCACATTCTTACCTCCTTAAAAATAAGTTTGTCCGCAAACTTAACGGTTCTAACTCCGGTGGTTCTCGTGGTTTCCGTGGTTCTTCTAACATCATGGCCTAACTGAGTTAGGCGTTTCACATTTGCTGAGAATCAAGTTTTACTGTCACATCAGATCAAGTTTTACGGTCAGATCAATTTATTGTAAAATTTTTTCTATAATTTCCGAGCGTACCTCGAATCCTAAACGTGGCATTTAAAATTTTATTCATTCAGTCTACTAATATACCTGGGGTATATTATTCCAATAGTGTTACATGGAGCTCACAGACTTCCTATCGGTTCCTAGTTTGTATTTCATGAGTTCTGTACCTTGACATGGTTCAATGATGATTCTGTTGACAATTAGTAAGCAATAAGTTAAATGGCCTAAGCGTTCAGTGTCTATATTCAGTTAGCAATATATGTGGAAAGCGACATAAAACATAATTTAATAGAAGTAACCCTAAGGGTATCGTTTTCTTAGATTCTATCATCATCTTGTGAAAATTTGAGCAATTAATATGTCACGTAGGGGTTCTATGTCTATGTTCAATCCAGTAATAAATATAGGGATGTAAATATTCAGTGCCAAGTGAAATGTGGGCAGGCTATGGGTAGACTAAAGGAATACCTGCGACTACAGAGGTTGTAGCCTGCACATCCTCTAGAAAAATGGAGAAAACTCGTCCTGCCTGCTGTTGGACGTTCCCCTGTCCATTTCTTTGGGTCGGGGGTCTAGGTGCTGCTGTTGCTGGTGTTGTTGGTCCAACTGAGGCAATACTAGCCGTGGCCTGAGCATTCTGGGGACATAGTCTCGCAATATGTCCTTCCTTGCCACAATAGTAACAAGTGTTGCTACCCCTAAGGCACTGGCCTTTGTGGACCTTCTAGCAGCGAGTGCATTGGGTAGCGCTTCCTTTAGTATGGTCTGGTCTCCTCTGAATGGGCTCTGTGGTTTGGGATTCAGTCCCTGGTCTAATAAATGTAGGTCCTAGTCCAGAGGAAGAAGGTCCTTGCCCCCTACTCTAGTTACCTCCCTGTTTCTGGTTCCCTCGCCTCTTGGCGTATTCTTCACCACTCCTTTCTATAATACGGGCCGTTTCCACGACATCATCATAAGTAGTCAGTCAATGGGACACTAGTCTATCTTTGATAGGCCACTTCAGTCATTCCTCAAATTTGCGAGCCTTCAAGTCTTCGGTACTGATAGCACCAGGGGCAAATCTGGCCAATTCAGTAAATCTGGCCTCGTATTGCTCTACCGTCATTGCTCCCTGTTGCAGTACCATAAACTCTGAAACTCTTCGGTTCCGTACTTCTTGGGAGAAGTACTTCTTGTTGAAGATATCAGTAAATCGTTGCCAGTTCATGCCTGGCTCTTTATCTTCTTCTATCATCCACCATTTATGTGCCATACCTTTAAGCAAATAAGTGGCGTATGCCACTTTTTGGACTTCAGTACATATTAGGATTTTGAAGATCCTGTTCATCTCTAATAACCACTCCTCAGCTATAGTGGCCCCTCCCATACCTTCGAATGTCGGGGGTTTCATTTTCTAAAACCGCTCATATAAATATGCAGCATCTCGCTCGTTTCCTTGTCGGTTTCCTACATTGTCGCCTGTGTTGGCAGGCTGTTCCTGTTGTACTGGCTGTGCTGGTTGGCTAGCATTAGCCTGAATCTGTGGTAGACTTTCAATGATAGTCCGCATCATTCTTTCCAGTTGTTCTAAACGATCCATAGGTAACGGACCTTGCCTCGTGTTTACCATGTCTGTGAGGATTACCCGTAATGATAACCAATGAGATAACCAATGAGATAACTAATGAGATAACCAGTCAATGTATAAGGCAATTAGTCAATAATTGTAAAATATAAAGTATCAGTCATATCTAACAGTCTTAACTCTAGTCCTATCTCCCATGACTCACAATCGAACCTATAGCTCTGATACCAAGCTGTCACGACCCGAAACCCACCCTAAGCGGATCTCGTGTCGCGGGGCCGACCTGAAGGCCGTCCCTACTTTTTCCATTCCTGTATCATAGTACTAATATACAAATGTACTAAAAATTTTAAACAATGAACAGCGGAAGTCTTTATCAATTACAGTAATCCAGCGGAAGTCTTTTTAAATAAATTACACAGCGGAAGTCTATTAAATACATGACTTAGTTCTACATAAAACAAAATGAGAACTAAACGTAACCAGCACCCGGGGGTGGTGAATACATGGGAGAACTATCATAGACTGATACAGTACTTCAAAATGTCCCCCTACGCTCTCAGACTCCTACTGGGGTCTTGCAGCGTCATCACCTGAAATGGGGGGTAAGTGGGGTGGAATGAGCTATGAAGCTCAGCAAGTAAACCAGATCTCCGACACTGGTATCGATAAGATACAAATCCATGAATAAAAATATGATAGCTAATCATAAGAAGTAAGATGCTGTGATAGCCAATGAGAACAGTTGCCATGATGGCCAATAAATAGTAGGGCACAATATACAATCAGGAGAAATGAATAAGCAGTGATAAGGGTTTCTCAACAATAACCTGTCACAATAAGAGTACTGCCACAATAAAACGATTTCAATCAAACCAATGAACAACGTAAGATAATTCATAAGAAACAGTAGTCCATAAGAAACAGTAACCATTCAACAATATATCCATAACAATAATCCAATGGAGATGCTTATAATCTGTAGTAGGGAATGGCAGCCCCTCTTCGTAATTCAAGGCCCGGCATACCTCTCAGTTAAACTCACATCTTTTGCCACGCGTCCGTTCACGGACTAGTTCGTCACAGAAGCATCGGATGGATATTGTGACTGAGCACAATTCCAGCATTTATAAACATAGCATGATCATTTGTGATTCCCTAAGGAGTATGAAAATGGAATATCATATACACAGTAAAGCATAACAGTAAGCCTTTCAAGGCACGGTTCAATATGATATCAATAGTTCAATAGTCAATCAATGTCCACAAGATAGAACAATATCATACTGTGGATAGCAATAACATGAAGTACTTTTAAGAGTACAAGTTTGGCAGTAAGAGAATAAACTTGGCTTTAGAAACACCACATGGAAGAGAAAGTGATCCACTTACCTCTATCGTGACACTATATCAGAAATCCGTGAGTGTACCTTTGCCTTTCGAGTTTCCTATGTATCAGTGAATACGTTTCAGAATAAATGCTATTCATCAAATTTTATGCCTTTCTATCATAAGTATTTCAAATACTAAATTAGACTTTACCATTGAGTCCGGAACGCCGAAGAAAGTCGGTTTAGGCTTTCGCGGAATTCCATTTGGACTTTCGTACTAAAAAGGGCAAAAGGGTCATTTTGCACTTTTACGGTATCTTATCCTTTGGGGTTCTGTCTCGTAAAACGGACCCCACCATTGGACTCAGAACGTCCGAGATAATAGGTTTTGACTATTCATTTGTATCGTTTGGACTTCGTTTGACCCATATTTGAGATAGGGGCATTTTTGTAAAAATTAATATTTTATTAATTTTTCCTGTTTGGGCCACAGTAACAGTTCCTAAAACATTTGGGGTCAAAATGTAAATAATCAAAGTTGCGGTCTGAACCAGTGGGTTCACTATTTGGAAACCCTAACCGGTCCGGTTCTTCACTGAACCAAACGGTTCAGTTCAATTCATAAAACCAGATTACAATAAACCTGGCTTCCTATCCCATCCCTGGTTTGGATAACACCAAACCAATTTCCTATTTATTATCCCTACAACCAAACAGCCCAAAACCCAATTAAAATCCCAATTTAAACGACACAGTTTCATGCCCCATCTCATATCCAGTCGGGTCCCGACCCGGATCCAACCCGAACCCGGTTCTGTCTTAACCCGATAGCCCCACGACAATCCGGTCACCCACTTCATCACTCCAGTGGGAAAACAGTAGGGTTCCGTCACCATCTCCGGTGACGGCAACCTGTCACGATCAGTTTTCTCTCCTATTTTCAATGCCAATGTCTTCCTTTCTTCCCCACGACCTCATTCCTATCCTCCATTTCCTTCAAAACCTTTCTAATCTTCTCGAATATGGAGGTTAATAGCTCCGGCCGGTTTTCCGGTGAGCTGGTTTTTTTCATTTTTACACTCGGTTCTCAACTGTTTTGACCCTCTTTTCATTCTATTTAATTTCTGCACTTTATGGGATCAATCCCATGCATTTTAAACTGAGTTTTTAGTATAAAATCCGTGTAACACAGATTATCCATGAAACCTGTAACTGAGAATTTCTCTCTCGGTTCTACACCTTTTAACCTAATTCTTTTTGCAAAATAACCTATAAATCATGCAGATTTGAACCCTAGTATTTAAACAACCTATCATGCTTTTAATTTGAAAACTGAAACCAACCCACTTACTTGCAAAATTCTGATTTCCTCCTTTGGCTTCTTCTTTCCTTTCCTGGTTCTACTTGGTTCACTTCTGTTTCTTCTCCACAATTTATTGCCAACTTTTGGACAGTGTTCACGGCCCTCCAACCTTTCTGTTTTCTTTTCTTTTCATGTAACACACACATATATATAGATATATATGCCTTACACGACACACCACCGCCCCTCTCAGTTCTCTCTCTTGATTCTCCCCCCTTCTAGAGCCCCTTTTCTTGACCAAGAGCTCTGATTTTCCCTCTCCCAAATGCAACTTTGCATTTAAGTGGTGTAGGATATTTTTGTATATGTAATATATATATAATATATATATATATATATATCACACACTACACACACCTCTCTCAACCGACACACACACACACTGATATGTGGTTGCTTGGAAGCTTCCTTTCCCCTTTTTCTCTTTATCTTAATTTATATACATAATACATTTACATTATACATATATATACATATAAAATATATCTTTTTATACATGTATATACATGCATGTGTAGGGATATAAACTCATTTTTAATCGTATACACATACACTCATTTTGGTCAGGCTACTCATCTATGTTCACGTATGCATGGATGGGAATACGTGCATGCACGCATTACGATGTAGTGCCCTGGGGTGCTCGGGTGTTACCCAGCCTTGATCATTCTACGCAAAACATTTATCTTTTTAATCTAAGTTCAGTTCCATAATTATTGTGACATAGAGTTTAAGACAGTTCAGGTTATGCTATTTAGTCGACTTGCCTCGGTAAACGTGTCGTATCCCGGGTCGGGATATCATACCTTAGTGATACCCAAGGCCGATTAAACATAAAAGATAGTCCAATTCAACTATATCGGACACTCTGGACCTAATGGTGAGGTCCATTTTATGAACTGATGTAACACCCCGACTTTGCGTAATTAATAATTAGTTATTAATTATTACCGGCTTATAGAATGATCTAGGGAATTAATCATAATCCCGGCGGTCATGATAGATCGATAAAATAATTAAATATGTCTGGAGGAAAAGGGTAAAATACCCGAACCCAATTACTGATTTATTCGGTGAAATAACACCGCTTTAACACTAACGAAATCCGAATTAGCTAACCCAAAAAATCCCGAATGTTTAATAAATGACACGGAACCTCTGACACTGAAGAATGCTGAAATACGGAACTCTCGGAACAAACCGCGTCGAAAAATGAGTTACGGAATGAAAGTTATGAATGAAACATTGAAACTGAATTAATGCGCAGCCAAACAGGGCCTTAGCCCCAAAAATGTGAAAAATGGCCAAATTGGTGGTCAAAGGGAATTGAACCCTTGACCTTTAAGTGGAAAGAAATTTTACCCAAAAACTTACCAATTGGGCTACCCACACCTTTGTGCACATACTTGCAACTTATTTGTATGTAACACTGAATTATCCTAATCTGCCACCCAAACTGACCAATGGCAATTCATGCAAACCCCTCATGATTGCCTGAGTAGCCCCATCATCACTCTCTGCTCAAACTGAACCCTACAAAAATGTGTATACATGTATGTATATGTAGTGGTATACTAGGAGAAAGGGGGGGGATTCTCTAAAATCAAAATGTCTGCTATGAAAAGAAGGGAACAGATCTGTTGGGGGTGAGAGAGAGAGAAAATCCTTGTGAGGACTTGCATGTGTGAGATCAAGCATGGGTGTGCATGTGTGTGTATCCATGGAAAGAGATGCAACAAGAGGAAGGAGGAAGGAACTGAGGGAGACCCACGACTGATTTGTGAGGCTCTGAGGTGCCAAAGGCACAACCGAGGGGCTTGGACTGGGCTATGGAGGATCGATGATCATCCAAGAGGTAAAACATTAAAACTGCTCTAAAAATTTCCTGTTTAAATTTTTGGATCTGTTCCTGATATTTTTAAGCCATATAAATTGTATATATGCACTACTATGAGGCCTGGAACTGTCATGAACTAACTGAAAGGGGCGAATAGGGCTTGAAACCCAGAACTGTAACACGGCCGCCATTAATGACCTTGAGGTTGCAGGTCTGAATTGACCTCAACCAAACCAACTACTGATGGTCTGAACATGAACTAGATCTTCCTAGGGTTACGAATACCACCATCCGCGACCTGAAACCACACTGGAAGACCCTCAAATTGGGCATTATTCTTTTCGGCCAAGAAACCCAACTCCCAAATTAGGCTCCTAAACTGAAATTTCTAAACGGGATATTGATCCCCATAAATATACGGTCACAACAAGACAAGAATTGTGCGATTTGGTTGAGAAATAAGGCCCCACGACCGAACTAAAAACCTGCATGATAATCGGTTATACAGAGCTCAATCCTTGGATTCGAAGCTCAAAATTGATGCCAAGTTGTTGCTTTAGCCTCTAGGAACAGTTTGGAACCAAAATCAGTTGAAAACAGCCTTCGAAACTCCACGAAAATGGAGGAAACCGAAGCTGTCAATTAGGGCAACACAGGGGCAGTCGACGGGGAAGATAGAGTTGACTCGCCAAATCATTCGAGTTGGGCCGAGTCCACTCGGACACGTGTTGGTCTACGAGCGTGCCACTGATTTAAATAGAACGGCACCGTTTTACGCATTACCGTTTTGTTTTAAATTGAATTCCGGCTGTTTGGTTACGGTGATAACAAATTTAAAATTCGGAATTGGGCTAATCCTGAACATGGATAAGGGCCAATTAGGGGATAACAGGAATATTTAATTCCGGTTTTCTGAGGACCAGTGAACCGGTTGGTTCACTGGAGTTCTGGACCGGTTCAGTTTCTGAACCCTTGAACCCTTGGGCTTGAACCCCTAAAGAATGAAATTAGTTTTTAACCCCTAGAGTTTTCTGATATTATGAATTAACCCCCAACATTTCTGAAAATTATACAGTGGCCCAGATTCTGGGAAAATTATACATTTAAGCCCCTGCCAAATTAATTAAATAATAAAATAATTATTTTATTATTTTATTAATTAGGTAAAATTACGATTTTACCCCTGGACATTAATCATGTCAAACGGAGTCCAAATAAAGCAAATAAATAGTGTATTTTCACTATTTCAAGTATTCTGGACTCAATTGTACAGTCCAAATTGGGAAATTATGTACCGAAAAATACAGACACGTAGGTGTAAATTACTGTACTGCCCCTGATAGTACCCGAACTCAAATAAAAATAAAAGACAGTCTATTTTGACTATGTCGGGCGTTCTGAACTCAACGGTGAGGTCCGTTTAACGAACTGAAGTCCCGAAAAATACAGACACATAAAGTGTAAATGACCATACTGCCCCTGATGCTTCCCAGGGTCAATTGAATATAACAGATAGTCCAACTTAATTATGTCGAACACTCTGGACCCAATGGTGAGGTCCCTTTTATGAACTGACGTGCCGAAAAATATGACGCATGAAATTACCAAAATACCCCTGATACTGTACGAAGCCCAAATGAAGTCCGATTGGGACGAAATTGATAGCGATAGAAGCCTAGATACTGGTGAAACTGTAAACATGATTAAATAATGATTCGGAGTCAGAATCTTACAAAACGTAAAATGACCAAAATACCCCTGAGCACAATAAGTGCAAAGTAGAGGTCAAATAAAGGTCAAACTGATCTGATAAATTATCATAGGGATAATTATGAACACTGAAGGGCTAAATAAGACTCCGAGACAATCAATGCGTAAAACGAGAAATGACCGATGTGTCCCGATGACCAAAAGCGAATACCAAACGAAGTCCAAAGGACTTAGAAAATTAGGTACAAGATATTTGGGACATTCTGAGGACCATGATAAGGTCCAGGATAAGAATGGCAAAATTACCATTTTACCCCTAAGGCTAAATAAGCACCTAACTGATAGCAATTTAAGTCTAAAAGACTTAGAACTTCATATATAGAATATATGGGATATTCCGAGGACCACGACTGGGTCCGGGACAAGAATGGCAAAATTACCATTTTGCCCCTATCGTTAAAATAAGAACCTAACTGATACTGATTGGAGTCTAAAAGACGTATGACTTTATATTTAAGATATAAAGACCATTCTGAAGACCTTGATAGGGGTCCGGGGCAAAAGTGACAAATGACCGTTTTGCCCCTAAGACTGAATAAGTAACTGACTGATAACGATTGAAGTCCAATGACTTAGGTTATAATCTTGATGACTGCTAAGCCTAATTTAAGAATAAAATAGCCCCGGATGAAACCCGATGAAAGGGCGATAGGCTACTAGGTTATCTTAGGTAATCCGATAGACACCTAAGATGACGAATAAGACCTGAATGAATAAATTCTGATCTGTCTGTGATTGATGATGATTGTTCAGGATATACATGGTGATGCCTGACGTACTTGGAGGTTATCAGATTGTTTATGCAAGGAGATAACCGTAACAGTTTGTGAGTAACCCTGACTCCTGAATTGGTGTATAAGCACACCGTCTAGTTACTGTATTTTAAATACTGTACTGTACTGTTTTACCTGATACACTGATTTCATGCCCTTATTCAAATGCATGATTTTTACTGTCTGATTCCTTTGTTCTGTACTGCAATAAACCTATCGCTACTTTTACTGAAAGAACAACTGACTCTTGGTACCACCTCAGTCTTGAGCACTATATGAGCATACTGCACTGTTTAATCTGTGCATACTGTACTGTTTATTCTGTTATACTGTTCTGCTCTGCTCATTACTGATTTGTTCTGTTACTCTGATGTTTTAACTGATCTGTTCTGTTACTCTGATGTTTTAACTGATTTGTTCTGTTACTCTGATGTTTTAACTGTACTCTTGTTTTTAATACTGTTTTAATGAACGTGTTTAACTATCTGTTATGTTTGATCTGTTCTGTTCTGTTCCACTCAACACTGACCTGTTCTGTTTGATCTGTCCTGACCTGTTCTGTTTGATCTGTCTGACCTGTTTTGTTTGATCTGATCTGTTCCGTCCTGATCCGTCCTGATTTGTTATGTCTGATCTGTTCCGTCCTGATCCGTCCTGATCCGTCCTGATTTGTTATGTTTGATCTGTTCCGTCCTGATCCGTCCTGATTTGTTATGTCTGATCTGTTCCGTCCTGATCCGTCCTGATTTGTTATGTCTGATCTGTTCCGTCCTGATCCGTCCTGATTTGTTATGTCTGATCTGTTCTGTCCTGATCCGTCCTGATTTGTTATGTCTGATCTGTTCCGTCTTGATCCGTCCTGATTTGTTATGTCTGATCTATTCCGTCCTGATCCGTCCTGATTTGTTATGCTTGATATGTTCTGTCCTGATCCGTCCTGATTGATATTGTACCAGTTTGTTCCGTCCTGTTCAATTTCGATATGTCTTGTTCTGATAGATGTATTGTTCCGTTTTGTTTCGACATGTTCAGTTTCGATATGTCTTAATCTGATTGATGTATTGTTTCATTTTGTTCCGTCATGTTCAGTTCCGATATGACTTGTCCTGATTGATATTGTTTCGTTCGCTTCCGTCATGTTCAGTTCCGATATGACTTGTCCTGATTGATATTGTTTCGTTTTGTTCCGTCATGTTCAGTTCTGATATGACTCATCCTGATTGATATTGATTCGATTCGTTCCGTTGATGATATACTTGTATCCTTGATTGATATACTGTTTCCACTCAGTTTTGTCTTGTTCCGTTCCGTTGATGATATACTTGTATCCTTGATTGATATACTGTTTCCACTCAGTTTTGTCTTGTTCCGTTCCGTTGATGATATACTTGTATCCTTGATTGATATACTGTTTCCACCCAGTTTTGTCTCGTTCCGTTCTGTTGATGATATACCCGTATCTCTGGTTGACATATTGTTTTCGCTCCGTTCTGTTATGTTCCGTTTTGTTTTATTCTGATTTGTCAAGTTTTATTCCGTTCTGTTCGATTATGACTTGTTATGTTCTGTTCCGTTCCATTCTATTATGTTTTATTGTGATCCGTTCTGACCTGTTCTATTTCGACCCGTTTTATTCTGACCCGTTCTATTCTGACCTGTTTGTCTCTGATTGATATATTGGCATCATTTACTATTCTGTTCTGATTTGTTGTGCTTTGTTTCGTCCTGTTCTGATTTGTTATGTCCTGCTCTGCTCGGTTCTGCTTCATCCTGACCTGTTGTGTTCTGTTCTGTACGGTTATACTTGATATAGTCTGTTATGTTCTGTCTGTCCTGACCTGTTGTTTTATTTTGTTCAGTCCTGCTTTATTCTATTGAAACTGCATTTAAAGTAGCTTTATAAAACTGCTATTTCTGGAATGACTGAACTATCCCATATGCTTGATAAGCAAGAACTGGTTTTGAAACCCTTGATAGGGAACCTGTGTTACTCATTGGGCTTTTCGAAGCTCACCCCATTCCCTAACATTTTTCAGGAATTATGTTTATTGGATCTGATGGCACTGATCTGTGGAGACTGGATTATTGAGGAATGAATCTATTTAATCAGGTGAGTGATGTATTATAACTGACTTGACTGATATGTACTGAATATAGATATGGCTCATGGATTTAAATGGTACTCTAGAGATTATAGTTCTGCTCTATTGTTATATGTCAAATTATAGATATGCTCTGAGGTTGAGTTGTTAATTGTTGGATTTTAGACTTGCTCTGTGTGATACATATCCTACGGTGGATACATGAGTTGCATTCCCGTGATAAAAAGAAAAAAAAAAGGTTTTAAATTCCGCTGCATCTGACCCTACAGTCGGAGTGCAATTCACTGGAAAGTTCAGAAATTGCCTTCGGTTGGTCGCGTGGCGGCTAACTGGCATCACGTCCTCGACATCCGCGTAGGGTGGGGTTCGGGATGTGACAACTGAGGTCCCGAAAAGTTCGGTCATACAACATATGAAATTATCGAATTGCCCCTAATACTGTATGAAGCCCAAATAAAGTCCAAATTGGGCAAAATGGACACCAATAGAAGCCCAAATACTTGTAGACTCATATATATGATTAAATTATGATTCGGGATCAGAACATCAGGAAATATGAAATGACCAAAATACCCCTGAGCACGGTAAGTGCAAAGTAGAGGTCGAATAAAGGTCAATTTGATCTAATAAATTATCAGAAGCATAATTATGATAATCGAAGAGCCAAATAAGACTCCAAGATAGTCGGAGTGTAAAATGAGAGATGATCAATGAGTCCCGATGATCGAAAGCAGATACCAAATGAAGTCCAAAAGACTTAGAACTTCATATATAAGCTATATGGGGCATTCTGAGGACCACGATAGGGTCCGGGGCAAGAATGACAAAATTACCATTTTGCCCATAAAGATAAATAAGTACTTAACTGATAACAATTGGAGTCCAAAGGACTTAGAACCTTATATTTAAGCTATGTGGACTATTCCGAGGACCACGATAGGGTCTGGGACAAGAATGGTGAAATTACCATTTTGCCCCTAAGGATTAAATGAGTACTTAATTGATAACAATTTAAGTCCAAAAGACTTAGAACTTCATATATAAGATATATGGGATATTCTGAGGACCGTGATAGGGTCCGGGATAAGAATGGTAAAATTATCATTTTGCCCCTATGGTTAAACAAGTACTTAATTGATAACGATTTAAGTCCAAAATACTTAGAACTTCATATGTAAGATATATGGGATATTCTAAGGACCATGACAGGATCTGGGACAAGAATGGTGAAATTACCATTTTGCCCTTAAGGATAATAGGTACTTAACTGATAACAATTGAAGTCTAAATGACTTAGATTATGATCCTGATAACTGATAAGCCTAATTAAAGAATGAAATAGCCCTGGATGAATCCCGATGAAAGGGCAATAGGCTACTAGGCTATCTTAGGTAATCTGACAAATGCCTAAGATGATGAATAAAACCTGAATAGATGAATTCTGATCTGATCTATCTGTGATTGATGATGATTATTATTCAGGATATGCATGGAGGTACCTGACGTATCTGGAGGTTATCAAATTATTTGTACAAGGAGATAAGCGTAAAGTTTGTGAGTAACTTGGAACTTCTGACTTGGCGTATAAGTTACACCGTCTAGTTACTGTATTTTGATTTACTGTACCATTTTGTATACTATACTGTTTAAATGCATACTCTTTTATAATGCATTACACGTGACATGATTTTGTACTTTCCTGCTCTCCTGTTCAGCTTGGTCTGTCTTATTTCGTTGTATGGTCTGTTCTGATTCGGTTCTGCTATGTTGTGTCTTACTCTTGGTACCATTCCAGTTTTGAGTGGTTTGGCATAAGTAGGCTTGATTATGTGTCTAATTGGCATCTTGCTTTGTTATGTTATGTTCTGTTCCGCTCAATACTGACCTGTTCTATTCTTTGATTTGATTGCCTATACTCTTGAACGATATACTGGCATCCTGTACTGTTTTATCTGTTCTAGTCTGTTGTTCTATTTTGATTTTTTCTTTTCTGCTATGTTCTGATCTGCTTGTTCCATTTAGTTCAGCCTTGCTTCATTCTACTTAACTGCATTTAAGTGGATTTATAAAACTACTATTTCAGAAACAACTAAACTACTCTTGTGCTTTGTAAACAAGAAATGGTTTTGAAACCCATGACAAGGAACCTGTGTTACTCATTGGGCTTATTTAAGCTCACCCCATTCCCTAACATTTTTCAAGAATTATCTCTATTGGATTAAAATGCACTATGATGTGGCGTGGACAGGCCGAGTGGCGGTCCAAGTAAAGGATCTGATGGCACTGATTGTGGATACTTGGATTATTGTGGATTGAATCTAGTTATTTCGGTGAGTGACATGATTTAATTGATGCGATTAAATTTACTGATATTGGGACATGGCTCATGGTAATGGTACTCTAAGAGAGATTAGATATACTTGTGTTATATGTTTGATTATAGACGTGCTTTGAGGTTAGAATTATTAGCTCTCTAGTTTTAGACTTGCTCTGTGATACATATTCCTACGGTATTTTAAATGAGTTGCATTCCCGAGATAAAAAGTTTTAAATTCCGCTGCATCTGACCCTACGTTCGGAATGCAATTCGTCGGTAAGTTCAGAAGTTGCCTTGATTGGTCGCGTTGTCTGTCGGCAAACTAACAAGGCGGCTGACTGGCATCACGTCCTCGACATTCGCGTAGGGTGGGGTTCGGGATGTGACAATAACACTTTGGTCAAATGTATCATTTTTTTTTCCATAATAAGGGATTTAAAATATCAATTGCATACAACCCATAGTCATCTTCAGGGACCAACATTCCAGTACTATCAACTAACAATTCTGTATAACCTGTTCGGATGGGGTAGAAACAGAGGCTCTTTAACTACAGACGCACTACTTGATGTTGAAGGTTTGTAATCTTTAGATTTTGCAATATCATCCTCAGCCACTGGATTTCTCTACCGTCACACAACTGGTTCGTCATCGTTCAGAGTCATCATCAAGTTCGTTGCCAGAATTTTCCTCAAAGCCTTCATTGTTTTCCAACACCACAACATCACCAGATCGCATATCTACATCAGTTTCAGGCCTATCATAGTCCCAAAATCATCGTTGCTATACATCAGATCATAGATTTACATTGAACAGTTCATCGTGTATAAGTAGTTCATACAGCACGATGATTGAACAGTTCATCGTGTTCTATATCAGATGTTGTTCAGTCCCAAAATCAACCATCGGATTGCAATAGTTGGCATGATCCATCATCATCATTGACCTATAGAAACCCATCACTGCTCCGTCGCCCATTGCTTCGATTCCCCGCAACCCCGATCGTCCCCGTCGCACCTTCGGTTTTGCGGCTCACACCCTTGCTTCGCCGCCTCTGCCTTACTCTCCTTTGATCTTCCTTCCCATTTCTTTTCTTCCCTCTCTCTCTTTCTCTCTCAACCGTAGCCACCGCCCCTTCAGCGCCCACTCCCTCTCTCTCTTTTTTTTCTTTCCTTCTCTCCCTCCCTGACCCGTTGTCACGACCCGAAACCCACCCTGTGCGGATCTCGAGTCGGGACCGCCACCCTTCGGCCCGGAGGCCTCGGATCAAGGCTCGTACATAAGTGACGGTATCGAATAGATGTGCCTCATGTGGTTGCGGAAGCGTGAAAAAATTTTTCTTTTCTTTTCTCATTTTAAAATTTGCTCATCCGTCCGATATTGCCGCTATTCACAATGGTACACATGATTATACATTCAGAGCATAACTAAAAACTTAGAGGGCTTTTATAATAGATTCATGCTCAGCTGCCCCTTGGGGCTTAATACATAACGGTTCACTACCTTACTAAAACAAAGGTTACATCTTAAGTTCATGAATACTTAACAAAAGAACTCCTTAGATGTCCCTTCCAAAAACAGCTAAGCTCATCCTCATCGTCTTCAAATCAGCCCTATTGTCAATCACCTGAAAGGGGGATCCGAACAAAGTTCGGGTAAGCTAATCTAAGCTTGTGAGCAATTCCAACATTCGTCATGGGGTTTCAATCAATAGTGGTTTTAGCTCATAAAGGTTTATAAATCAATCACTGTCAATTGTTCGTATCTTTTGAACACAGAATATATACATTCATAAAACTCATAGCATTGAAACATTTAAAATATTCAAGCTAACATATGCTTTTTCATATAAAAATTGTAACTCTGAATACATAATATATGCATTCCATAAAACTCACAGCTCTAAAACATGTAAAATGCTCAAGCTAAAAAAGTGTCCTTCTTTAAATAGAGTACATATGAACTCAAACATGTAAATATGAAAATGAGGATTTAAAATCTGCTTTCATTTTCAAATATCTCTTCTTCTCACTTTAACTCTTGGAATCTGTTTCGAACCAGACTCCCGTTTTACGTATACGTGGAGATATCTCATTTGCCTAGGGGATTAGATCCTGCTATCGGGCATTTCACATGATAGATCCGCGGGGTTCCGTACAACCCTACTCACTACCTATGTGATGATGCACATGATACGTCCATTGAGTTCCGTACAACCCACAACACTACCTATGTGCTTATTGCACATGATAGGTCCGTCGAGTTTCGTACAACCCACAACACTACCTATGTGTTTATTATTTATCTTGCAAAACGTTTGTCATATGACTTTTATATGAAAGCCTTTTATGAGTATTTAAAACATGTGACGTATAACTTTTGCAGTGATGATTCAATAGTTGCCATAATCAAATTCAGAATATTAGAGGAAATCAGACATGCTAACTATTTTGAAAAGGAAACATTTACGGATATAAATATGTAAATAATAGTGGAGCATGTCATAGCGGAATATTTAAGAAAACAAAAATCATGAATATTGAATTTGATATATCAATGCTTGTAAATATCTTGAACTAAAAAACATCCGTTGAAATCCGTGGAGTTAAAGCCTCCACTTCAAATGCAAGATTACTCACCTCGGTCCTTTAGGGTTAGTGCTAAAAATGCGCTTTCCCACTTTCCTTGTAGTTCCTAAGAACAATTCATAAACATCTCATCAACTTCACATTCATTGTAATATCATCTTGATATTCTTTAACTTATGCTTAAATCGTATTAGATCCTAAAATGATTTCATAATTTCATATGAGCTTAACTTAACTCGTACTCTTAACCTATGACACAATTTAATGTGTTAGAAATTAAATTCATTTTAATTTATACTCTTCTGGTAGCTCCATTAACTTTAATTTAAATTTATTTACTTCACATATTTACGTGTCGTGTCTTTTCGTAATTCATTTCCTCGTATACGCCTTAGATTAATACTTTGGCATTACTTTAATTTATAGTCATCTGACAGATGCTATTCAACAAATTTTATGTCTCTTTATTTTTTGACATCTCTTTTGGTCAAATAGACTCTATCATTGAGTCCGGAGCGTCGAAGAAAGTCGATTTAGGCTTTCCCAGAATTTAATTCAGACTTTCATATGTAAAAGGGCAAAATGGTCATTTATCGTTTTACGTGTCACATTTTTCCGTACTTCGTTTCGTAATTTGGACTCCATTATTGAGTTCGGGATGTCAAAGAAAGTTAATTTAGACCTTCTCTAGTTTCATTTTGGCTTTGGGGGTACCAAGGGTAATTTGGACATTTTAGCATTTTTACGGGTCATAAATTTTTCGAGACCTCGTCTCGTGTTGTGCACCTCACCATTGGACTCAGAAGGTTCGAGATAGTAAGAATACACTAATAGCTTGTTAATTTTGGTCAAAGGGTATTTTGGTCATTTATCCCTTTACGTGTCTTTATTTTTCAGGTCCTGTCTCATAAAACGGATCCTACCATTAGCTTCAGAATATCCAAAATAGTAAGGATACACTATTCATATGTTTAATTTGGACTTCGTTTGCTTCATATATGACCCAGGGGTAAAATAGTAATTTTGCATTATTCATTAAATAATTATTTAATTATTTTTCTAAGGGCCTAATTGCATAAAATTTTCATCAAATGGGCCACAGTGGGATTTCTCATAGTTTTGGGGTCAATCCGTAAATAAGAAAATTTCTGGTTCATTAGATTTAATTTAAAACAGAAAACTAATGGGTTCGGTTGAGGTTTAAGTGAACCGGTCCGGTCTGATTGTAAACCAACCGGTCCGGTCGGTTTTTGACATAATGCTGACGTCATGATGACGTCAATCCTAAATGTTTTAAAAATTAAAATATTCAAACCTCCAAACGTCACCGTTTAAATAACCCCATAACCCGTTGGATCTGGATTTAACCCAGACCCGTAACCGACCTAGGGTCCGACCCGAACAGTGTCATCTTCCCCAACGAAGCCGACACTGTTCATCTCAAAACCCTAACTTTTACAGTTGAATTTCGTGGCATTTTAAGGACTCTTTTCTTCTGTCTTTTCCAACAATCCCCTAAGACCTTAAGGCACGTTTTAGTATCGATTTAAGGGCTTCGAATATGGCTCAGGTGCTCGGTCCAAGTCGCGATAACCGGACCTGCAACTCGAGGGTTCATGCTTTTTTCTTGATCATTTCCTATGAGGTTGGGCTCGTTTTAATCCCCTCTTCATGGGGTTTCGTATTTCATTAACAAGGGTAGGTTTAATCTCATGTTTTTGAGATTTGTTTTGGGAACCCGAACCTGTACTTTGGTTTTTGGAAGGCTTTCTTTGGGATTTTTGATCGTGTAGTAGGGTTTTTAACACCCTTAAGGATCTAGTCTAGGTCCCCATGAACCAAACATGGTTTGATTGCCATGAGTTCAGACCTGCTATAAGCAAGGTCTTCCCATGGCGGTTCTTCATTGGTTCTGCATTTTTAGAGTGTTCTAGAGCCTAATTTTGTTCTTGTTCTTGGTAAAATATTGTTCTAAGCATCATATGTACAAAATAAATGCTCAAAATAATTCATAAGTAGGAAAATTTCTAAAGAGAGAAAATGATAAATTTGAATATTTCTCACATTTTTCACTGTTTCTCTCCTTCTTCTACTTCCTCCGAGATCTCCTTTCTCTTCTTCTAAACTCTCTCTCTCTCTCTCTCTCTCTCTCTCTCTCTTTTTGTGTGTATCTAATATATGCATATGTATTCATATCAATGGCCATCACCAACTCCTTTCTTTTCACCCCCTTACCCTATCTCAATCAGCCTCACTTTCTGATTTGGCCATGCCTTCTTCCATTCCCCTTCGCCTAACAACATATATTATACATATATTGTACATAGGCACCTTACTTCCTCTCACTTCCCACCATACCTCCTTGTCTCCATGTATATATATATATATATATATACATATATTATACACTATGGACACAATATATATATATATATGTACACTCATTAGCCGTACCATATATATATATATATATATTATATTTATTTTATTTTATTTTTCTTATACCCAATATTACATGTATATATATATATATCTATATAATTATACATATATAATTACTTACACATGCTTGATCACATAATACACTTTTATGTGTGTATTTTAATTGATAATAAATTTCATAAATTTAATTAATTAATTATTTTAATTTAACTAATTATTTTCCTTAAGTGTAGGTATCTTCACACTAATTTTTCTTAACCTCGTAATACATGTCCTATAACTCAATATTTTGGGTCGGGGTATTACACCCGTAATCGCTCCCCCTTCTGCGCGTCTCATTCTCTTTCTCTCCTTCTAATCTCATCAGTTACGCCCCCTCATCCCTTTATCTTTTTTTTTTTTTTTTTCTTTCGGTCGTTTTCATTTCAACCCAACGCATGGGTTCCCCTGCGCCCCTTCACTTTTTTTTTTTTCATTTCATTTCAGTTTCATTTTTTTTTCTTTTCTTTTTCTTTTTTTCCCTTCCTCTCTTTCTTTCCTTCCATTTTTTTTTAGTATAAACTTTTATCTTCCCCCCTTTTTATTTTAATTTAATTTATCTTATTTATTTCAACTTCATATTTTTTTTTATATTTTAGTATCCGTTCGTGGTTTTGCTCGGGCATTGCCCGGAAACTATTCGTATTTCCAAAATCATTGAATTCCCAACCGTTCCATTTTATTCAATATTAAATAAGAAGCTTTAACGACTCGGTTTACATAGCCTGCTCAATCACATCTGGGTTAGGGTGTTACATTCTACCCCCCTTAAATTGAGTTTTCTGCCCAAAACTCGATTGTTCATAACCCATGACACTCTGTCACCTCATCATGCCCATTCTATCATCACAGTTCCCTTTGTAATCTGTCTCTTGGACTTATCTTTGGGATTCATAAGCTATATTCTCACGCAAGAAAATTTCTTTATACAAAGTTCCGAGTTATTTTGTATTCCTCTTTATTTTAAATCAATAGTGAATTTGAAAGTCAAGGATTTGACTTGTTAACTTCCCGGCACTTTTAACTCGTTGTCTCCAAATTCTAATATTAATATCAGGGTTAGAGGTTTGTTACTTCCATTACTCACCCTGAGTCATCTTTTTAGTAACTTGACCACTTCCTTTGTTACCAGTATCTTGACTAGTTCTATGTCTAGTCGTTATATTCATCTCATTTGGTACTAAGTCGTGATTACCTTACTGATCATGGTCTGTCAACTTCCATTGACATTGTATGGCATATCATGTGCCAGGTAAAGGTATCTAGTACCTTGATCTTTTCTTTTCAATCCGTTTCTTTGATAGTGGTCATAGGAAGTCAACAGTGTAACTAGACTACACCCCTTCTATCGTTTAAGGTGTTTTGGACTTCTAATTCAAGTGCTTTAAGTTTTACTAAGGACAATGTGTGATATCCCGACCCAGGATACGACACGTTTATCGAGGTCAATCGACTGAATAGTGTAATGTGAGCTGTTTGAGCTTTATATCATAGTATTTTATGGAACCAAACGATTGAGGGATGAGAATGGTTTGCTTAGTATACATAGTGTCGGGCAACACCCAAGCACCTTAAGACCCGACATCGTGATGCGTGCACGCAGGCATTTCCATGCACGAGCGTAAATCATGGGCACGTAGTATGTCAAAAATAAGGGAATGTGTACGCCAGTATAAACGAATTATACGTACAAATATAAATACATATATACACTTGCATGAATGGGTGCTATTTATTAATGAATAAGTATAAATTATGTATTATACATGTGTATATACATAGTATGATATATATATGTATACAAATGATAAAATGAAAAAGAAAAGAAAAGAAATCAAGTGGTGTGTGTGCTGTACAAAGTGTCGGCCAAAGTGTGTGTGTGTTGGTGTGTGTGTGTGTAGTGTGTGTTATGTATATTATATTACATATATATATATATATATACAAATATCATACACCCATTGAATGCAAACCTATATTCTTAGAAGGAGAGAAAGTGAAAAATTAATGGGGCAGAGAGTTGAGTCAAAGAAAGGGGTTGGTAGAGAGAGAAAGTAGAGAGAGAAAGAGGCGGTGGAAGTTTTATATATATATACATGTTATGGGAGGATAGAAAGGAGAGAGATTTAGAAACTGTGATGTCTCAAAGGTTGGGAAATTGATTGGGGAGAACACAGAAGCAAACCAAAAAGGGATACAGAGGTGAAAGAAGGAAACTGCACCAAGAAAGAATCAGAAAATTAAAAGGTAAGTGGGTATTCTGTTTTCAAATTTTTAGCATGATTCGTGTAGTTTTAACAGTAGGATATTGTTCAGCACGGAAAATGGGAAATATTACAGAAAGAATCACTTGATTTGGGTTAGAAACAAGCTAGAAATCATGAGTTGCAGGTATGAGAGAATAATCGGAAGTTTGGTATTTTATGTATAAAACTTGATTTAAATTGCATAGGATTGATCCCATATAGTGCAGAAATTTAATAGGGAAAAAGAGGAGTCAAAACAGTGAGCAACCGAGTTCAAAATTGGAAATAACCAGGTCACCGGAGTTACGGGTTTGCTCAAATTCGTGAGGATTTAATGCTTCAAATTAAAAACTAAGTTTAGAAATAAGATCCCCATGAAAAACTACAAAAGAAGACATTTAAAAACCTGTTGAAAAATGGTAGGAATCCGGTCGCCGTCGCCGGAGATGGCGACGGAACCCTACCGGTGCTCCACCGGAAAAATGAGGAAGATGATACTGTTGTGTTGGGTTCGGGTATCGGGTCACGGTTCGGATCCGGGTCAGGACCCAACCGAATTAGAAACGGGTAATCAAAACGGTGCAGTATTGGGTTAGGTTTAAAATGTTTTAAAATCCAATTGGGTGTGTTTGGTAACAGGGGCAAGAAATTGGAAATTGGGAGAAAACAGGAACAAGGATATCCTATCCCAGTTTTGTAAATAACCACTGTTTGGTTATTCCTATTTAGAATAGGATTTTCAGAAATTACAATTTGACCCAGAAGTTACGAAATTTACAAATTGACCCCCTGAATTTTAGTTATTCTAATTTGACCCCCCAGAATAAAATATTAATTAAATATTAATATATTTAATTAATTTAAAATAATACAAAAATACAAAAATGCCACTGAGTCAAAAAGCAGTCAAACGGACTCCAATTAAAATAAAAGAATAGTGAGATTTTACTATTTCGAGCATTTCGGACTCATCTATGGGGTCCGATTTACGAAAAGAGGTCCCGAGAAGTGAGAACCCGTAAAAGTATAAATGACCATTTTACTCTTTTCAGTAACAATGTCCAAATTAAACATATGAATAATGTATTTCAACTATCTCGTACATTCTAAGACCAATGTTGAGGTCCGTTTCATGAGACGGGGTCCCAAAAAAATAGAAATAATCGTAAAAGTGCAAAATGATCATTTTGCCCTTTTTAGTACAAAAGTCCAAACGGAATTCCGCAAAAGCCTAAATCGACTTTCTTTGGCGTTCCGGACTCAATGGTAAGGTCTAAATTAGTATTAGAAATACTTATGATAGAAAGGCATAAAATTTGTTGAATAGCATTTATTCTGAAACGTATTACTGATATATAGGAGACTCGACCAGGAAAGGCAACCTCACAGGATACTGATTTAAGAACGCATAATTAGAGGTAAGTAAATTCCCTTTCTCTTCCATGTAGTGTTTCTAAAGCCAAGTTTATTCTTTACTGCCAAACTTGTACTTTTGAAAGTACCTCACGTTATTGCTATCCACAATGTGACATTGTTCTATCTTGTGGACATTGAGTGACTGCTATATCATTGTTATTATGTTGAACCATGCCTTGAAAGGCCTACTGTTATGCTTTCATTGTATATATGATATTCCGTTTTTATACTCTTATGGAATCACTTATGATCATGAAATGTTGATGTATACCGGATTTGTGCTCAGTCACAATATCCATCCGATGCTTTCTGACTTGATTGGAGACCTAAGGGTCGAGTACATGAATGGACAGGTGGCAGGAATGAATTCCTCGAAGGCTTTCCACCGGCAATTGACTGGCATGATCATTGACATTTCATTGGCATCTCATTTGCATTTTGACTAGAATGTTACAGAATAAAAGCATCTCGACTGGATTGTTATGGTTACGTTATTCAAGGAATACTCTTCCTTATGATTCATCTTACATTGAGAGAACCTTCTTTATTGATTCATTGTGATCGGTTTATTGTGGCAGTATCTTCATATTGATATATTGTTATTGAGAGATTCATGTTGATGTTATTTCCATTACTCCTGATTGTACATTATGACTTATTGTTCATTTGCCCTCATGGCAACTGTTCTCATTGGCTATCACAGCATCTCTTCTCTTATGATTGGCTATCATAATCTTATTCATGGATTCATATTTCACCGATACTAGTGTCGGAGATCTGTTTTTACTTGCTGAGCTCTCGTAGCTCATTCCACCCTACTTACCCCCATTTCAGGTAATGACGCTGCAAGACCCCAGTAAGAGTCTGAAAGCGTAGGAGGACATTTTGAGGAACTGTACCAGTCTATGTTTAGTTCTCCCATGTATTCACCACCCACGGGTGCTGGTTATGTCTGGTTCTTATTTTGTTATTGTAGAAGCATATCATGTATTGAATAGACTTTCGCTGACATTGTGTACTGAAAGACTTCCGCTGATTATGGTCATTGATAAGACTTCTGCTGATTATGGTCATTGATAAGACTTCCGCTGATTATGGTCATTGATAAGACTTCCGCTGTTATTGTTTTAAGATTTTAGTACTTTGCATATTAGTACTATGATACAGGAATGGAAAAAGTAGGGATGACTTTCGGGTCGGCCCCGCGACACGAGATCTGCATAGGGTGGGTTTCGGGTCGTGACACAATGTATCATATTCCTTTTTGTTTTCATGAGTATCTTTTGGTTTGTGTCAAGATGATTTACTCGTATTCTCTTTGCATTACAATTTTTATCCCCTGCATGGGTGACTTCAAATTTATTCAAACTTCCCATTTGTGATTTCTCAATCAGCTGTTCATTCCTTGTGGAAGTATCAATCCTCTTTTCTTTTCATTTTGAATTATTCTTTGACATTCCTTTCTTTGTTTTCAAATTTGTGTTCATTTATCCTTTTATGAATTAGATAGGTTGATGAAATCAATTCCTCTATCCTAGGCTAGTGCCTTTTACAATTACTCCTTTCACAGGTTTCAATTCCTCATCCCTTCATAGCTTAAGGTATGGTACATATACTTAGAACTTATTCAACGTTTACAAATTTGTTCTGTCAAGAACTTATTCAACCGTATAGAGAATTCATTGTACATTCTGTGACTTTATATCATAATTCAGGGTTGTTCACATCAATTAGTCGTCCTATCATTTTATCGTTACATTTGGCATTCAAAGTTAATCAAGATTATGTCCAGTTTTTTCCACTATGAAATTTCTCAACTTCTTTGGTTTCACAGATGTAGTTATTCTTACTTTCTACCTCAATCTCTATTGTTCTCGTAACCCAAAGAATTAGGCATCACTTTAGCACAGTCGTTGTCCTCACCAGTTTTTCTAGGCATTATGCTACAATTTTTCATCTCTTTAATTTTTAGATTGCGTTAACCCTCAAAATTCATTCAGAATCATCAATCGTTTATCTTTTGAAATAGATTCAGTTAACTCACTAAAATACTGCCCTCAATTGGGTCATAGTGTCACTCAGACCAACAAGATCTATTAAATTTTTTCCCAATAATCATTCATCACATGTCAATCTCCCTTTAGAACCATGACATTTCATAACGCTCATTTGATAGTTTTGTTTAATCAGTATTTGCCTCCCAACGATCCGTTTGTCATCAATCCATCTAGAATCTCAAACTCCTCACATCACTATTCATTAAGTATTCCTCAGACCATGTCTCATATTTATTTTTTGTTAAATCCACCGACCTTTCAAGAATTCATAATCCCAACTCTATGTCACCTTATATCTGCTAAAAGAGCATTAACCAGTTCGCTTGTTCAAATGATAGTTTCCCCCCAAAGACTATTAACCTTAGTATTTAAACGAACTGTCGTCCTCAAAAGTCATCGATCATTTAACTATTTAAATCCTCGGATTCCTAATTCCTTTAAGAGTGTCTAATCGGTTAATTATCGTGTACTCATGATCGATAAATCATATGCTCTATGTATATCATTCATGAATAATGATTTCCTCGAACTACCTCAAAACTCATTTATCATCTCAATTTCATGGTTTCTCTAGATAATTTCCTACCAGTTCAGTCTTTACGATATCTTAGATCACAAGATTCATGGACTTCTTCTTAATATTTATTCATTCTATGTCAGCCTCTTTCCAAAATCATCACATTTCGTAAGATCAATTCTGACAATCTAGCTCATTTAATAACTGTCTTCAAGACTTTACTCCTCTCTACTCTATCAGGATCTACTTATGACTTACTCAACAATTTTTATATTTTTAGTCCTTTTGTAATTATTCATTCAATTCCCTCTAGACTATCTCTCATTCTAACCTCGTATTTATCCATAACATCTATCGAAATTTTGCTTAGTATTTTCAGTGTCCTCCCTCGAGAATCCTCATCGTTTATCTTTTACACATATTACTATTTCCTTAACGGTCACTAATTACTTAATCTTCACAATTGTTCAAGAATCACTGATTTTCATCCTAACATATAGTATTTTCCCCCAATATATAACATTCATCAATGATAAACCTCTCGATAGTATTGAAACAATTAGCATATAACTTAGAGGTTCTGTTTCTAAGTTCAACTTAGCAGTAAATGCGAAAACTATAAATCAATCCGACAATGTATACAGAAAATAACATTTAGTGTTCACATAACAGTCTATCTTAATAATGTCAATGGTATCTATCGACTGACTCTTAGACTTTAATCGTTCTAGTACTCTAATCTTGTCTCCCATGACTCGATCCTATCTCCTATGACTCACTAGAACCTAAGACTCTGCTCTGACACCAAGTTGTCACGACCCAAAACCCACCCTATGCGGATTTCATATCGCAGGGCCGGCCCAATGGCTGTCCCTACTTTTTCATTCTTTTACCGATGATAACAGTAAATAATATAAACATTACATTAAAGTGCGGAAGCTTTATTATAATTATTATTCAAAGACTAAACTTAAACTAATAATATACTGATCATGAACCACTCTTAGGTGGTGAGTACATGGAGAGACTTCATTCATTACTATTATGCTCCTCAAATGTCTCATTAAGCTCCTAATCTCCTACTGTGGTTTTGTAACATTCTCACCTAAAAAATTTGTAAGGGGGGGTGAGCTAATAAAGCCTAGTAAGTAAAAGCCTATCTCAAATACGGGTTATGGATTACATAGGAAAACATGAATTCAAGATAACATGATAGTCAGTCATGACAACGATTTCAGTTAGCAGTAAAGTGCCACAAGGCCAATGAATAGTAAAGCCCAATAATCACAATCAACATGAATACTGCCATAGTAAAACGGTCAAAGTCAAACATAATTAATGAGTGAACAGTTAACATCAATGCATATGAAATGTCCTCGTAACTCTATATGTAAGAAAACCCCCATCACCATATGTCCAATCACGAATTTGACCCATAGGTCCCTGTTAATCGGCCCGTAGGTCCAATCAATCGATAAAAACACTCCCATCACCATTTGTCCATTTACAATCTCAACATGCAATGTATGAACTAACATGACACGCATATAATGATAGGCGTTAGTACAATGCATCAAATCATGAGATATCAGTCAATAGGCCTCCACCAGATAGGACAATATCAATAGCGGGAACAATAACAGTAGATACATACATGAGTCTAAGTTTTGGCAGTAGTAGAAAGATCGTGGCTTGGAAAACCACATATAAGAGATAGGAATCCACTTACATTTAACCCGTGTGATCTACCTCAGTATCACGTCACTTTTCCTTTTCTTTTTTGAGTTCTCTATCATTCAGTAGACATGTCTCAGTTCTAATGTTATTCCTCAAATCTTATGCCTCATTATTATAAGTATTTCCTTTACTAACTTAGACCCTATCATCGAGTCTGGAATGTTTGAAATAATAAAAATTCACTATCCATCTACTTTAATCGGAGTCTATTTGACTCACATTTGACTCAGAGGCATTTTGGTCATTTGGCTCTTCTACAGATATTTTATTTATTTATTTATTTATTTTTTTTGAACTCTGTCTTGTAAAACAGATTTTACCATTGGCCTTAAAATATCCGATACATAAAAAAAATTCTATTCATTTATTTTATTTGGACATCGAAAAATATCTCAATCATTTACTAAATTAGTTAATTAATTAAATTAATTACTCGTATATATTAGTTTGGTTAGAGCTTGGCCACACGTGCCTCGGTGGCACGATGGTTCCTTGGTTTTGCCATCAAAGCTGAATAATCTAACTTCAGAATGTGAAAGATCATTACCCTTTGGTCCGTCCCCCTGTTTCAATCCAATTTCTGAAAATAAAAGCTTGAATTCCCTAAGGTTGCGATCCTTGTTCATTTCCACCAGTAACATATCATCTGAAAAATGAATGAAATCCCTTTTTAAACCAGCAATACCACGAGCAAAAATAGAATAAGAGCAGTCATCACCAACAACACCTCTACCTCTACTGTTCAAGCAGCTTACAACACGCCAAAATGGCTGCAAGGGAAGACAATATTAAACGATTCTTGTGGTAGACATTGAAGCCAAGGATATTCACATTTGGAGCTTTCCTTCAGGAACCCTATTGTTGTTACAACTGTACCCTCCATACATCCACCACTTTGAGGTCTATAAAAGATGAATTCAGGAAATTTGAGATCACAGGCAATATTGTGATACTCGGTCAAAGCACGATCCCAACAGAGCATTTCAATCTCATCTATGCACTCATTACCAACATAACACCTCGGTCAAATGTATCATTTTTTTTCCACAACGAGGGATTTAAAATATCAATTACATACAACCTATAGTCATCTTCAGGGACCACCATTCCAATACTATCAACCAACAATTCTGTATAACCTATTCGGATGGGGTAGAAACAGAGGCTCTTTAACTGTAGACGCACTACTTGATGTTGAAGGTTTGTGATCTTTAGATTTTGCAATATCATCCTAAGTCACTAGACATCTCTACCGTCACACCACTAGGTTCGTCACCGTTCAGAGTCATCATCAAGTTCGTCGCCAGAATTTCCCTCAAAGCCTTCATCGTTTTCCAACACCACAACATCACCAGATCGCATATCTACATCAGTGTCAGGCCTATCATAGTCCCAAAATCATCGTTGCTATACACCAGATCGCAAATCTACATTGAACAGTTCATCGTGTATAAGCAATTCATATAACACGATGATTGAACAGTTCATCGTGTTCTATATCAGATGTTGTTCAGTCCCAAAATCAACCATCAGATCGCAATAGTTGCCACGATCCATCATCATCGTTGACCTACTAGAAACCCATCGCTGCTTCGTCGCCCATTGCTTCAATTCCCCGCAACCCTGATCGTCCCCGTTACGCCTTCGGTTCTGCGGCTCACACCCCTACTTCGCTACCTCTACCTCACTTTTGTCACGACTCAAAACCCACCTTATGCGGATCTCGTGTCGTAGGGCCGACCCTAAGGCCGTCCCTACTTTTTCCATTCCTGTATAATAGTACTAATATGCAAAGTACTAAAATCTTAAAACAATAACAGCGGAAGTCTTAACAATGACAGTGATCAGCGGAAGTCTTTTCAGTAACAATAAATTCAGCGGAAGTCTTTACAGTACACAATGTCAGCGGAAGTCTTATCAATATATGATATGGTTCTACAATAACAAAATAAGAACCAAACGTAACCAACACCCGTGGGTGGCGAATACATGGGAGAACTAAACATAGACTGGTACAGTTCCTCAAAATGTCCTCCTATGCTCTCAGACTCCTACTGGGGTCTTGCAGCGTCATTACCTGAAATGGGGGTAAATGGGGTGGAATGAGCTACGAGAGCTCAGAAAGTAAAAACAGATCTCCGACACTGGTATCGGTGAGATATAAATCCATGAATAAGATTATGATAGCTAATCATAAGAAAAGAGATGTTGTGATAGCCAATGAGAACAGTTGCCATAACGGCCAATGAATAATAGGTCACAATGTACAATCAAAAGTAATAGATATAACATCAACATGTGACTGTCAATCAGAGCATATCAATATGAAGATACTGTCACAATAAACCGATCACAATCAATCAATCAAAAGGATTCCCTCAACGTAAGACAAGTCATAGGAAAGGATAATCATTGAGTAACTGTAACCAAAGTGGTCTAGTCGAGATGCTTTTATTCTGTAACCTTCCAGTCAAAATGCAAATGAAATGCCAATGAATGTTAATGATCATGCCAGTCAATTGCCAGTGGAAAGCCTTCGAGGAATTCATTCCTACCACCTGTCCATTCATGTACTTGACCCTTAGGTCTCCAGTCAATCAGAAAGCATCAGATGGATGTTGTGACTGAGCACAAATCCCATATTCATAACATATCATGATTATTCATAATTCCATAGAAGTATAAGATGGAATATCATGTATTCGATAAAGACATAGCAATAGGCCTTTCAAGGCATGGTTCAACATGATAACAACGACATAACAGTCAATCAATGTCCACAAGATAGAACAATATCGTATTGTGGATAGCAATAACGTGAGGTACTTTTAAGAGTACAAGCTTGGCAGTAAAGAGAATAAACTTGGCTTGGAAACACCATATGGAAGAGAAGGTGAATTTACTTACCTCTATCGTGATTCTATATCAGAAATCCGTGAGTGTGCCCTTGCCTTTCGAGTTCCCTATATATTAGTAATACGTTTCAGAATAAATGCTCTTCAACAAATTTTATGCCTTGCTATCATAAGTATTTATAATACTAATTTAGACCTTACCATTGAGTCCAGAACACCGAAGAAAGTCGGTTTAGGCTTTCGCGGAATTCCATTTGGACTTTTGTACACTTTTACGGTTATTCCTATTTTTTTGGGACCCCATCTCATGAAACAGACCTCACCATTGATCTTAAAATGTCCGAGATAATAAAAATTGACTATTTATTTGCATCGTTTGGACTTCGTTTGACCTATTTTTGAAATAGGGGCATTTTTGTAAAACTTAATATTTTATTAATTTTTCTGTTTGGGCCACAGTGACATTTCCTAAAACATTTGGGGTCGGTTCACAATTTCTCAGAGTTGCAGTCTGAACCAGTGGGTTCATCAGTCAAAACCCTAAACCAGTCTGACCCTTCACTGAACCAACCGGTTCAGCTAAATTCAGAGAACCAGAATTCAATAACCACTCTGTCTACCTTATCCACGGTTTGGATAACCCCAAACCTAATTTCAATTTACTATCCCTGTTACCAAACAACCAAAATCCATTTAAAATCCAAACATAAACGACACAGTTTCACTGCCTGTTTTATTTTCCGGTCGGGTCCTGACCCGATCCGAACCCAGACCCGGTTCCGTTTTAACCCGAAATGCCCCCGACATTCCGGTCATCTTCCCCATTACTCCGGTAGGGTTCCGATGGTGAACAGTTTTCTTCTCCGGCGACGGCTACTAAATTTCAGTCAATTTTCAACCATTTTTAAATGCTATTTCCTTCTATTTTTCATGTAGATCTTATTTCTAAACTTAGTTTTCAACTTGAACCACTAATTCCTCACGAAATAGAGAAAAATAGTGACTCCGGCCAACTGTACTTTCTCAATTTCATGCTTATTTCTCGACTGTTTTGACCCCTATTTGGTTCTAATGGTTTTCTGCACTTCATAGGGTCACTACTTGGGTCATTTAAACAAGGTTTCTTACATAAAATGTTAATGAACCCGAATTATTCTCAGTACCTGCAACTCAATCTTTCTGTCTCATTTCAACACCATTTAACCTGATTCTTTTTGCATCGAGTTTCAAATTCTATACTCTACAAGACCCTATAGATAATTTAAGGTTTCATGCTCCAAAACATAAAAACAGAATTTACACTACTCACTTGGGTTTCTGTTTCTATTTCGGTTGTTATGCCCTTGGACCTCTTTTGCTTCTAGTTTCTGAATCCCTGATGATATTCTTCTTACTCTAAGCCTCTTAGTTTCCTTCAGTTGTTTCTATTTCCTCTCAACTCACAAACCCTGTATATATATACAAGCACAACCGATTCTTTTCTCACACTGCTTTCTCTCTCTCTCTCTCTCTCTCTCTCTCTCTCTCTCTCTCTCTCTCTGCAGTCAGTCTCAACTGCAGAGAACCGCCCCTTAAATCCTTACCATCCACGTACCATGCTTGCTATGTATATATATATATATATATATGTATACAATCCACTTGTACCAAGGTCGGTGGCCTTGGTGCTTTCCTCTCAGCCGCACAGCACACACACACACACACACACAGTGACATACTCACTGGTCACCAGCCCACATGCATTCCCTTTTCCCTTTTTCCTCTTTTTCCTTTTCATTTTCTTTTTATGTAATATACATAAATATATACTACACAATATTCATACATATATTTATACTATATGTATTTTTATACACATATAAAATACATATTTTTATACATGTATTTATAACCATATATATACATATAACTGTATTTTTAGTCACGTATACATACACTAATATTTCGTGAACTATGTATATGTACGTACGTATGCATGCATGGGTTGTATGCATGCACGCTTTTTGAGGTAAGGTTCTGAGTTGCACGGGTACTGCCCGACACTGGCTATATCATTGATACTATTCACTTTTTAAAACTGTACTGTACATACGATAAAATAATATAGAGCTCTAAACAGCCCATATTACACTATTCAATCAACTTGCCTCGGTATACGTGTCGTATCCCGGATTGGGATATCACAACTTTCCTTTGATCTTTCTCCCCATTTATTTTCTTCCCTCCCTCTCTCTCTCTCTCTCAACCATAGCCACCGCCCTTTCAGTGTCCACTCCCTCTCTCTCTTTCTTTTCTTTCCTTCTCTCCCTCCCTGACCCGTAATCGCCCCCCTTCTGCGCATCTCATTCTCTCTCTCTCCCTCTAATCCCATCAGTTACGCCCCCTCATCCCTTATCTTTTTTTTTTTTTTTTTTTTTTTTCTTTCAGTGGTTTTCATTTCAACCCAACGCATAGGTTCCCCTGCACCCCTTCACTTTTTTTTTTTCATTTCATTTCAGTTTCATTTTTTTTTCTTTTTCTTTTTTGTCCTTCCTCTCTTTCTTTCCTTCCAATTTTTTTTTTTAGTATTAACTTTTATCTTCCCCCCTTTTATTTTAATTTAATTTATCTTATTTATTTCAAATTCATATTTTTTTTATATTTCAGTATCCGTTCGTGGTTTTGCTCGGGCATTGCCCGAAAACTATTCGTATTTCCAAAATCATTGAATTCCTAACCATTCCATTTTATTCAATACTAAATAAGAAGCTTTAACGATTCGGTTTACATAGCCTGCTCGGTCACATCTGGGTCAAGGTGTTACAAGTGAGTCTCATACCTCACGCACTTTGATCATGTACTTCAGAACACTTACTTCACGTTAATGCGGATCCCATACCCCTTCAGATCATGTACTTCAGAACACTTACGTTATGTTAATGCGGGTCCCATACCCCACCATCAAATCATGTACTTCAAAACACATACTTCATGTCAATGCGGGTCCCATACCCCGCTTTCAAAACACCTGCAAATATGTTGAGTGTGAGCTTAACTAAGTTCGTGAGTAATTCCAGTACTTTGTCATGGGTTTTTAACTAGTAGTGGGTTAGTTATAAGAGAGTTTATAAAAACAATCACTACCAATTGCTCGTATACTTTAGAAACAGAATATATGATTCTTAAAAATAGATAGCATGAAGCATTCAAGGCATTCAGGCTAGGCACATACTTTTTCAAATATAGGATATAGGAAACTTCAAAACTCGTAACACAAAGCATTTTAAAGCAGTCGAGTAAAAACAGATATTTCACATATGTAAATACAAGGAACTTCAAAAAGAACATGTAACACAAAGCATTTAAAAGCATTCGAGTAAAACAGGTATTTCACGTATGCAAGTACAAGGAACTTCAAAAAGATCATGTAACACGAAGCATTTAAAAGCATTCGAGTGGGGTATTCAATATGCAATTGAAATTTGTGACATGTATAGAATGACCATTTGGTGGCCATAAATGTTTAAAACATTTACTTGTAAACAAGATGCATAAAATCATTTTTCTCGTATATGACCCTTTGTCATTTTAAAAACTGGGCCATTTCTTTTAAACCACTTGTTCAATTAAATGGGAGGTTTTGAAAACCTTTTGCCATTTCTTGTGAAAACATGAAAACTTTGTTCATGAAATCATTACATGTCATTACGTTTAGAAATGGGGGATCAAATCCTGCTACCATTCCTGCATGCTTTCATCTTATCACTTTAATTAGGTGGAATTTGTTTCGAACCAGACACCAATTTTACTTCTCGTGGAGATATCTCATGCCTGGGGGGCCAGATCCTGCTACCAGGCATTTTACTCGTATGCGAATCCCGAAGGGCTTCACGAACACGTAGTGCTTATGAATGGTTATCTTGCTATTACCAATTCACAAATAGGAGGTTTGAAAATATTTATTTTCAAATAGATGCTATGTAAAAGCATTTAAAGATAACCTCTCAGTAGATGTTTTACAAAAGCCTTTGGAACTTTAACTTCTTCAATAGATGTTTTTCAAAGAGCAACAAATTTCTTTTTTTTTTTTTTCCAAGTAAATACTTTTCATGTGCATTTGAAATATGACTTCTTCAAAAAGGTGCTTTTCACGAGCATTCAAAACATGGCTTTTTCAATAAATGCTTTTCAAATAGCATCGAAATACGGCTTCTTCAAATAAATGCTTTTCATGAGCATTAAAAATATGATTTCTTCAAATCGATGCTTTTCATGAGCGTTTGAGATATGAATTTTCAAATGGATGCTTTTCAGGAGTATTAAAATACAGCTTCTTCAAAAAGATACTTTTCATGCGCATTTAAATAGGAATATTTTAACAGAGTCGTCAACACTTGGAATACAACAATTAGAACGTTTAGAATATGAGCTTCAGAATATTAAATCACGATGTACAGGAATGTTTAAAACATAGAAAAGTGAAGGAATTTATTTTTAGAGAGGCATTTAATAAAATTTTGCATTTAACGTAGACATGAGGGAACATAAACTTATAGAAGGCCAGTAATATAAACAAGCTAACTTGCATGTAACAATAGAGTTTTCAAAAAGGAAGCAGTAATACTTGAATCAGGAATCATATAAATGTGGAATTTTTGAATTTAAAACACTTCAGGAATTTGAACTCGTAATACTTCAAAAATTTTGAACTTAAACTTCTTTAGAATCCATGGAGTTATATCTCCACTTCAAAGTACAAGATTACTCACCTTTGTTCTCTCGGGTCAACACTACTAATAGTCTTTCCCTTTTCTTTTGAAACTCCTAAAAATTAAATTCATCAAAACTTCAATTAATTCCTTATTCACTCCCAAATCATCCCTAAATTCATGCTCTTCATTTAATTTTAGACCTGGCGTATCCTAATTTCCTAGGATTGGTCTTACCCCTTTTTTTTTAACCGGCCTACTTGTGGTAATTTAAGAATTTTTTTTTTCATGTGACTTATTTTTCAATACCTATTTTGGTATTATGGACCTCACCGTTGGATCCGGAACGTCGAAAAAAGTCAATTTAGACCCTCTCGGCTTTTTATTTGGCTTCGGGCATATTAGGTGTAATTTGGTAATTTATAATTTTACGTGTCTTAATATTTTAGAGTCTTGTCTCGTAAAATGGACCCCTCCATTGGTTCTAGAAGGCCCAAGATAATAGATTTACACTATTTATTTTTTAAATTTGGACATCGGGATTTAAATTAACAATTCACAATTAACTTAATTAATTAATTTAATTTAATAATATTAATATATATATATATATATATATTATTCCAACATATAACCACACGTGTCTTAGTGGCACGATTGTGGGAGTGTGGGGGATAAACCTGAGGTCCAAGGTTCGAGCCTCAACCGCGTCACTCCCCTATTTTTCTTACTTAAACTGCTCCCTTTTAAAACCAAATTTCATGCCCCAAACGTCGTAGTTTAGGGTTACCCATTACTGTGCTTGGGTGGGTTCGACCCGACCTGGGATTCAACCTGAACCAATGACTCGACAGTGCCTTCCTCTTCCCCGACTTTTTGGTGAAGCTATTGTGCAGTTTTCGGTCACCTTCTCTGGCGCCGATGACCAGACTGCAACATTCCTTTACTTTTTTTCTTCATTTTAAATCTTATTTTCACTTCTAATCATCCTAAAACATTTTTAGGACCTTTATATAGCAATTTAAGCCCCTAAAACACATTAAAAATTTAAGTTTTCAAAATTTAAACTTTCCGATGAACTCCTATTTCTCCCTCGTTTCTTCACCATTTTACATGCGGTTTCTTCTATTGTGGTTCCCTATCATGGGGTTCAAGTCCCTGATCTTAAAATCGAGGTTAGAGGTCTACTTCAAAGGTTGGGTTCTGAACCCGACACCTACATGTCGTGGTTTAAGGGCCTTTTCCTATGCTTCTAGGTCGCAAGATAGGGTTTTTGAGACCCACATAAGGTCTATTTTAGGTCCCAAATAAAGAAACTAAGTTCCTTTTTGGTCGATTCAGGTCTATTACATGGGAGGTCCATCAATGGCAGTTTTGTGTGTGGGGAGGTGTTCTGACTTGTTTCTCCTTATTTATTCATGTAATGCATGTGTATATAACATTATTATAGCCATGCATGCCATCTAAACATGTCAAAACATCAGCTTTTGTAATGTGTTTAGAGAGAGAAATTCTAAGGAGTTTTGGGTTTTGGTGGTTATACCTTGACTATACCTCTCCCTTGCTTGATTCTGAGCTCCTTAGGGCCTTTATGAAACAGCACCCATCCATCCATCCTTCTTCTTCTTCTTCTTCTTCATTCTTCTTATTTTCTCTCTATCTCTCTCTGCCTCACTCTATTTCTCTCTCTAGCCGACCTCACATGCACACACTTACACTCTCACAGTTCTGAATATACGCCCAGGTTTGCAGATGCAACATATATATATTTATATATTAAACATGTTGCATGTAATATGATTGGTCCATTTGGGAGGTGGAGGCTTTATTGTATGTACATATATACATATATGTTGCAATATTTTTCACAAAATGTGGGCAGCCCAAGTGGCTTTTCCTTTTGGGCATAAGTTATCCCTTGCTTTTTGGGTCAAGGGTTCAAATCTCATGGGTTGCACTTTTGGCTTATTTTTTCTTATTTTTCCCCTTATGCCTTGCTTGGCCAATTAAATTATTTATTTTTTAACTTTTTCTCGTAATTTTTCTTTTTGTTTTATTTTTCCTTTTGTACTTGAATTTAATATTCACTCCTTTATGTATCGATTTTATAAGTCATTGCCTTAGATTATTTTTCCCTGAGTCGACCTCATTAATTAGGGTCTCGGCATTTTTGAAATTATCATTTGTTTCCTAATTAAATTTTCTTAATTATTCTATTAAGGATCACTAATTAATAATTAGTGTCTTAATTATTATTTAATCGGGTTAGGGTGTTACACTCGGCATTAAATTGTATTTTCACATCGGTAGTCTCTAATTTAGAATTATTTATTTTCATCATTTATACCTTTACTTCCGTATTTACGGGTCACTTGTCATAACTAGTGTTGCCTATGGTTATTAAGCAAATTAACTTATGATAATCGTCATTATCGTTAATTGTTTTACTTAATTGGATCGGGGTGTTACAACCACCGATCTCTAGGGTGCACTTATCCAACCTTTCTCACCCTAGGGTAAGCACTGAATCAAGACGATGTTACGGGGAGAAATGTAGTAACAACCATTCCCCATTCGTTTGACAATGTAGAAAGCCGAAAACTCATTAAACCTTAGCCTTAACTTGTAAAAACGAGTAAGGGCCTAGAAGCCGATCAAGATTTGATAACCGCTAGGAGTCAACTAACTTGTAGCAATGTAAAAAAACTCAAAAAATTGACTGATAAAAACTGATAATAGGGAATTTGAATCCTAAAGAAATTACCAATGGATGAAATTTAATAAAACCTCCATGACTGCAGAGGACACCAAGACGACTACTCGCCACCAAGGTTAATGATCACATCCTCTGGGAACGCATCTTGGTACTTTGCGATAAAGGCCGCTAGATCCCCATCATCTTTAATCCGAGGCAAAAGCGGATCAAAGCAAGATGGGTCTCAAGAAGAGGCACCAACCCCAAGGGGAATAACATCAACAAGACGAGCCTCGCCACTCGTATTGCCTCCTCCTTCATTTATTGTGGAAGATTCACCAGACATGATAAAGGTTTTTTTAAAGATCTTTAACAAGAGAAGAAAATCGAAGCAAAACCTAGAAAAGATAAAGCCCTCATCGTTTATAAAGACAAAAAGTGCAAAAAAAATCAGCACATGTAGACAGACATGAAAAGACGTGCCAAAGAAGGCGGTAGCCAACAAGCATGACTCATTTAATGTAGTTGCATCATGCAAAAGAAAACATCTCCAAAGCTGACACGTGGCCTCGCCAAGTCCAAGGAACATCCTTTAAACTTAAAAACTATCTGAGCAAAGCCCTTCCTGCTTACCTATTTCTAAGCACACAAAATCTCACATAATGATTGCTTACGTAAACCGATGTCAGCAAGGCTACTTCCCTTTTCACCACAAAAATGGGTGACAAGGAAAGGGGGCATATGTATGGGCATAAAATTACCCTTCATAAAAAAAAAAAAAACCACACTTGGAATAGGTCAAGGAGAATAGATTGGAATACTCTTGCTTAATAACAGGTTCGGGCAGAGTCATTCAAGACCCGACCAACGCCAGGTCAACTAGCCAACTCATCTTAGTCAAATATATGGTTGACCAGTTCCAACCCACCAAACCAATACTAATTAAGTGGGATTACAGTCTCCGAAAAATTAGATAACTGGAATGCACAATCATGCACAACAACAGCCACATGCATAACGTTTCCTTATGATCAGGGGATCAACTGAGATCAAGGGAGATATCTCCGAGCCTCTTCAACTATTTAAATACCAAAACCTCCAATGAAAAGGTAAGCACATTTGGTTCAACTCTTCCTGCATAACTTTATCCCTGAAACTAGCTCCTTGCTGACTTGATTGTTGGAGACTACTCGACTGATACCACACCATTGTTCCCTGTTTACTCCAATAATCTTTATTTTCTTTTGCAGGAAGATAATTATTTATGGAGGATTTTTCCCACACAATTATGTATGTCTTGACTCTCCTATGTAAAAGAGGACTAGCTCTCTCATTTGTGCAGGCACACAATACATATATATATACTAATATATATGATTTCTTATCACTTTTTTCAACAAAGTATTTTGACCTATCTATTACGCTAGTGCAACCAAATTGCTTAGAACAATTTGCGAAAGTTTCACTAATAACTTGACTTATTTTAAACATTATTTGGGACATTTGTGATGTAAAATTCCTTATCCCGCGGGCAATTCAAAATGGAAACAGTTATTGTAAAGAAGTGACACAATATATATATATTTTTTAAAAAGGAATATATGGTTGTATAAAATACAATTGGGGTTTCTCTCTCTCTTAAAAAAGGCTTACCACCGTTTGATTTTGGGAAAAATTGTTCTAGATGTGTTCCTATTTAGTGATTGGTAGAACTTTTACTCAAAACAGAAATTAATTTTATCTTTGAAATATAAAAAATAATAATACCAATAATACAAAAATTATTGCCTACATTAATTCATCGACATTTAATTTTCCAACCGATCCCTCTCTTGGTTATCAACTTTTTGAAGACCTATGCTCCATCTTTGGTGTTCACGGTACAAGGATTCTTAATTTTGACTAAAAATGATACCTTTTTTACACTAAGTTGGAAAGGAAAAAATAAATTACACATATCTTAACAGAAGAGTAATAGTAGAAGAAGACGACTATCTTTGAGAGAAGTGCTGAGTTACTAATTAGACTAATCCAATTAATTACTAAAATTATACTTAAGTGGCTATATATTATTTAGTTGATCAATGATATACTTTTCAAATTCTCAACTCAAAAATACATCTTAAACGATGTCAAAATGCTAAATTAAGAGTAATGTTAGATTTTTTAAATTTCAATTTTAACATTTAGGTTCTAAATGACGTAACATGGTATCATGAGTTGATATAACATCGATAATGCTATGTTATATTATCGGATATGTTAAAGAAAATACAAATTATTAAAAAATTATGATTATTCTAAAATTACTTGCAAATTTTTCACATTGTTTAATGTACAATTAATGTAATATGACCATTATTATTTTGGGATGCACTTGTGTAGTTGTGTGAGATGGAGGATAGGGAAATTTAAAAATAATGCTACAGTTGGCGAAAGTAGCAGAGCTGCATGATAGGGTGGTGCATTGCATTTGCGGGTGATTACGCACACTAAGTGGCTTACAGCGAATAAGCAGAAATTAATAATAAATACATAAACAAATGGAAAGTGTAGATCTAGATGGATTGAGTAAGTGGGAGTGATTATTCCATAGCACACTTGCCGAGGGGAATGTTTGTGGGTCCCTCATCAAGAACAAAGAAAGAAGGGTCTATCAGATCTTTCTCAATCTTTCAAATGGAAAGATAAAAAAAACAAAGAGAAAAGGGAACATGGCATGGGGGAGCAATGATCACTCATTGAATGAAATGGGGGCAATGTGAGTGAGTGAATGAACTTCAAGACTGTTTGGATATAGAAACTAGCAGGGAAGGCTTTTTGGTTGAGGCAAGCTGTGTAGTGTAGTGCTTCTAATTAACACAACTTTGATTGAGGACAAATTTACACTGCCATGTGATGCGATCATGGGGATGGGTGTTCAAACCTGGCTCTTCTCTTTCAAGCTCCACTGTGATCTTCTTCAAGAAGATGCTTTCATGGCTTCAAGAACTTCTTGCCTACGTTGATAAGACCTGAAAATTTGAAACTGTTCTTTCAAACAAAGAAAAAAGAAAAAGAGAATCCCTCAAAGCAAGCCACCATTGCCACCCATTTGAGTTTGAGAAAATTGACAATAATACCATGTTTGTAACTACACAAAGTCTAGTTCATCCACGAAAGTCATTGCAAATTATACAAATATTATTCTTAATTTGTACCAAGCCAACCAATGACATACAATAGTGGGTTATCTTCTTGCTTATCCTTTTGTGATAGAAGAGAGAGTATGATAGATGCAAGCCCTCTTCTAGCTAGTAGTTGCCCTTCAAAAATCTGGGCTTTTTGTGGTCTCTTCCGCAATCATTACGTAGTATCCCAACTCACCTTTACTGAAGCCAACCTAAAATAAGCTTCAAATTCCCACCATGAAAAACAGAAAATATAATTAAAAGGAAATGATAAAGGAAAAATTGAGAAAGAAACCCATGTATCCTATCTGTTAGTGCTGAAGAAATCCAAACCAGTCACCCACCATGAGACACCAGAAGAAGAGGAAAAAAAAAAAAAACATCATATAAAACAAAGGACTCATATTGTTTTCTATCTTCTTTACCATGATCCACCACCTAACATTCCATTCCAATACCCAGTTGAATCTCCTTGCTCTCTATTTTGTTCAATAGTACTAGTTGTGCTTGACACCTGCTTCAAATCTTCAAAAGGAAACAAAAGCCTCCCACTGGTCTCTTGCACTCCCTGCAGACTCCCATACCCATTGTTACTTCCAATCCCATCCAAAGAAAAATTAAGGGTTGGTTTGAATTCCTGCAGAGAAAACCCAGACGAGTAAATTGAGTTAGGATCCGAAATTGGCGCCGGCATGAAGGAATTCAACCCCCTTGAACTAATTCCAGTCAGAAGCTCCATAGCTGAAAGGTGAGATGGAGTTGATGAAGAAGGCATGTGGTTCTTGCTGTTGCTATCAAAGTTGGGCACTTGAATAAGTTCAGAGATAGTTTTGAAATCATGAGAAGTACTGGAAGGGAAAGCCAAGTTGAGATCTTGGCCTCCACGGATCTTAGGGTTTTGAGAAGAAGACTGTGAACAATTACTTGGTGGTGGCACCAGATCAGGAAGTTTTTTTGATGAAACTGCTGATGATGCAGAAGAAGAAGAAGATGAAGATCTCTTGTTCTTCCTCGAACCCCCTCCAACAGGAATATTTCTAAGAGAGCCACCTTCAGTCCAGTACCTTCTACAAGTCTTGCAAAAGTATCTTGGCTGTGCCAGACTGTAGTTGTTGTAGTAACAGAATTTGGTGTTGGTTGAATTGCACCTTGGGCAGTTCAAGGCTTGTTCTTTCTGAGGCCTAACCCTCCTCTCTAAGGAAGGTTTTGAGCATGTATTTGATACAATCTCTTCCATTGGTTTCACCACTATCTCCTGAAAAGTCATAAACAACAAAAAGAAAAAGGAAAATAAAAATATATAGACATAAAGAAACCATACATAACTAACTTCAAGATCAAACAAAGAAAAAAATCAGCACCCAAGGCACTGCAGATTAAAAGAAGACACACATATATAGAAGACAAACAAACAAAACAAATCAGCTAGCTGCTTTACACTCTTCAAAAATCATATAAGCAAACAAGAAAAAGAACAAATAATAATAATAACAAATTTAATCTTTTTCCAACCCTTTTATCACATAAGCAAAAGAGAAAATAAAGTGCAACATTATGAATTGAAAGAAAAAGGAAAAAAAAAAAAAGATCAAAAGGGGGTGGTCTTGCATCAACAATGAACACCATCATCCTTTGAAAAAGTACCCAATAAACAAGGAAATTAACAATAGATTTAGTCTATATATACATATATGTCATGAAAAAAAGAAAAAATTGTACTCTCATAGAGATAGAGAACCAGGCGATGGATCTCTACCTGATGTGGCCATCTTGCAGTATCCATGGATGATGAAGAAGAAGGGGTGGGCAAGGAAGAAATTGTACCTTCAGAAGAAAAAAAAATCACCTCCTTTTTTGCAACAGGTTTTAAAAGCAGAAAAAGGAATGTTTTAGATGGTTTGTGTGGACGTTCTATGAGCTTTATGTGTATGGAGAGAGAGAGAGAGAGAGATGGATGGATAATTATTCACTTGAGTATTTTATTTTTACTTGTAAGTGGAGAATATATGTCTCTGCCGTGTAATAATTTTATAATAAACTTTGTGGGTTGGTGTCTGTACGTATAGCCTGCGGTGGCTTTATCTTTTCTGACCAAAAAACTAAAGCTCTGTCCAGAAATCAAATTATTTGGTGTACTATTTGATAGGAAGTCATATTTCTCCTATTTTTGTAGAATAATGTTTGGTTTGTTTTTTGTTATATTCTGCATGTATACTTATATGGGCGTGAAATTTATGTGAGTCCTATGTTCATAAGTGTATTAATATGTGCATAAATAAGGTATGAGTTATTATTTATTTTTACAGAGACATTAATTAGTTTTAAATTAAATAGGACGAACATTTTCCTTACCTAAATACATGTTATAATCTTATTTTGATATATATGTAATCATATAAGTATAATATGACTATTTAATTTTAATTAAAATATAAAAATAAAATAGAATATATATACATTGTAACAAATTGTGTATTGTATATGTAACAAATTATGATTAAAACATATATTCAAGTAAGAAGAAAGCCGTTCTACTTAGTTTGAAATTAAGCATTTTTCTTTTTTAATAAGTGTAATTTTCTTTTTAGAAAGATAAAAATTTCCAGAAATTAAAGTAGTACTATTTTAAAATATTGTTGAGCAAGTTTAAGTAAATTTAATTTTCTGTGAAATCAAACCATGTTAGAGTTTAGAAACATAATAGTCAATTATTAAATGAGTCATAAAAGGTGCAGGCTTTGTGACAATAGGATTTTTGGAAGGAATTGATAATAATAATAATAATAATAATAATAATAATAATAATAATAATAATATGTATTGTAGTTAGAAATTAAGACAACGTTTAAGCAAATTAGTGAATGATATATGCTAGGAAGAATTATGCAATTTTTGTTGGCAATTTTTTTTTTGAAATTGTGTAATTCTTTACACTAATAGTTTTTTAGCTCAACTCACTCACGTGGATATTACTGGTTTTAAAGTGAAAATTTAAGAAATTTTAAAAGAACAATTAAGTCTAAAAAAGTGTACAATTTAAACTAATGTTACCATACATATCATGTATTATACACTAGGTATTTGACCTTAGAATTGTGTTAAGTTTAGCTGTAGACTTTACAAGGTTTAAAAAATGAACTTAGGTATGATTTAGTTTCGACTATAAACTAATTTTACATGCGGCAATTGACAAAAAATTGTTTCTAAACTTATTTTTGATGTTTGTTTTTCATACCGAAAAAATAGTAGTTGTCTCGTTTGAACGCGATTATTCTGTTCTAATGAAGATGGTGATCAAATTTTTGATATTTTTCTAGTAACTTGACTCTTCGAATGGTCTAAGGATTCCTCCGATTGACCAATTTCCTATTCAAAACTAGTTTAGGGTTTTTTTTTTTTTGGTGTTTTGTTATATATAGGCCTTGTTGTATCTCACATAAGGACCCTAACCTTTTAAAACATTGAAATACACAGAGTGATTTTTAGCTTCAGTTTTTATTCATATAATCAGTTCTTCTACAAGGTCTATATACCTAATATTAGGCAGAACATATAGGAGCATATAACAGGCTAAGAACGTGCTTTCATTGCATGGGAAGTTTCACACTACTACGGTAATGGATCTGAAGATCGTGGTTAGTGTTATGGTTGTAAAAGGCTAATGAAGAGCAAACAGGCAATGAGAAAAAGATTTTGTAGACAAACTAGAGGTAATCCACTAGTACATGGCAGATTAGTTGTTTAGGATTTGTCTTTGTGGGCTGTGATATGTTCATTATTGATTTGTGGAGTTTTGTACAACTGGTGGGTTTTATTCCTCATGAGGGTTTCCACTTAAATTATGGTGTCCTCCTTATTCTTGTATTTTAATTATTTTGTTATGAATGCTTGATATACTTGATTCATTGTCTAATTAAGCAATTTAACAATCTGATTACTTAAATATTAATCAACCTCTCAACTTAAGTTTTGATCTAAAAAAAGTTACTGGAATCTTTTTGTTCCTTTTATGTTTTTCTAATAACTTAGTTGGTATTAGAACGATGATTTTTCTGGCCAGATGGAAAACGACAAAATCAAAAATACAAATCTCATTGAGCTTGGTCACGGGACAAAGGAATTATGGGCTTGTAATTGAAGAACATAGGTAGCAAGTGAACGATCAGCTTGGTACAATCTATGATATTCTTATGGGACTTAATCTTAATGCCAATAGAGAACCCCTATTCAACAGGAATTGTGTAGGAAGAGTTACCCAAGGCCAACCTGCCGACAGGATTCATACTAGATCAACATCCCTAAAGGCTACCTACTTATGGAGGCGTTTCACATTTTGATGATGAATATGACTACTATATACATATATCTGTGAGAAAGGACTGAGAGTTTGATGATTATCTGCTAAAGACAAATATAGCCAGTTTCAGTGGAAATTTTAAAATTAATGATTTCCTTAATTGGATTTTTAAAGTTGATCGATTTATGAACATGATGAAGGTTACCAAAGACAATATGCTTAAACTTGTTGCCGTTAAATTGAAGTGGGGCATAATAGTTTGGTAGGATCAATTACAACTGAAATCGACAACGACGAGGAAAGCATCTAATATGAACCTAGAGAAAGATGAAGAAATATATGTTGGATAGATTCATTCCTCCTATATTATGATCAGTACTTATTCTAGTTATACTAGAATTATAACCAAGGTAGTCATTGCGTTTTCGATTATATGACAAAGTTTAATAGATTGTTTAATTGTAATAATCTAGCTGAGACAAATTGACAATGGGTGGCAAGATATCTAAACGATTTGAAGCCTTCAATTTGTGATCAGATTGACTTGCAGGTTTAACGAAGCACAGAAACATAAAAAGGAATTGAGCTCGTCGAATCCCTTGGTTGAATCAAACACGGGGATTACTTAGCCAAACAAGAGAAAATCTTCTAAGCTCGAAACTATATTTTATTGATAATAATCTGAGTAATAAGAGTCATGCACCATATTTATAAGGCTAAAAAGTACTAATCCAAATAGGGGACTACTAATTCCTTTAGTAATCTGATTAAGAAATTACTAATTACTTATTATTGTAGAACAACAAACTACTAATACTACTTCAAACAAAATTAGGAAACCAAAATATCCTAAAAACGGGTCAAAAATTCTTCGAGTCACTTCGTGTCATTAATGATCCATCACTTATTTTACATCAGCCCCCCTGAGTAATAAGAGTCATGCATCATATTTATAAGGCTAAAAAGTACTAATCCAAATAGGGGACTACTAATTCCTTTATTAATCTGATTAAGAAATTACTAATTACTTATTCCTGTAGAACAACAAATTACTAATACTACTTCGAACAAAATTAGGAAACCAAAATATCCTAAAAATGGGTAAAAAATTCTTTGGGTCGCTTCATGTCATCAATGATCCATCACTTATTTTACATCACCCCCCCCCCCCAACTTGAAGAGAACTTAAACTCGAGTTATAATTTAGATAAAGAGGAACTTTTGTGTAGTACTCATAAAGATCAGCAACACTGAAGGTATTGAAATACCTATGTTTTCTAAAAAATCAACAACATAGGTATTATCATTGATTTTGTGTGCAATCTTGTGAGGCTCGTATTTTTTTTGGCTTCAACTTGCGGTAGCTTTAACTAGAAGTTGTAGCTCTAACTAGAAACCTCTCTTTACATAATAATACCATAACATAATCTCCTTCTTTAAATACCTTGGCTCGCTTATGCTTAGTTGTAACTTTCTTATACTTCGCATTAGTCTTCTCTAATTTTTGCTTCACCTTAGTATGAACTACTTGGGATTATTCTGCCATATTTTTTTACTGTAATACTCATTCTAGGCCCTTTAGGCGACCGAACCAAGTCAATAGTATGCTTTGGCGAAGTGATGTAGATAATCATTAAAGGTGATTTTCCTACGACATTTTGAACATCATTGTTGATACAAAGTATCTAAGAAGAATTAAATCAATTTGAAAGAAATAAATTTTGGTTTTTAGTACCAGGACCTAAAAAATAAAGTGTAATTAGAACCAAATGGATCCTTAGAAACAAATAATAATGAAGAAGGACTTATTATAAGGAACAAAGCTAGGTTAGTAGCCCAGGGTGACAACCAAGAAGAGGGCATGGACTATGAAGAAATTGTTGGTCCTAAAGGCTTCAAACAAGGGCATTCTTGTACTTTCGATGATAACTAGGCATTGATTATGTGGATTAATGATTTATCTTAAGTAACTATGCAAATAGGTCAATAAGCTCAAAGAATAGTTGACCAAGTTTTGGCTAAGGATGAAAAAGATCAACCTCATGGAGATATTCTCACAAGATCAAGCTACAAAAATGAATGCACTCAAGCCCAAGAAATCAAATGAAGAATTTATTTTCTATTATTTTGGGTTTTTGAGTGAACTAGGATTGATTGATCAAATGCATAATACTTAAGTCTTTAATGGATCAACTAGAATCAATCAACAAAATGATTTTTCAAAATCATGACATTGATAAATTCTGAGCTTTGAAAATTCAATGTATTTGAAGAAGAGTACATTGAACAAAATAGGCAATGGTGCAAAACAATAAAATTCAGTCGAGTAAGTTTTCAATTCAGTCGACTGAATCATGTTGATAAAACATTTTAAGAAACAAGATTTTCCTTTATTAGAAGAGAACTTGGAATGGTTGATCCAAAGGAATTAAGCAATTAAACAATCTAGAAAAATCTCCAATGATTTAATCAAGTGAGTTTATAACTCAGTTAACTGATAATAGAATTAAGTCAACTAAATAGGTTAAATCGAATGATGAATCTTGGAAAATATCTCATTAAAAGATTCAGTTGACTGAATCTTCTCAATCAGTCGACTAAATGGACTGATGAAAAATACACTGGATAATCCAACCAATTGAACATTGACATCAGTCGACTAAATGTGTGAAAATGAGAAATATGTTGCTTACTGGACAAGTTAGTTGACCAAATAATTGCCTACACTAGGATCTAGGAAAATATTCAGTCGACTATATGACAGGTTCTGTCACATCCCGGACCGACCCTATGCAGGATTAGGGATAATGACTAGCCAGTTAGGCATTTCGTCAATATACTAACTGTTATATAGTACATTGATGACGTGTCCAACCAAATACCTCTTGACTAGTACATACATTCTATGCATTCATACTTATAAAGTATCGAAAATTAAATCAAGGTTGAGCTTAACTAAACACTGGATTAAATAACAGTATCTGAATTGTCACAACCCGAAACCTATCCCTATGCTGGATCTCACGTTGCGGGTCCGACCCTAAGGCCGTCCTTACTTTTTCCATTCATGTATCATAGTAATAATGTGCAATGTACTAAAAATTTAAAACAGTAATCAGCAGAAGTCTTTTCAATACAATAATTAGCGAAAGTCTATAATATATCATAAGGTTCTACAAATGTCTATTTAAGAACTAAACATAGTAGCACTCGTGGGTGGTGAATACATGGGAGAACTACATCATAGACTAGTACAGTTTCCTCAAAATGTCCTCCTACGCTCTCACACTCCTATTGGGGTCTTGCAGCGTCACTACCAGAAAAAAATGTTAAGTAATATGGAAGAGCTAACAAAGTTCAGCAAGTAAATTCCCATCTCCGAATACTGGTATTGGTGACCATAAAAGCACATGAAGCCATGAATATGAATATGATAGCCAATCATAAGAAATGAGATACTGTAATAGCCAATAAGAAATGTTCAATAAGGAGTAGTGAATATAACATCAACATAAAACTCTCTATAACAATGTATCAAAATGAATGTACTGCCATAATAAATCAATCACAATCAATTCAATAAGGATTGTTATCATAGTATAAGATAAATCATAAGGGATAAAGTCATTCAACAATCGCAGTCATATCAATCACATAAGAGATGCATTTACACTGTTTTAGGGTTTGGCACACCCTCGGTCTTTTGGGGCCCGACATACCCCCAATCAAAACTCTAATGAATTTCCATATGTCCATTCACGGACTTGATCCATAGGTCTCCAAGTAAATCAGAAAGCATCAGATGGATATAGCGATTGAGCATAAATCTGGTATTTATAACATATCATGATCATTCATGATTCTATAAGAGTATAAAAATAGAATATCATATATTCAGTAAAGACATAACAGTAGGCCTTTTAAGGCATGGCTCAACATGATAACAATGATATAGCAGTCAATCAATGTCCACAAGATAGAACAATATCACAATGTAGAAAACAATAATATCTGGTATATTCCAAAGTACAAGTTCGAGAGTAATGGAATAACATGGCTTGGAAATACAACATGGAAGATTAGGTTTTACTTACCTTAAAATATGTTCCTAGATCAGTATCCCGTGATTCTGCCCTTTCCTTTCGAGCTTCCCTATATATTAGTAAGCATGTCTCAGTTTTAATGATATTCATCAAATTTTATGCATTGTTACTACAAGTATCTCTTTCACTAATTTAGACTCTACTATTGAGTCTAAAATACCGAAGAAAGTCGGTTTAGGTTTTCGCAGATTTTAATTCAGACTTTTATACTAAAAAGCTGCAAAATGGTCATTTTACAATTTTCCATGTTCTTACTTCTTAAGACCTCTTTTCACAAAATCAGACTCCACCTTTGAGTCCAGAATTCTCAAAATAATAATAATTCACTATTCTTTTACTTTAATCGGAGTCCATTTGACTACTTTTTTATTTAGGGCATTTTCATAATTTTTATTTATTTTTATTTAATTAATTTAATTTAATATTTTATTGTGTGGGTCCTTTTATAATAATCATAAAGTCTTAGGGTCATTTTATAATTTCTAAAAGTTGTGTGCTAAATCAGAATTTCTGATTTTGGTTATTCTAATTCAGTTTAGCCAAACAATGGATACTCACGGAACATAGGATAGGATATCCCTATTCCTGTTTTAATTCAATTTCCAATTTATTAAGTCTACACTGAAACACTTGCATTTCAAGTTTTAATTTAAAACAGCCTCACTCAAAACAACAGAGTTTAGGTAAACCCTAACACAACACGGTGTCCGTTTCAGGACAGCACTATTCATCGTCCCCCACGTTTATCCGGCGAGGTTCGGTAGGGTTCCGTCGCGTTCTCCGACGACGGCAACCTCTTTTCGATCATTTTCTCCCTGCATTCTCAATGTGATCCTTCTCTAAATTTCATAAGGATCACATCTCCAACACTAGTTTTCCATGTAGACCAACAAAACCCTTCGAATATAGGATTTTCAGTAGGAACTGATTTTCCGGAGAGCCCTCGTTCATGGTGATTGCACCACTGTTTTGACTTCAATGTTTTCCTAATTTGTTCCTGAACCTCACATGAATAATTCCCTACCATTTAAATCAAGCTTAACGCAATAAAATGCTAAAACTGAATCTATCATCATAGACCTACAACTGCCTCTTTCTCCTCTGTTTCTACACTAATTAACCATCGGTTTCTTCCTAATTTCCTTATTTTTCATGCTTGTTTGAATCCTACAATTAAAACTAAACGAATATGCTTGAATCATGAAAAACATAAATGAGCCTCACTTACCCGTGTGAGCTTTTGGCTCACAGTTTTTCACTCATTTCTTTTGGTTTTCTTCTTCTCCTTCACTTTTAAATATTAGAAATGCTCTCAGCTTCTCGAATTACTTTGATTCTTTCTAAATTCTTCTAAGTGAAGCAATTGTATTTATAGGCAAAATCTCCCACTCGCACCACTTGTAGTGCCTACTATTTCTCTTTCTTCCTCCATTTCTTGTAGCCATATTAGATTGCTTTTCCACTGCCTCTCACCTTTCTTTCTTCCACATTCAGTCTCAAAGATATTATATATATATATATATATATATATTTTTATTCTCCTTGTGTCGACAGCCTACTGTCTTTCCAAACACACACGCAACACACACTGGCTGCACATACATGGCATGCTGCACGCATGCGAATCCTTTCCCCTCCTTTGTATTTACATTTAATATATATATATATATACATATGATACCGTATGCATTTATATATATACATATATATATATACCCTATTTATACTTAAGTTTATACATATAAATATACTCATTTACACACATGTATACACATTTCTACACACTACATACATACACTTATTTCTAATGGCCTATACATATATGTATACATACACATGCATGCTTCTGTGTACATACAGGCATTACGATGCTCTATTCTGGGTCTGTAATGACATGGAAATTTTTTATTTATTTATTTATTATTAATTGTTTTTATTATTATCATTATTATTGTTAAATTTTTTATGCATGTGTTATATATATGCATGGTGTATGTATGGTATGTATGTATATATGTGTAGAGTAATATATGTGCATGTATATGTATATATATATATGTGTATAGAACAGTGCATGTGTGCACTGTGTGTGGGTGCAACCGAACGGGTGTGTGTGTGCGTGTGTGTGTTTGTGACCAACTGAGTATGTGTGTGAGGTGTCGGCTGTATGTGTGTGTCTAGTGTGTGTGTGTGTGATGATGATATATATATACATAGGTGTATAGGGAAGCTTTGCATTAAATGCAAAGCTGCATGGGGGAAGAAGAAAGGTGGCTGAACAGAGGGGGAGAAGTCAAGGAAAGGGGTTGTGAGAGAGAGACGTGTGACAGTGGGTGTGTTGGGTATATTGTTGGTCTCGGTTGGGAGAAGAGAAGGAAAGAAAGCAGAGAGCGAGAGAGAGAAAGAGAGTTCTGGAAGGGAAGTTTTTGAAGCTTGATACAAGCTTGGAACCAGAGGGTGAAAGAGGACACGGCTAGAGAGAGAAACCAACAGAAAAACTGTAAGTGACCATTCTGTTTTGATTTTTTAAAAGCATGATAATTAGTTTAATGTATATGATCTTAGAGAGCATGTTGTAGGGTTTATTTTGTAAAAAGAATGGAAGAAAATGGTTAAGAAACGAGATAGAAAACTCTAGTTGCAGGTTTCGGTCATGGTGGTTGGGTCTTGTCATTTTATGTGTAGAACTCAGTTTAAATGATGGGGAATGAACCCTAGGAGGTGCAGAAACCATTTGGAATTAAAATGGGGGTTAAACCAGGATCGAACTGTCACAAAAATGAAGGGGAAAGAGTCGGCCGGAAGTTTGACCGAGGGGTTGACCCTCTATTTCGTGAAAATCTAATGGGTTGAATCCAAAACCGAACCTATATATGAAATCCTTGAGAAAAAATGAAGAAAACTGCATTTTCAAAACCTTGAAAAGTCAGCCGGAAAAATCTCGTCGGCATCGGAGAAGGCGCCGGAACCCTACCGGAGACTCACCGGGAAAACGGGAAAAAAGGGGCACTATTCGGGTCTGGGTCCAGGTCCGGGTCCGGTTCGGGTTCGGGTCGGGTCCGGGCGGTCCGCCCCTGCCACGTGTCGTTCAGTGGTTTTAAATTAAAAACCAATTGGGTCTGTTTGGTTACGGACTTAAGAAATTAAAAATTTAAATTGAAATAGGAATAGGGATATCCTATCCCTGTTCTGGTATGATCCCTGTTTGGTTATCCAAATATGGGATAAGGGTTTTTAAAATTACAAGATTGCCCCTGGACTTTTTGAGAATTAAACCTTGACCCAGAACTTTTGAAATTTACAAACTGACCCCCCAACTGTTGGTTATTATAGTTTGACCCTTCTGAATAAAATATTAATTTAATTAATTAGTTAATTAAATATCCTAGAATAATCCGGAGTCTAAATGAGGCAAGTCATTAGTATATTTTGACTATCTCGACTATTCTGAGACCAATGGTGAGTTCCGTTTTACGAGACGGGGTCCCAAAAAATAAAAGACCCGTAGTAACCTTTAAAATTACCAAAATGCCCCTGAATTGAAGTACGCTCAAACGAACTGCGAATTAAGTAAACAAATAGTGAAACTTTATTATCTTGAACATTCCGGACTCAACCGTGGAGTCCGATTTGTGAAAAGAGGTCACGAAATATAAGTACCCGTGAAAAGTGCAAAATGACTGTTTTGCCCTTTTGAACCCAAATGTCCGAATTGAGTTCTACGAAAACCCAAACTTATTTTCTTCGACGTCCTAGACTCAATGGCAGAGTTTAATTTAGTACAATAGGAACCTATGAATTAAAGACATAAAATTTGATGAATAGCATAAATTCAAATGACAATAGACTGAGTTGTAATTTATGCTCTTAGGGACACTGACAGGACAGGAGAGGGCGATCTGACTTCCTACATTTTCATTGACCAGTTCAGTTACATATCGTGCACGATCTTATAGGGTTGAGACCAACCCGTTAGGTATGGTGTTTTGCTAATGTTAGAAATGAAGTTAAGTTAGGAATGTTCTGTGAATGACTGGAATGACTTATGTGTTTATGTGGAATGTGTTTACTTGATGATTTAGAGTTGGTTGTTCACATGCTTACATGTTACTCGTACTTTATGAAAATTTAGTGAATGATGAACGTGAATCATGACATGTGTTTAAGTTGATTATATGAGATATGCTTGCATGTGGAAATTAGCTGATGATTTATGTATTATTGTCTCGAGCATGTTATATTGTGGAAACCATGTTTCATTGAGATTGCATTGGCATATTGGCATATGATGAATCCTTTGAGAACATGGCGTGGGTAAGCACGTGGTGCTTTGCATTATGAGGGTGTAGATCCTATGGTGAAAAACCCAAAATTGGCCATTGCATTGGTACTCCGTGCCATCGGGGAGTACCCGTAAACGAGACAAGGGTGTGGCATAGAGTTGTGCATGGGTGTGTCACGCATACCATTCATATATTACTGCGATACTTTGAATGTCATTTAGATATAAATGTACACTTTGCACATGCCACGCCTTAGCTTTATTTCTTGCATTAGCACTTCATCATACCAGCAGTTGAGCTGACCCATTCGTGGGAAACATTTTTCAGATGAGGACCCTCCAGCCACTTGAGACTCTGTGATACCCTGATAGGGTGAAGCACGTGGTATATTGTTGGTCCATGGGATTTGTATTTTGTAACGTAAGGGCTTAAGCCCGAATGACCTATGAAGAATGCAGTTATGAAATGTACTTCATATTATTTTATGTATTGATGAGAATGGACGCTTGTTTAGTGGATTTATTTACTTATGTCCTTTTATTTATTTTATTTTCTGTCTCGTCAGTCACGCCTCGGGTTTGTAGAAATTCGGGGCGTGACAACGTGGTATCAGAGCATAGGTTCGAATACCTAGAGACTGTGGGGTGTTGTTTAACACCATGAGACCCTAGAGAAGAGAATGAGACCTAGTGTGAACTATTAGTAGTATGCGATAGGATTTCGTATGTTATATGATTTCATACACTTGAAGCATGATTTGTTGTGATTACGTGTTGATTGATGATATGTTATGATGCATGATTATGTGATTTAATGTGGTAAGATGCATGACATGTATAATGTGTGAGAAAATTGTTCAGTATATATTATGACCTGTGACATGTACCGCCTGTTAAATGCTAGTCGTTGACAAGAACATGACTAAGGTTAGAAACTAAGGTCTATGTAGTAGGCTGTATATTTTATGGGATAGGCCGTATGCCTAGTTAGTTGAGGTGTAGGTTGTACGCTTAGTTAGCTACGCGGTAGACATTATGCCTAGTTACTTAGGAGACAGGTTGTGAACCTGGTTGTTTACCTCGTTGACCGTTGTTTGTGGATTCTGTATGAGTGTGCCAGGTTAGTAACCAATTTTCAGGGATTATAGTACTATGACTATGATATTTATACAGACTGGATTGGTCTCAGGTCTTGAGTTACAGTTGATGGGTGGCACCCCATTAGCTAGTGATAAAAAGAGCTGTGATCCATGAAGGGTTATCACCTAGCTATAAAAGTAAGAGAGAATAAAAGACACATCAAACCTTAAAATGCTAGAATAAGGATTTGGACTTGTGGAGCTTTTGTGTATAGAGGGATACTTGGAGTGTTTATCTTTAGATTTTTAAAGATGTTCTTGTGTTGAACCTTGGTTGTGGAAAGATGTATTGTTTTGGATAGTATTCATTGGGAGTTGAACATTTGTAAGTTAATTGAACACTAGCAAGGTTTAAGTATGTGTGTGTTACATTGTTTAGATAAAATCCTTCTTGATAGAGGGCTATGTTAGAACTTGGTGTAAATTGTTTAGTGTAACCAACAGATGGTGATGATTGACATTAATTATGTAGGTATTGATTAGGCAAGTGTGTCATGACATATTATGGTTGTTACTTCGAAATTGTGAAGTGTTGACAAGTACCTACTTAATGTTCTTTTAACACAAGTGTCTAATGGAAAAAAAAAATGGGGTATTAATTTTTCTTCTCTTTGAACTTGTAGACATGCCACCGAGACAAGCTACTCCTAGACTTATACCACCTAGACACGATGAGCCTAGGACCATTGCACCACAGTGGCATAGTTGGCCCCGAGCTGTTGCTTTTGCAGATGGTACAGTTGAGGAGGCCGTCACTTTTACACTTGCTCCAGTGGAGGTAGGGCAGACTAGTGGTTCTAGGGATATAGTGACCATTATGCAGGAATGCCTTCACACTATACAGGAGGTAGTGACGAGAGCTGTCAGGGCTGAGAGAGAGTTGGCTGAGCTTAGAGGAGTTAGAGAGCCCTAGACCCAAAGCGAGGCGACTTCAGCACAGATCCCTAGGTCTACCCCGATATACACTGGTAAGAGACCATCGAAGAGGTCTCGAGCTCGTGCTTCTTCTGCACAGATATCTATACCTGCCCAGACTCGCACTGGTAGGAGACCATTGAAGAGGTTCCAGACTGGTGCTTCTTCCATATCCCAAGGGACCATTATTTGTTTCTATTGTAGACAGCCTGGCCACAAGATGGTCACTTGTCCTTTGAAGGACCCCAGCTTAAGACAGAGGATCGAGTCTAGTTAGGAGTCATTTCCATCACCGGTACAGAGTCAAGGACGGGGGACTCCACGACTTTGTTTTGTATGCCACCAGGCTGGCCATGTTATGGCCAATTGTCCTCGGAGGCCGATTTCCCAGGACTTAGAGGAGCCACATTACTATCCGTATACCCAAGTGCCCCTGCCATGACCACTATTGGGTCAGGGACCTCCGGCACCGTATTTTCAGCATGCACCTACAGCATTGAGTGTCAGGACTCTCAGTCAGAGAGGTGGTAGGCAGGACCAAACCACTCAGAGTGGCGTTATGCAGTAGCCAGCCTAGAGTCACCTATTCTTTTGGACCTTCAGAGCCTTGAGGTACATTTTTTGTGTTTAGTTTATGGACTAACATATTGATAGACCATAGTGCATCTCATTCATGCATATTCACTATGTTGACATGGCGTTAGGGGTAGAGTGATGCTAACGAGAATCTATAGAGATTACTCGATAGAGGTAGCTGACCGTATGCCTTATTTGGATTCTTCATCTTATTTGATGCGTCCAGTGTTGGTATTATGTTGGAGATAGATCGGTTATTTACACTTTAGACAAGTATAGGCTGCTACAAGGGAAGAGAGACAGTGTGTACTCCTGAGGGAGATGTTTTCTTTATTTCATGGGGTGTCCGTAGATCCTTTTTAGATTGACTTTACTGTGGGTTAAGAGGGGTTAGACTTTAAGTTGAATTGGGTTGGTTTGGATTACATGATGAGATGAGTGCTAGTTACCTTAGTTTCTGAAATTGTACAATGTGTGGTATGCTTGGTTATTGATGATCTGGGATTTAATGCTTGCCTTTATATAGTATAACGAATGAGGTTAAATAGTGGACTGTATGCTTGTTGTCTGTGAGATAGGCTATGAGCCTGGATATCCGGAAGGTTGGGAATATGCCTGGTTACCTGTACAACGGATTATGTACTTATTTATGTATATATGTATTCCTAGAATGAAACTCTATGTTCGGTGCTGATGTGGTGAGCTACGTGTTAGCTACTAAATGTTGTACGTTTACTCTCTATAAGCATGCTAGTTTAGTGACCGTTATAGTGTCGCGATTATGATTTTTTTTTTTTTTATGTACAGACTGGTTGTTATTAATGCATGTATAAGAGAATGCTTAAACGTGTTTATATGTGTGCGTTGATACATGTGTGTGAAAATTGATATATGTTCGTAAGGGAAATTGGTGAAGAGTTTCACTAATGTTTTATTCTACTGAACCTTGGTATATTGACTTAAACTTCATGATTAGAGTACATAAACTACACTGTCTCCATTTGTATACCCAGTCGACATATGCGTACATGAAATGAATAGGCTAGTCCTCATCAGTACATGACACTTAGTCTCGGTTATATATAGACTAAGGTGGGAAATGATAGCTTTACTTTTAGATTATACTGTTGATATCTTGTGGGTAATTAGGGTACTTAGAAAATACTGGATGATAGATTACGTTGTGGTACAAATAATGTGTATTTATGCCATTGGGATAAATCACTAGGTGATTTCATGGATTAATTTGAGGTGGGTTAGATGACATCACATGTGTGGGAGACCTTGGGGTATCCTTGTGAAAAGTGAGAAGTTTCCTTTACTTTTTATTGTGTTGAATTATTGAGGAAAGTCGTGATGCTTAGATGGGATTTGAAAGGAATTAGCGTTGATGAGCCAATGTGTTTTGAGGATTTCATTATGTGTTGTGCCATGTGGAGTGAGTCGTTGCAGATGGGATTAGCACCAGACCCTAGCAGGGAGTGTGGAGATGTCTGCACGCCGCTGCATGCCTACCGGTGAGGCGAAGCCTACGGGGGAGATGGTAATGGGAGGAGGTAATGCATCCCACATCGCTTGGCTAAGGGAGAGGTGAGTGATCCATAAGTAAGGCTGCACGTCTACATGTTACAATACATTTTGCATCGATCTTTTATTACTATGTCGAGAGATTGTACGACTACATGGGGTTCCAGTATCCATTGTTTCAAGCAGGGACCCACGTTTCACTGCCTGGTTTTGGCAGAGCCCCAGACAGCCTTAGGGACTCAGCTAAGTTAGTACTACCTTTCATCCCAAGACTGATGGTCAGTCAGGGCGTACCATTCAAATCCTAGAGGACATGCTTAGAGACTGCGTTATGGACTTTAGGGGTAGCTAAGAGGGTCACCTTGCTTTGGTAGAGTTTGCCTACAACCGTAGTTAGCAGTCCAGTATTGAGGTGGCACCATCCAAAGCGTTGTACGGTAGGCCGTGTCGTTCACCGGTGTGTTAGACTGGGGTAGGGGAGACAATTGTTTAGGGACCCGAGATAGTCCGTGAGACCACAGACAAGATACAAGTGATCAGGCAGCGATTGTTGACAGCCTAGAGTCGCTAGAGGAGTTATGTAGATAGGAGGCGGCGGCCCTTGTCATTCGAGGTGGGGGACCGTGTATTCCTCAAGGTATCTCCCAGGCGAGGTTTGAGGAGGTTTGGGCGCAGTAGGAAGCTGTCGCCATGATTTATAGACCCCTTTGAGATTCTTGGGAGGGTTATTGAGGTGGTTTATGAGTTGGCATTACCACCGCAGCTACTTGGAGTACATGATGTTTTTCATTTGTCGATGCTGAGGAAGTATCAGCCTGACCCCTCCCATGTATTAGATTGGGTAGATCTTCAGCTAGAGGGCGACACTTCTTATGACCAGAGACCCGTAGAGATATTGGACTCGAGGGACCAGGTTTTACGAGGCAGGACCATCCCTTTGGTCAAGGTTCGTTGGAACCATCATGGGGCTGAGGAGGCTACTTGGGAGCATGAGGCCGAGGTTCGAGTTAGGTACCCCGAGTTGTTTGATCAGTGATGTATTTTCTTTTGTTTTATGCTATTTTAAATTTCGGGACGAAATTTCTATAAGGAGGGAAGGATGTAATGACATGGAAATTTTTTTTATTTCTTTATTATTAATTGTTTTTATTATTATCATTATTATTGTTAAATTTTTGATGCATGTGTTATATATATGCTTGGTGTATGTATGGTATGTATGTATATATGTGTAGAGTAATATATGTGCATGTATATGTATATATATATGTGTATAGAACAGTGCATGTATGCACTGTATGTGGGTGCAACCGAATGGGTGTGTGTGTGTGTTTGTGACCAACTGAGTGTGTGTGTGAGTGTCGGCTGTGTGTGTGTCTAGTGTGTGTGTGTGTGATGATGATATATATATATACATAGGTGTATAGGGCAGCTTTGCATTAAATGCAAAGTTGCATGGGGGGAAGAAGAAAGGTGGCTGAACAGAGGGGGAGAAGTCAAGGAAAGGGGCTGTGAGAGAGAAACGTGTGGCAGTGGGTGTGTTGGGTATATTGTTGGTCTCAGTTGGGAGAAGAGAAGGAAAGAAAGTAGAGAGCGAGAGAGAGAAAGAGAGTTCTAGAAGGGAGTTTTTGGAGCTTGATGCAAGCTTGGAACCAGAGGGTGAAAGAAGACACGGCTAGAGAGAGAAACCAACAAAAAAATCATAAGTGACCATTCTGTTTTGATTTTTTTAAAAACATGATAATTAGTTTAATGTATATGATCTTAGAGAGCATGTTGTAGGGTTTATTTTGCAAAAAGAATGGAAGAAAATGGTTAAGAAACGAGATAGAAAACTCTAGTTGCAGGTTTCGGTCATGGTGGTTGGGTCTTGTCATTTTATGTGTAGAACTCAGTTTAAATGATGGGGAATGAATCCTAGGAGGTGCAGAAACCATTTAGAATTAAAATGGGGGTTAAACGAGGACCGAACTGTCACAAAAATGAAGGGGAAAGAGTCGGCCGGAAGTTTGACCGAGGGGTTGACCCTCTATTTCGTGAAAATCTAATGGGTTGAATCCAAAACCGAACCTATATATGAAATCCTTGAGAAACAATGAAGAAAACTGCATTTTCAAAACCTTGAAAATTCGCCGGAAAAATCTCGCCGGCGCCAGAACCCTACCGGAGACTCACCGGGAAAACGGGGAAGAAGGGGCACTGTTCGGGTCCGGGTCCGGTTCGGGTTTGGGTCGAGTCCGGGCGGTCCGCCCCTGCCACGTGTCGTTCAGTGGTTTTAAATTAAAAATCAATTGGGTCTGTTTGGTTACGGACTTAAGAAATTAAAAATTTAAATTGAAATAGGAACAGGGATATCCTATTCCTGTTCTGGTATGATCCTTGTTTGGTTATCCGAATATGGGATAAGGGTTTTTAAAATTACAGGATTGCCCCTGGACTTTTTGAGAATTAAACCTTGACCCAAAACTTTCAGAATTTACAAACTGACCCCCCAACTATTGGTTATTATAGTTTGACCCTTCTGAATAAAATATTAATTTAATTAATTAGTTAATTAAATATCCTAGAATAATCCGAAGTCCAAATGAGACAAGTCATTAGTGTATTTTGACTATCTCGACTATTCTGAGACCAATGGTGAGGTCCATTTTACAAGACAGGGTCCCAAAAAATAAAAGACCCGTAGTAACCTTTAAAATTACCAAAATGCCCCTGAATTGAAGTACACTCAAACGAACTCCGAATTAAGTAAACAAATAGTGAAAATTTATTATCTCAAATATTTCGGACTCAACCGTGGAGTCCGATTTGTGAAAAGAGGTCACAAAATGTAAGTACCCGTGAACCGTGCAAAATGACTGTTTTGCCCTTTTGAACCCAGATGTCCGAATTGAGTTCTACGAAAACCCAAACTTATTTTCTTCGACGTCCTAGACTCAATGGTAGAGTTTAATTTAGCAGAATAGGAACCTATGAATTAAAGACATAAAATTTGATGAATAGCACAAATTCAAATGACAATAGACTGAGTTGTAATTTATGCTCTTAGGGACACTGACAGGACAGGAGAGGGCGATCTGACTTCCTGCATTTTCATTGACCAGTTCAATTACATATCGTGCACAATCTTCTAGGGTTAAGACCAACCCGTCAGGTATGGTGTTTTGCTAATGTTAGAAATGAAGTTAAGTTAGGAATGTTCTGTGAATGACTGGAATGACTTATGTGTTTATGTGGAATGTGTTTACTTGATGATTTAGAGTTGGTTGTTCACATGCTTACATGTTACTCGTACTTTATGAAAATTTAGTGAATGATGAACGTGAATCATGACATGTGTTTAAGTTGATTATATGAGATATGCTTGCATGTGAAAATCAGCTGGTGATTTATGTATTATTGTCTCGAGCATGCTATATTATGGAAACTATGTTTCATTGAGATTGCATTGGCATATTGGCATATGATGAATCCTTTGAGAACATGGCGTGGGTAAGCACATGGTGTTTTGCATTATGAGGGTGTAGATCCTATGGTGAAAAACCCAAAATTGGCCATTGCATTAGTACTCCGTGCCATCGGGGAGTCCCCGTAAACGAGACAAGGGTGTGGCATAGAGTTGTGCATGGGTGTGTCACGCATACCATTCATATATTACTGCGATGCTTTGAATGTCATTTAGATATAAATGTACGCTTTGCACATGCCACGCCTTAGCTTTATTTCTTGCATTAGCAATTCATCATACCAGCAGTTGAGCTGACCCATTCGTGGACAACATTTTTCAGATGAGGACCCTCTAGCCACTTGAGACTCTATGATACCCTGATAGGGTGAAGCATGTGGTATATTGTTGGTCCATGGGACTTGTATTTTGTAATGTAAGGGCTTAAGCCCGAATGACCTATGAAGAATGCAGTTATGAGATGTACTTCATATTATTTTATGTATTGATGAGAATGGACGCTTGTTTAGTGGATTTATTTACTTATGTCCTTTTATTTATTTTATTTTCTGTCTCGTCAGTCGCGCCTCGGGTTTGTAGAAATTCGGGGCGTGACAGGGTCACTCGGACGTCGCCCGACACTGACTGTACTAAATAGACCGTTCCCATTCCCAAATCGTCCAGTCCATATGATATCATAATATAGAGTTTAATAACTCGGGTTACAACTGGGTATTACACTACTCGACCCAGTTTACCTCGATTTATGTGCCATATCCCAGGTCAGGATATTACATTCTTCCCTTCCTTAAAATAAGTTTGTCCCCAAACTTAATACATACTATAGTGAAAATAACTGAGGATATTTGGCGCGTATGTCGTCTTCTCGCTCCCAAGTAGCTTCCTCTATCCAATGATTCCTCCACAAAACCTTGACTAAAGGAATAGTCTTGTTTCGTAGAACATGATCTCGACGATCCAAAATCTGTACTGGATGCTCTGTGTAACTCAAGTTCTCCTGGACGTCTAAAGGCTCGTGCTCAACCATGTGATCTGCACTTTGTATACACTTCCTCAACATTGAAACATGAAATACGTTGTGTACATGTGCTAACTCTGAAGGTAAAGCAAGCTCGTAGGCTACTAGCCCAACCCTTCCCATGATCCTGAATGGTCCAATGTATCTTCGGCCCTAGCTTTCCCCTCTTGCCAAACCTCACTACACCCTTCATGGGTGATAGCTTCAAGAACACGTAATCGCCTACTGTAAGCTCCAACTCTCGTCTGTGAGCATTTGCATAGCTCTTCTGTCTACTCTAAGTCGCTAGTAAACGCTGTCTGATTAGCTGTATCTTCCCTGTAGTCTGCTCTACTATCTCTGGCCCATAAAGCTTCCTTTCACACACCTTTGTCCAATACAAGGGTGATCGGCACTTCTTACCATATAATGCTTCATATGGCGCCATACCAATACTAGCTTGGTAGCTATTATTGTATGTGAACTCTACTAGTGGCAACCTGATCTTCTCAACTACCCTCGAAGTCTATGATACAGAACTGCAAAAAATCCTCTAGAGTCTATATCGTCCTTTCTGACTGTCCGTCAGTCTCAGGATGATACGTAGTGCTAAGACTCAGTTGCTGCAGATCCCTCCAAAATTGTGATACAAATCGTGGATCCCGATCAGATATGATCGATATTGGGACTCCATGAAGTCTAACAATCTCTCTAATGTATAACTCGACTAGTCGCCGTAAGGTCTGTGTCGTCTTGGTTGTTAGGAAATGAGCTGTCTTGGTCAATTTGTCCACAATGACCCAGATAGAATCACTCCCTCTCGATGTCTTTGGCAATCTTGACACGAAGTCCATCGTAATGTGTTCCCACTTCCACTCGGGTATAGGTAGCGACTGCAGAAGTCCCCTGGGCTTCTAATGCTCAACCTTGATTTGCTGGCACTTGGCACATCGTGCTATGTACTCAACTATGTCATGCTTCATCTTGGACCACCAATAAGTGCTTTTCACATTGTTATTCATCTTGGTGCTCCCTGGATGCAAGGTGAATCTCAAACTGTGTGCCTCATCAAGGATTTCCCATATGAGCTCTAGCATATCGAGTACGCAGATTCTACCCTGATAGCATAACATCCCTTCTCACACTGAAAACTCGAAGTCTATGTGTCACGACCCGAAACCCACCCCGTGCGGATTACCGGATCGTGACCGCCGCCCCGAGACCCGAAGGCCCCGAGACAAGGCTCGCATCTGCAGCGGTATCGAATAGATGTGCTACACATGATTGCAGAAGCGTGAAAAACTTTTTCTTTTCTTTCCTCATTTTTAAATTAGGCACATCCGTCCGATACTGCTGTTTCCATACATAGCATACATGGTTACACATTCAGAGTATAACTAAACTTAAAAACTTCATACATTAATATAATACATATTCAGTTGCCCTGAGGGCTTATTACATATTCTTACTTGTCTATTAATACAAAACGTACTACTAATGTTCATATGTTCTTCAAAAGAAACTACTTAAACACATTCTTCCAAAAACTAGCTAGACTCATCGTCGTTGTCCTTAAGACCCTGTCTGCTGCATCACCTGAAAGGGGGGTCCGAACAAAGTCCGGGTAAGCTAATCTAAGCTTGTGAGCAATTCCAGTATTCGTCATGGGGTTTTCAATTAGCAGTGGTTTTTAGTACATGAGAGTTGTAAAACATTCACTGCCAATTGCTTATACAATTTAGAATACACAGTACATGCATTCTCAAAACAGATAGCTTTGAAACATTTAAAGTATTCAAGCTAAACTCGTTCTTCATCAGATAAGTATATAACTTAAATCACATCAAAATGTATTTGAGAATGAGGGTAAAACCTGCTTTCATTTCCAAAAATCACTTGTCATCTTTTCTCTTTAATTAGGTGGAATCTGTTTCGAACCAGACTCCCATTTTACTGCCAATACTATCGATCTCATTTGCCTGGGGGATTAGATCCTGCTACCGGGCATTTACTGTTGAATCCCGAAGGATTTCAACCTTCATAGGGGGTGGTACTTAGTACCATTTATCTTGTAAAACATTTATCACATAACTTCTTCAATAGATACTTTCATGAGTAATTAAAACATGAATGTATAATTTCTACAATAGGACTTCAAATACTTGTAACTATCAAATTCAGAATATTTAACATAATTTGGCATTTAAAACTTTAGACATGCTGAAATAAGTTTTAAGAAATCTATGATAGATACCAATCACTGAACATGTCATAATAGAGTTATAAAACAGTACAATTAAAAGCTGAATCATGTAAATACTGAATTTGAACTTCAAATACTTTATATCTTTGAACTTAAAACTTTTTCAAATCCATGGAGTTAAATCTCCAATTCAAACACAGGGTTACTCACCTTGATTTTTTAGGGTTAGTGCTAAAATGCGCTTTCCCACTTTCCTTGTAGTTCCTAAGAACAATTCATAAACACCTCATCAACTTCACATTCATTGTAATATCATCTCAATATTCCTTAACTTATGCTTAAACCGTATTAGATCCTAAAATGATTTCACAATTTCATAGGTACTTAATTTAACTCGTACTTGTAACCTATGACATAATTTAACGTGTTAGAAATTGAATTTATTTCAATTTACACTCTTCTGGGAGTTCCATTAACATTAATTTAAAGTTATTTATTTGACATGTTTACGTGTCGTGTCTTTTCGTATTTCGTTTCTCGTACTTGCCTTAGTATTAGTACTTTGGCATTACTCTACTTTATAGTCATCTGACAGATGCTATTCATCAAATTTTATGTCTTTTTATTTTAGACATTTCTTTTAGTCGAATAGACTCTACTATTGAGTTCGGAGTGTCGAAGAAAGTCAGTTTAGGCTTTCCTAACATTTAATTCGGGCTGTTATATGTAAAAGGACAAAATGGTCATTTATCGTTTTACGTGTCACATTTTTCTGTACTTCGCTTCGTAATTTGGACTCCATTTTTGAGTTCGGGATGTCAAAGAAAGTTAATTTAGACCTTCTCTAATTTCATTTTGGCTTTAGGGGTACTGGGGGTATTTTGGTCTTTTTACCCCTTTACGTGTCTTTATTTTTTGGGACTCCATTTCGTGTTGTGGACCTCACCATTGGACTCAGAAGGTCCAAGATAGTAAGAACACACTAATAACTTGTAAATTTTGGTCAAGGAGTATTTTGGTCATTTACCCCTTACGGGTATTTATTTTTTCAGGCGTCGTCTCGTAAAACGGACCCTACCATTGATCTCAGAATGTCCCAAATAGTAAAAATGCACTATTCATATGCTTAATTTGGACTTCATTTGCCTTAGTTATGACCCAAGGGCAAAATAGTAATTTTGCTTTATTTATTAAATAATTAAATTAATTATTTAATTATTTTTCAGGGGCTTTATTGCATAATATTTCCCTCAGTTGGGCCATAGTAGAGTTTCTCAGAACTCTGGGGTCAATTCGTAATAAGGAATAGGTTTGGTTTATTTATTTTTAAATAAACTTGAAAACCAAAGGGTTTGGTTAGGGATTAAGTGAACCGGTCCGGTCCAGTCATAAACCAATTGGTTTATCCGGTCTATTTACATGTGGCAGACGTCATCATGACGTCAGCCCTAGGTCTCATTTAATTTAAACCGACACTCAAAACGGCGTCGTTGCATTTAATCGGTGGCAAGCCCAGAGGTTGCCACCTGAGTCAACCCAGCCCGATTTTTAAAACCGAGTTAACTCGTCTTCGTCTTCCCCACGAGACCAACTGAAACCCTAGTTGCAGTTTCCCTTTTCTTTCAATTTCGTGATGTTCTACTCAATTGTTTCTCACTGTTTCTACCCTAATCCATTACTAGAACATTGGTTAAGGGTTTGGCATTCGTTTTAGGCTTTAAAACCTCGTCATACGTTCGGTTTAGGATGGAATAATCCAAACTGTAAGTTGTTCGTTCATGCTTATTTCTGAACCAAAAATTATGAGGTTTCGTTTCTTATGATCCCCTCTTCATGGGGATTCATATCTCGTTCTTAAATATCAAGTTAACACAAAGTTAAAAGGATTGGGTCTTACACCCGTAACCTGCAACTCATTATTTGAAGGCCATTGTTTGAGCTTTTTGATCGCGGTCATGAGTTTTTATAACCCTCATAACTTCTTTTTGAAGCCTTGATAATCCAAAACAAGTTTAAAGGAAGTCGATTCAGACCTGCCATGGGCAAGGTCTTCAATGGCTGTCCTAACTGGGTTTCGTATTTTTAGGTGGTTTGAAGCTCAAAATCCATAGGTAAACAAGTCTACATATGTTCTACATATCATATATATAAAATGAAAGCTTTAAATCAGTTTATATATAGAGAAATTCTAGAGAGAGAAAATACTGGTTTGTGTTCTCTCACCTTTTTTCCTTCGGTTTTCTCCCTTTCTTCTTGCTTTGAATCCTTCCTTAGCTTCTCAATTCTTCTTCTTTTGGTTTCTTTTGCAAGAAGAAAGCATGGTTTGCATGCTTGGGATTTTATAGAGAAAGTGACCGACCTCTCTCTCTCTACTGTTCTCTCTCTCCCCTCATGACCTCATGGCCGAAACCCTTCACTTCTCAATTAATTTTCTTACACCAATTAATTTTACTTTTTATCTATTCAGCTTTCTCTTTAATTTTTGCAAGATATTTTTACATATGTATATTATATATAATATATCACACACACCAACACATGGAGACACACACACTAGCCGACACACACACACACACTGCACTGTTCACACACTGTTCACGTGTATATACATTATATATATACATATCCTCCCTTGTATACATGTATTTATCTATATATATATACACATTTTTACACATTTGATAATACACACACACATTACACCATAATGTGTGTATATGTGTTTATTTGTATTTAATTTTAACAATTAAATATATTCTAATAGATTAAATTAATTAATTATTTAATTAATCAATTTTTTTCTTTAGTGTAAAAACCTTTACACAACTTTTTCATTATCTCGTAATACGTGCCATATGACCCGGTATCCTGGGTCGGGATATTACATTCTTCCCTACTTAAAAGAGTTTTGTCCCCAAAACTGGATTGTTCCTAATCCCTAAAGGGTAGAAAGCTTCCCAATTAACATCACATCATTCTTCACATTAATATGTCTAGAGTTTAAATTTAAACAATAAGCATATATTTACCGAAATTAAATATTGATCGTGTACCTAATCATCCTTAGAGGTTTGAGCTGCATCTCCATGTATGTTGTAGACTCGACCGTACCTCATAGGCTCTTTGCCTCCTCCTGTTTTTCCAGCTGTCGCGGCAGGTGCATGTGGTGTAGCTGATGAAGCTACAGCAGTAGGTTCCTTTGTAGTGGAACTCCACTTTGGGCAATCCTTAATGACATGCCCAGTCTGACCACATTTGTAACAGCCTCCAGTGTCGCGCCAACAAGGTGCTTGGTGCCTCTTTTTACAGGTAGGGCATACTGGAACCTCTTCTGACTTTTTGCTGACATCTCCCTTCTTGTTAATAGAATTCTCACTTTTATCCCTGGCTTTCATTTTCTTCATTGATTGGGGACTCAGGCTGATCTTGTTCTTGTCTTTCTTTTGAGACAAGGCAATTCCAGCCCTTTCAAAGATTTTGGCACGCTCCATTACTCCGTTGTATGTAGGGAGTTCAAATGGTTCAAGTCGATACTTGATGCCATCCCTCAGGCCACATTCAAATTTTTGGGCTTTTAGATCTTCAGTTTGAACCATATGGGGTGCGAATCTAGCCAATTGCATGAACTTGGTCTCATATTCGGCCACGGTCATGGTTCCTTGGGTAAAAAGCGCGAATTCTGCTATCTTTTGATTTTTTTGTGACCTGGGCAAATACTTATCGAAAAACACTTCTAAAAATCTTACCCATGTCATAAGCGGCTCTCGTTCTTTTTCCAACCGCCACCATGCATACGCTGAATCCTTAAAGGTAAAAGCAGCGTAAGAGACTTTCTATTCATCAGTACGGGGAAAGACTGTGAATATTCATTCTATCTCCTAGATCCACGCTTCAGCGTTGATCGTCGTGTCTAGTCCATCAAACCTAGGAGGTTTGAATCCTTGAAATACTTTAAAACTAGACGTATTCATTATGTCGGCAGGTTGTCCCTGATTCTGGGGTGGTCCGGGGTTTTGCACCTGTGGTGGTGCTCCGCCCTGGGCTTGGGCCCCTATCATATGCTGAGCCATTGCTTCTAAAATGTGCTCTACTCGATCCAGTCTATCTTCTGGGTCTCTAGCATTCCTTCTTGTGTTCACCATTTTGCTGAAAACATACAATAGTTAGTTTTCTAACACATATCTATCACATAAGGTTCATATTCACTTACTTCATAATTTCAAGGTTTAATATTTTTATCATCCTCGATGTTCGTGATGGAATTATAGTCCACATTTACTTCTCGTTTTCATTTTACTACTTCTTTTAACTACAGGTCCCATACCCAGCCTTCCTATCGTATACTTCGCATATCTATTTCATGTACTACGGGTCCCATACCCCGCCTTTATATCATATCACATACTTCACATATTTTAGGTAGCCTAGGACTTACCTAACTCAAAATTCTATTTCGAAATCTCTTATTGTCACTAAGTTGGTCTTGGTCAACCTAGAACTAATCTTAATCATTCTTATCTTCACTTATGACTTGGTCTTTTCCCAAAAGACCTAATACCTAGTGCTCTGATACCATGTTGTCACGACCCGAAACCCACCCCGTGCGGATTACCGGATCGCGACCGCCGCCCCGAGACCCGAAGGCCCCGAGACAAGGCTCGCATCTGCAGCGGTATCGAATAGATGTGCTACACATGATTGCGGAAGCGTGAAAAACTTTTTCTTTTCTTTTCTCATTTTTAAATTAGGCACATCCATCCAATACTGCTGTTTCCATACATAGCATACATGGTTACACATTCAGAGTATAACTAAACTTAAAAACTTCATACATTAATATAATACATATTCAGTTGCCCTGAGGGCTTATTACATATTCTTACTTGTCTATTAATACAAAACGTACTACTAATGTTCATAGGTTCTTCAAAAGAAACTACTTAAACACATTCTTCCAAAAACAGCTAGACTCATCGTCGTTGTCCTTAAGACCCTGTCTGCTGCATCACCTGAAAGGGGGGTCTGAACAAAGTCCGGGTAAGCTAATCTAAGCTTGTGAGCAATTCCAGTATTCGTCATGGGGTTTTCAATTAGCAGTGGTTTTTAGTACATGAGAGTTGTAAAACATTCACTGCCAATTGCTTATACAATTTAGAATACACAATACATGCATTCTCAAAACAGATAGCTTTGAAACATTTAAAGTATTCAAGCTAAACTCGTACTTCGATAAATGGAGTATATAACTCAAAACATATGCATTTCATATAAAAGGACAAAATGGTCATTTACCGTTTTACGTGCCACATTTTTCTGTACTTCGCTTCGTAATTTGGACTCCATTTTTGAGTCCGGGATGTCAAAGAAAGTTAATTTAGACCTTCTCTTATTTCATTTTGGCTTTAGGGGTACCGGGGGTATTTTGGTCTTTTTACCCCTTTACGTGTCTTTATTTTTCGGGACTCCATTTCGTGTTGTGGACCTCACCATTGGACTCAGAAGGTCCAAGATAGTAAGAACACACTAATAACTTATAAATTTTGGTCAATGGGTATTTTGGTCATTTACCCCTTACGTGTATTTATTTTTTCAGGCCCCGTCTCGTAAAACGGATCCTACCATTGATCTCAGAATGTCCCAAATAGTAAAAATGCACTATTCATATGCTTAATTTGGACTTCATTTGCCTTAGTTATGACCCAAGGGCAAAATAGTAATTTTGCTTTATTTATTAAATAATTAAATTAATTATTTAATTATTTTTCAGGGGCTTTATTGCATAATATTTCCCTCAGTTGGGCCATAGTAGAGTTTCTCAGAACTCTGGGGTCAATTCGTAATAAGGAATAGGTTTGGTTTATTTATTTTTAAATAAACTTGAAAACCAAAGGGTTTGGTTAGGGATTAAGTGAACCGGTCCGGTCCAGTCATAAACCAACCGGTTTATCCGGTTTATTTACATGTGGCTGACGTCATCATGATGTCAGCCCTAGGTCTCATTTAATTTAAACCGACACTCAAAACGGCGTCGTTGCATTTAATCGGTGGCAAGCCCAGAGGCTGCCACCTGTCCGAGTCAACCCAGCCCGATTTTTAAAACCGAGTTAACTCGTCTTCGTCTTCCCCACGAGACCAACTGAAACCCTAGTTGCAGTTTCCCTTTTCTTTCAATTTCGTGATGTTCTACTCAATTGTTTCTCACTGTTTCTACCCTAATCCATTACTAGAACATTGGTTAAGGGTTTGGCATTCATTTTAGGCTTTAAAACCTCGTCATACGTTCGGTTTAGGATGGAATAATCCAAACTGTAAGTTGTTCGTTCATGCTTATTTCTGAACCAAAAATTATGAGGTTTCGTTTCTTATGATCCCCTCTTCATGGGGATTCATATCTCGTTCTTAAATATCAAGTTAACACAAAGTTAAAAGGATTGGGTCTTACACCCGTAACCTGCAACTCATTATTTGAAGGCCATTGTTTGAGCTTTTTGATCGCGGTCATGAGTTTTTATAACCCTCATAACTTCGTTTTGAAGCCTTGATAATCCAAAACAAGTTTAAAGGAAGTCGATTCAGACCTGCCATGGGCAAGGTCTTCAATGGCTGTCCTAACTGGGTTTCGTATTTTTAGGTGGTTTGAAGCTCAAAATCCATAGGTAAACAAGTCTAAATATGTTCTACATATCATATACATAAAATGAAAGCTTTAAATCAGTTTATATATAGAGAAATTCTAGAGAGAGAAAATACTGGTTTGTGTTCTCTCACCTTTTTCCCTTTGGTTTTCTCCCTTTCTTCTTGCTTTGAATCCTTCTTTAGCTTCTCAATTCTTCTTCTTTTGGTTTCTTTTGCAAGAAGAAAGCATAGTTTGCATGCTTGGGATTTTATAGAGAAAGTGACCGACCTCTCTCTCTCTCTACTGTTCTCTCTCTCCCCTCATGACCTCATGGCCGAAACCCTTCACTTCTCAATTTGTCACGACCCGAAACCCACCCTATGCGGATCTCGGATCACGACCGCCGCCTTCAGGCTCGGGAGCCTTTGGGCGAGGCGAGACATAAGCAACAATATCGGATGGCGGTGCGGCCTGTGGTTGCGGAAGCGTGAAAAAAAACTTTTTCTTTTCTTTTTAAAATCTGTCGCACATCCATCCGGTACTGCCGCTCTTCATAGCGGTACATATAATAATAATAATCAGAGCATACTAAAACTTAAAGTGTTATACATAGTACATATCTGAATGCCTCGAGGGCTTAAGTACATGTTGTCTAATGATGCTGCACTTTTTGACTCGCAACACGTGAGGGCTCCGTGACCTGTAGAACACTCAGAAAGATGATCAGAGGACCACCGGATTGGCTCCGGCGGTAGCCGCTCCGATGCTTAAGTAAGTAAGGGAATTGAAAGACTGTATTGAAAGTTAAAGAATGAGCATAAGTCCCCAAAGCGTACCTCTAGGGTTTAATATATAAGCCGTGGTTCTCCTAATTCTGATTAGGTTTTGCCGCCACGAATATCGGGATTTGATCATCAGAGATTTGCAGTTACCTTGTGGGGCATTGAATCGTAGATGGAGATAACCATAGATAGTAGTTTCCGTGTTGAAGGTTGTTTCCTTATTCCCCGTTTAACGGCTGTTAAGGAAACCATATATGCAGTGTCGAATAAATACTGTCAAGAACAGGAGGTCTGGACGATGTACATGAGAATATCCTGAATGCTTCATCTGTACTGTATGACCGAGTTCATCGGTTCTGAATGATATATAAATAAGAATGCTCCGAAGGCTTATGGCTGCTCTGTATGATAGATATATATGAGAATACCCCGAAAGCTTATAGCTGTTTTGTATGACTAACATATATGAGCTCTGTAGGATCGAGATTTGTTAATCTGGTAGGCACACGTGTCTCAAACTGATTGGTGTGTCTGTTTATGGTATATCAGCTACTCCCCCCCGAGCCTTTGTCAAAAGCTAGGGTTTTAACTAGGGTTGAGGGCTTTGTGAAGAGTCATACGTTTTGCCTTCCCAGTTCTCAAGAAGCCGGTTTAACGCGCCATTTATTGCGCAGCCTATACTCGAGAACTCATCATTACTTTCAACCGTGGTGTCGGCTCGTCTTGGAAGGCTCATATTTCGAATGCGTATATAGAGAGAGGGAAAGGTCTTTCATACCTTTCTTCTGCATTTACTTCTATAATACCAGATCGCCATTTGACATATCTTGGAGTTTTGGAGGATCTCCGGTGTTCATAACCCTTTCTTGATCTCAGGTTCGACTTTTAGTCCCCTCTTTCATCCCTTCTTATCTGTTTCATCTCTTTCTCTTGTTCGCCATGTCTGGCTTAGAATCACATTCTGGTTTGGGGAGTCCCTCTGAGACTGATCCTCAAATGCAATTAGTGAATGTTGATGAAAATAGAATGGTAGTTCCTCCCTCTAGTCCGGGGGTCAGGATTGTCGATGCTTTTGATGATCCCCCGAACAGGGCTGGCGAAACCTCTGGTCGGTCTGATCACAGAGAAGAGGGTGAGAGTGTAATTACTGAAAGTATGCTGAAGGAGTTATGGGCGAAGTTCAAACTTCCTAAAAATGTCGCTTTCAGGGTCCCAGATTCTCAAGATCGCCCGGGCGATGTTAGAGATGGAGAAATCTGTGCCTATCTGGCCTGGTTTGAACTGGGTCTTACACTCCCCTTTCCTGATATAATAAAACAATTCTTTTGTTGGTTTGATCTGTGCCCCGCAGACCTGAACCTTAACAGTTGGAGACATCTGTTGAGCTTTATCGTATTAGGGCATATGAATAATGTCAAGGTGTCCCTTGACTTGATCCGTAGCAATATGGATCTAAAACTTCAAAAGGCGGAAGGCCTTTATTACATGTCTTTTGATAGTGGGTTCAGACCCCTTACTTCTGTGCCCTCCTCCAACAAGACCTGGAAGAAATGGTACTTCTTTATTAAAGGAGGATGGGAATTCAAGAATTTCGAGCGTCAACCTTCCACATTCCCTCGAACCACTGGGCCAATGGGTGAGGTTTAACTTTTCCGTGGCTGCGTTGACTCTGTTTTGTTTGCCAATTTGTTGAACTGATCAATTTCTGTGTTTGCTTTGCAGTTAAGAGTGCGTGGAAGAGACCAGATTTCTCTCCCGTAATTCAGAAACAGTATAAGAAGCTTTTGAAGCCCAGCATTAGGGATCATTCTTCTATTGTCAACCCTGATAGATTAATGGCTGCCAGGGGTAGTGTCGAGGAGATAGCTGATAATGTGATGGCTCAGTGGAAGTCCGGGCCATCACCGCCTGCGGTGGGGGAGGCTTCTTCTCCAGTGGTCCCTCCAGTTCCGAAGAAGCGGAGGCTGATTTCGTCCTCTCCCGGGCCTGCTGAGAGGGAGGAAGAGGCTCCCGTCCCTATTACGGTGGTTCCTCCAATCCCGTCTCGTCGAGCGGGTAAGGAGGCATCATCATCGGTGGCTCCTGACGTTGCTGGTCAGGGAGCCAAGAAGATTCTGAGTGAGTTCTGGGCCAAAGGCTCAGTTAAAATTAAGCCTCAGGCGTCTGGGAAGCTGCTTGCTGACTTGACCGCTCTTCAGGTTAAGGTGAGCTCGTTAGAACCATATTTTCCTTACCTTTAAGCGTTTCTACTGGTGTTTGAGTCGTTTTCCTTGTGTTATGCAGACCTTGCATACCCTTTCTGCTTTGGTGGAGGTTTCTCCATCTGTGGAGGAGCTCGACCAACTTAGGGCCAATCTGGACGAACTGGGGCTCCAGTTGGGTACTGCTCGGTCGGAGGCTCACGATTCTGCGGAGAAGTTGAAGGAGTGTCAGAACTCCTTGATAGTGATGGAATCGGAGAGGAACCTTGCCGTTGAGCGGGCGAGGAGGTTGCAGGTGGAGATGACCGGCTTGCGGTACCAACACAGTAGGCAGCTCGATGCAGCCGTGGAGCAGGCATTAGTGGACAATGAGGAAGAGATGAGGTCGAAGCTGGAAGGAATGGCCCATCGTTTGATTACGTTTGGGTTTAATAACTTCCGCTCTTGGCTTCTTGCCAAGTTTCCTGACCTAGACGTTTCCTCCATTGTGCCGCCTGGGTCTGATCCTCCAGAAGTCAATCAGGACGAAGTGGCTGATGTCCTCCCGGCCGATCCCACGGAAGTGGTTGTACCGACTGAGGTGGTCGATACTGTACCTGCCGAACCTTCTCCTGTCGTTGATCCTGTTCCTGCTGATCAGGCTTAGGATCCATATTTTGTTATTTTTCAATGTACTTGAGACATACATTTGTTTAATGGAACAGTCTTTTGGTTAATACTCGCCTCTTTGGTTATATTGTTCTGTAGCATTCGTGCATATCTTTGAGTTATATAGCTCTGTAGTGCCTTAACGTGTAGTTGATGGTAATAATTGTTGCAAGTTACCCTGCTCTGGAGTTTAGTGTACACCAGATCAGATTTTCTTCTGCAGGGAGCCGTGTTCCGAACTTCTTTACTTACCTTAGGCCAGTAATTGGAGATTGCTGTTTTGAAGTATTTCAAAGCTAACTGTTCTGAATTCGGGGACAATAATAAGTGGATATCTTTGCGGTTGTAGTTTGGTTGATCAGATCTTCTGTCTCCAGATCTGTTAGAAATCAAGAAACATCATAGTTGATGGACCTCTGCTGTACATGTGGTCCTGTAAGTGTCAATGACATGGAGAAACCGTCACGTCACATGTATGGGAAAGATTAAAAGCCTGTGTATTACGTGTATGGTCCTGCCTTTTGTCTCTCCCGAGAAGGTGGTTTAATACTCCATTTATTGCACCTCCGCCGTTTGGGATTTCGAAGCTAGCACTTCGCTTAATCGTTGTGACGGTTCAACTGGGTGGCCTTTGGTCTTCCAGCGTCTATATATATGGAAACGAGGGCATATGGTTGTGCTCAACCCTTTTGCTCCCCGAATTGTTTGTAAGAGAGGTTTTTATATGCTGCCGGAGTTCTTCCACTCGTCCGGAGATGATGGATGATTCCTTGCCTGAGTTAGGAATAATTAAACTGTGGCCAAAAGTTAACCCTCCCCTATTTTCAGTCTCCAAGGAAGGATTGAATGAGGCACAAGTCTTCTTGTTTCCTCTGATATCTAGTCGAGATTTCTCCGACTGGTGGTGGCCCCTCCTCGATTCAACCGAGGCCTGGAGCGTTGGTGATGAAGACGAAGGTGAGTTGCCTTCTCTTCCTCACGCCTTGTCAGAGACCCTTGCTCCAAGTGGCTGGGGTGAAACAGACGGTGTGAAGAAGAAGATTGAAGGTGGGTTGCCTCCTCCCGTGTATAACTCGGCAGTGACAACTGCTCTGAGGGAGATGAATGGGGGCCGCCTCCTCCCCTTTGTGACTTGGCAGGAACCCTTGCTCCAATTGGCTGGGGCGTTATGCCGATTACAAAGGTGGAGAATGAAAAGTCTCCTGAGGCTCAGAGCCCTCATCATCCGTTGGTCATGGGACCAGTCATAGTGATGATGAAATGGCCTGGGCACTACGTGATGCAGACTGGGGTTCAGGGTTCCTTCCTTTCAAATGGAGCCGATGAAGGCGGTTTTGAAGGTTTTGGATCTTGTGCCCCTTTATCATCCCAGGAGAAGAGCCATTATGTTGCCAAGCGTAGCTTCTGTAATAGCTTCTGTAATAGCTTCTGTAGTAGCTTCTGTAATAGCTTCTGTAGTAGTGTCTTGGTACTGATGTAAATCTTTTTGAGTTATTAATAAAGTTGAATTTCTTCTTCTCAGATCTGATATTTTCTGTGAATGTGCTCTTTTGAAACTTAAGCATCTTCTAATGCGTTGCCGATTGTTCTGAAAATAAATCAAAAACTTTAGAAAAATGCCAGAATCGAAGTACTTCACCTTTGGTTGAAACCATGGTGCTGGTTTGTTTGACAGATAAGTCAAATAATATAAGTGTCAGATCCGAGGTATTCCGTTCTAGTAAACTTTAGTTGACAGGTGCTCGGAACTTCTGCCTTTGAATAGACTGGATTACAGAACCCGCTAGTTGAAGATGGTCCAGACTCTGAAGGCCTGTGCATAATAGATGGACCAAGCTCTGGAGGCTTGTGCATTAATAGATGGACCAAGTCATAAGACTTGTGCATTAATAGATGGACCAAGCTCTGGAGGCCTGTGCATTAATAGACGGACCAGGCTCTGGAGGCCTATGCATTAATAGACGGACCAAGTCATAAGACTTGTGCATTAATAGATGGACCAGGCTTCGGAGGCCTGTGCATTAATAGACGGACCAAGTCATAAGACTTGTGCATTAATAGATGGACCAGGCTCTGGAGGCCTGTGCATTAATAGACGGACCAAGTCATAAGACTTGTGCATTAATAGATGGACCAGGCTCTGGAGGCCTATGCATTAATAGACGGACCAGGCTCTGGAGGCCTGTGCATTAATAGACGGACCAGGCTTTGGAGGCCTGTGCATTAATAGATGGACCAAGTCATAAGACTTGTGCATTAATAGATGGACCAGGCTCTGGAGGCCTGTGCATTAATAGATGGACCAAGTCATAAGACTTGTGCATTAATAGATGGACCAGGCTCTGGAGGCCTGTGCATTAACAGATGGACCATTTTAAGGAAGTAAAAGGAAGAAAAAAAAAAAATCTTCATTGATAATACTTCCGCAAGTGTTCTACGTTCCATGGCCTAGGAACAGGTTTCCCAGTCGTATCTTCAAGCCAGTAAGTGGTAGGTCGAATGACCTTCGTTACTTTGTAGGGGCCTTCCCAATTTGGTGACAACTTTCCCATGGTGGGATCCTTGGTGTTCTGAAAGACTCTTCTTAAGACGAAGTCTCCAACTTGAAAGCTGACTGTCTTGAGTCCTATCCTGGATTTATTGATCATTCTTTGTTGGTAGGCTTCCATCCTGATGCTGGCCTGATCCCTTCTTTCTTCGAGCAAATCCAAGTTCTCCATCAGCTGCTGATCATTGGATTCTTGCTCAAAGGCCTCAGTCCTCAGAGTTGGCATACCGATTTCAACCGGAATTACTGCTTCTGTCCCATAGGCTAATGAGAAGGGTGTTTCAGAGGTGGGAGTTCTTCTGGTTGTACAGTAGGCCCAAAGGACTCCTAGGAGCTCTTCTGCCCACTTCCCTTTGGCTTGTTCCAACCTTTTCTTTAACCCATCAAGGATTGTTCGGTTGGTGACCTCTGCCTGCCCATTTGCTTGTGGATGGTCTGGAGAGGCAAAGTGCTGCCTAATGTTGAGATTTTCGCAGAATGCCTTGAAGCCTTTACCAGTAAATTGTGTCCCATTATCTGAGATAATTACACGTGGTATGCCAAACCTGCAGACAATGTTCTTCCAGGTGAAGCTTTCGACTTCCTTTTCTGTAATATGCGTCAAAGGCTCGGCTTCGGCCCATTTAGAGAAGTAGTCGATAGCCACCAAAAGGTACTTCCTGTTTGGAGGTGCTCGTGGTAACGGGCCCACAATGTCCATTCCCCATTGAGCAAAGGGCCAAGGACTAGGAATCGGGATGAGCTCGTGCTGAGGCTGGTGTTGGTACGAGGCGAATCTCTGACATTTGTCACACTTCTGAACATATTCTTTAGCCTGCTTCAGCATGCCGGGCCAGTAGTAGCCCTGTGATAGAGCTCGGTGGGCTATAGTTCTGCCCCCATTGTGATTCCCGTAAATTCCCTCGTGAATTTCAGCCAAAACATATTGTGACTCGTCTGGAGCCAAACACTTTAACAGAGGTTGAGAGTATGACCTTCTGTAAAGTTTGTCGTTCAGGATCAAGTACCGGGCCGCTCTGATTCAGATTCTCCTGGCTTTGTTTTTATCCTCTGGGAGGAGCCCGGATCTCAGATATTGGAGGATTGGGGTCATCCAGCTCTGGGTCTGTTCATCAATTTGAGCAACTGATGCTTCCTCAATGCTGGATCCTGGTTGAAAAGAGATTTTAATGGTGGAATCTGCTTCAGACTTGAGGCGGGAGGCCATGTTAGCCAGAGCATCGGCTCTGCAGTTCTGGCTTCTCTCAATCTTCTGAATAGTGAAAGTTTGGAAGGAATGCTTTAAACGGTTTACCAGTTCGGAGTACCGAAGCATCCTGTCATCCTTAATGGCAAACTTTCCCAAAACTTGGCTTACTACCAGTTGGGAGTAAGAGAAGACATCAAGGTTCTGAGCCTCGCATTCCAGGGCAAGCTTCATCCCTAAGATTAGGGCCTCGTATTCAGCTTCATTATTAGAAGCCCTAAATCCCAGGCTGACTGCTTTTTTCGATGTAAGTCCATCAGGGGACTGTAGTACCAGTCCTACCCCTGATCCTTGATCGGTTGACGAACCATCAATATACAGCAGCCAGGTTCCTGTAGTTTCGGCGATTTGTGCTTCGTTCTGCAGTGCCGGGGTGAACTCGGCTACAAAGTCGGCTAAGGCATGCCCTTTAATGGAGTTTCGGGGTACATACGCTATGTCAAACTCCCCTAGCTCCACAGACCACTTGACCAATCTTCCCGATACCTCGGGTTTCCTCAGTATTGACTTTAAAGGATAGGCAGTTGGAATCTCAATTGGATGGGCCTGGAAGTAAGGCGAAGCTTCCGGGCTGATATGACCAAGGCATAGGCCAGCTTCTCTACTTCTGGGTATCTTTTCTCCGTGTCAAGGAGTGCCCTACTGACGTAGAATATAGGCCTCTGTACTCCTTTGTCCTGTCTGATTAGTGCGGAACTGACCGCGTTCTCAGAAACTGCTAGATACAGGAGCAGCTTTTCCCCTTGTATAGGTTTTGACAGGAGCTCTGGAGAGGCCAGTTACTCCTTTAGTTCTTGGAAGGAATGCTCGCATTCTTCTGTCCATTGCAAAGCCTTGCTGCCCTTTAGGGCTCTAAAGAAAGGTAGGCAACGATCGGTGGACTTGGATATAAATCTGCTCAATGCGGCGACTCTGCCGTTCAGTGCCTGAATCTCCTTTCTGGTCTTTGGTGACTTCAGTCCAATCAGGGCTTGGATCTGAGTGGGATCTGCTTCGATACCTCTTTGAGAGACGATGTACCCCAAGAATTTTCCCTTCGTAACTCCGAAGGTACATTTCGAGGGGTTGAGCTTCATCTTGTGTTGTCTAAGGATATCGAAGGTCTGGGCTAAGTGTTGGAGATGGCTGCCTTTCTGGAGGCTCTTTACCAGCATGTCGTCGATATATACCTCCATGGTGCTGCCAAGCAGTGGGCTGAACATCTTGTTCACCAACCGTTGGTAAGTGGCTCCAGCATTCTTCAAACCGAAAGGCATCACTCTGTAGCAGTAGAGTCCTCTTTCGGTTATGAAGGCAGTCTTTTCCTGATCTGGAGGGTACATCTGGATCTGGTTGTATCCAGAGTAGGCGTCCATGAAACTCATAAGCTCATGCCCTGCAGTGGCGTCAACCAGTTGATCTATTCTCGGCAGTGGAAAGCTATCCTTGGGGCATGCTTTGTTGAGGTCTGTATAGTCGACACAGACTCTCCACTTGCCGTTCTTCTTCTTGACGAGCACAGTGTTGGCTAGCCACTCGGGATAGAAAACTTCCCGTATCATCCTGGCGTCTAGCAGCCTCTGGACTTCTTCATCTATAACCCGATGCCGTTCGGGACCGGTCGGTCTTCTCTTCTGCCTGACTGGGGGGGTGATCTGGATCTACCATCAGTTTATGAGTTATTAGATTAGGATCTATCCCCTCCATGTCCCTGGTTTTCCAAGCGAAGATAGAGAGGTTGTTCTTCAGAAACCTGACTATCTTTTCCTGCTCGGCCGGCGTGAGGTCTGGGCCGATGTACAAATAACGCCCCTCTGCTTCTGAACTGACCAGTACCTTGATGGGCTCGGCAACAGGCTTGGCTCGGTTATCATGTCCCCTTGGGCTCAGGGGCTCTTCAACGCCGGATGGGCAATCTTCCACCTCGGGAGTGTGAGTGAAAATCGGATCTGCACAGTCCCGAGTGTACTGTAATTGCTATTTTGGAGCTGTCTCCTTGAGGGCAATAGCGTGACATTCTCGTGAGGTTGGCTGACATCCTCGGACCGAGTGCACGTTCTGATTGTGGACGTACTTCAGACACTGATGAAGGGTCGAAGTGACCGCCCCTATCTGGTGTAACCAGGGTCTCCCGATGATGACGTTGTATGGAGACTTCATGTTCAACACCATGTATTCAGAGATGGCGGTTTTCTGCCCTTCACCTTCCCCAATAGTGGTAGGAAGGTCAACTCTCCCCAGGGGGGTGCTGAGGTTGCCATCAAAAGCTGCCATTACGGTAGTGGTGGGCTTGATGCTGTCCTGGTCTATGCCCATCCGCTTAAGCGGTTCATAGAATAGAATGTTGACTGAGCTGCCAGTGTCGACTAGGACTCTTCTAGTTTCGAAGTTGGCGATTCTGAGGGTGATAACAAGGGCATCACTGTGAGGGCAATGTACCCCTGCTAGATCTTGCTCGGTAAACTGGATCTCTGGCCCTGGCTTGAGCCTCTTTTCGACGTTGGAGATCTGCGAGATGTTTGGGGCGGTTCTGGCCTCCCGAGCATATCTTTTTCTTGCCCTGTTGGACATTCCTGTAACAGGGGAGTCAGCATGGAGGACGTAGATAACATGGTTGTTCTGCCTCTGAGGCTCGTTTCGTCCTTCCCGCTGCTCTTGCCTGTGTTCGGGCCTCTGATCTGGCCGCTGCTGAGGCTTGTCTTCTTGGGGGTTCTGCCTTCCGTCTTGTTTGACGAACTCCCGAAGACGTCCCTTCTTTATGAGCTGTTCTATCTCGTATCGGAGGGTCCTGCAGGTGTTAGTAGTATGCCAATGATCTTTATGGAAATTGCAATACTTACTTTGGTCCCGCAGGCTGGGATCTCCTTTGATCGGCTCTGGCCACCTCAGGTTCTCCCGATCTCGGATCTGCCGGAGTACCTGGTTCGGAGTAGTGTTCAAAGGCGTGAAGTTGGTGAACTCCCTTGGTGCGGAGTTGTACACAGCTCTGTGAGCTGTTTTCTTCTCTGGGCTTCTGACCCTCTTTTTGTTGGAGTCTTTTCTGTGATCCTCCTTCTTATGGTCCTCCCGCTTCGGATTATCCCTCTAGGTCTGATCCTTGCCCTTTTGGGCTGAGCGGTTGGCTTCTTCCAGGTTGATGTATTTTTTGGCCCGATCCATCAATGCTGCCATATCGGCCGGGGGGCTCTTTGTCAAGGAATCTCTGAAGCCGCCTTGGGCAAGCCCGGCAGTAAGGGCCGCAACAAGGAATTTCGGGCTGCAATCCGTGATCTCAGTAAGCTCGGTGTTGAAGCGGGCAATGTAGGCCCGGAGGGATTCCTCCCTGGACTGCTTAACATTCAGCAGGAATTCTGGCCCCCTTCTGAGCCTCCTGCTGGTCATAAATCTATCCAAGAACTGTCTACCGAGCTCGTAAAAGCTGGGAATTGAGTTCGGAGGGAGGTTGTGAAACCACTTCAGAGCTGTTCCCTTCAAGCTGGTGATGAACGTTCGACACATGAAAGCATCTGAAGCTCCGTGAAGGGCCATCGTATGCTGATAATGAGATAGGTGATCCCCTGGATCTCCAGATCCGTCATAGAGAGTGAATTTGGGCACCACGAACTTTCTAGGCCTCTCTTCGGACATGATGGCGTGGGTGAACGGTGTGGCTAGTCTTCCGAGTAGCCTGGCCAGTTCGTCTTGCTCTGGAGGGTTCTGAGGTCCTCTTAAGCCGATTGTCCGGTCCATAGACTCGGCAATCTCCTCTACCCTTCGCGGGTCTCTGAGTCTGACATCTTGTGAACCCTGCCTGACAGCCTCGGCTTCAGGGTAGTAGGGTGGAGTGCGCCCTTCGGATGGAGGAGGAATCCGAACCGGTGGGACTGGCGCTGCATGATAAGGTTCCTGTGGTGCCGGGGGTGCTCCCGAAACCCTAGGAGTTGGGGCTCGAGTAGTGCTCCGGTAATGCACGTCGGGGACAAAAGCAGATGTTCCCCAGCCAGGAACTGTTGATGGCTGTGGATCTTGGCCAGCGTGAGCAACGCCTGAAGGGTGCTCAGGCTGGTTAGTGGGGGCCTGCCCACGAAATTCTTCATTCCCCGTGGCAACTGGGGGTTGCGTTCCTGCAACGAAGTTGACCGGCGGGCTAGGAGAAGCCGCCGCTTGGTTCTGCGTGAGCGTTGCCAGCGTTTTAGTAATGGCTAGCAACTGCTCCTGTACCAGTTCATTGTGTCGTTTTATTGCTTCGATCTCTTGTCGCATAGGGTTGGCCGCTGGTCCCCTTGTGCGCGGAGCAGGCGGCTGACGCTGAGCGTTTTGCGAATTCTGAGTATTCTGTCGGGGTCGGAGATTTGGTGCCATGATTTTCCGGTGGGGAAAAAGATGAGTTTACGAATAAAGCACGTAGAGATTAGTCGTTTCCCACAGACGGCGCCAAACTGATGCTGCACTTTTTGACTCGCAACACGTGAGGGCTCCGTGACCTGTAGAACACTCAGAAAGATGATCAGAGGACCACCGGATTGGCTCCGGCGGTAGCCGCTCCGATGCTTAAGTAAGTAAGGGAATTGAAAGACTGTATTGAAAGTCAAAGAATGAGCATAAGTCCCCAAAGCGTACCTCTAGGGTTTAATATATAAGCCGTGGTTCTCCTAATTCTGATTAGGTTTTGCCGCCACGAATATCGGGATTTGATCATCAGAGATTTGCAGTTACCTTGTGGAGCATTGAATCGTAGATGGAGATAACCATAGATAGTAGTTTCCGTGTTGAAGGCTGTTTCCTTATTCCCCGTTTAACGGCTGTTAAGGAAACCATATATGCAGTGTCGAATAAATACTGTCCAGAACAGGAGGTCTGGACGATGTACATGAGAATATCCTGAATGCTTCATCTGTACTGTATGACCGAGTTCATCGGTTCTGAATGATATATAAATAACAATGCTCCGAAGGCTTATGGCTGCTCTGTATGATAGATATATATGAGAATACCCCGAAAGCTTATAGCTGTTCTGTATGACCGACATATATGAGCTCTGTAGGATCGAGATTTGTTAATCTGGTAGGCACACGTGTCTCAAACTGATTGGTGTGTCTGTTTATGGTATATCATCTAAAATCTATTACACTTCAAAATTCGACCATCTACGGGTCCTTAGTACTTCCAAAAGCCCTTGATCATTTTAAAGCCACTAGTCGTCATCCCCAAATGGAGCAAGGCTCCCATTCATCATCGTTACCTGAAAAAAATTTAGGGAATGGGGTGAGCTTCGAAAAGCCCAATGAGTAATTCCTGCATCTGTCATGGGTTTTCAATTGGCAGTGGTTTCGTACATGAGAGTTTATAAAATGCACACTACCAATTGTTCGTACATTTTAAACACAGAGTACATGCACTTTTCATAACGGATAGCTTTGAAACACTTAAAGTATTCAAGCTAGTTAAACATTCCTTCAAATAGAGCATATGCATTTCAAAACAATTAAACATGCACAGTGAAAATGGGGGTGAAAACCTGCTTCCATTTTCGAAAATCATTTGTCATCTTTTCACTTTTTAACTGAAGGATCCGTTTCGAACCAGACCCTAGTCTTACTTCTGAGAGATCTCGTTGCCTGGGGGATTAGATCCTGCTGCCGGGCATTATTCTGAATTGAGAACCCGAAGGGTGCTCAATAACTGAAGATGCTTATGCATCTTTATTATCTTGCAAAACGTTAGCTTCTTCAAGAAATGCTTTTATGAGCATTTAAACATGACTTCTTCAAGAAATGCTTTTATGAGCATTTAAAACATGATGTTCTTGATAGAATCTTCACATAGTTGAAATAACATTTTAGAACAGATGACATGTTAAACACTTTCAAAAAGAACTGTAACAAAGATCATTTACTGAACATGTCATAAGATAATTATAAAAGCAGAATATTTCAAAACTGGAATCATAAAATATGAAATTTAAACATTCAATGTTTCAGATATTTTGAAGTTTAAAACATCATTTAAATCGTGGAGTTAAAATCTCCACTTCAAATGCAGGGTTACTCACCTTGATTTCCTGGGTCTGCACTATTAGTTGGTTGTTCCCTTCCCTTTGTAGTTCCTAGAAACAATTCACAATAATCTATTAACTTCAATGTACTTCAAATATCTCCTATTGATGTTTCTAATTATGCTTAAATCGTATTACGTCCTAATGTCTTATCGTGAGTTTTATTTTATTGACGCATCACATTTTTCATACTTTATCTCGTAATACGGACCTCACCGTTGGATTCGGAACGTCGAAGAAAGTCAATTTAGACCCTCTTAGCTTTTTATTTGGCTTCGGGTACCTTAGGGATATTTTGGCCATTTCGCGTGCCATATTTTTTGGAGTCCCGTCTCGTGAATTGGACCCCACTGTTGATCTCAGAAGGCTCAAGAAAATAAGAATACACTAATAACTTGTCTTATTTGGACATTGGCTACATTAGGGGCAATTTGGTAATTATACTTTATCGTGTCTTAATTTTTCGGGGGCCTTCTCATGAAACGGACCCCACCGTTGGGTTCAGAATGTCCAAAATAGTAAAAATCCACTATTCGTTTACTTTATTCGGTCTCCGTTTGACTTGTTTGAGGACTAGGGGCAATTTCATAATTTTGGTATTTAATATTATTAATTTAATATTAATTTATTTTAAAGTGGGCCACAGTGGAATTTCATAAAATTTTTGGGGTCAAATTACAATTTCCCTAACTTCCGGACTGAACCAGTGGGTTCAGTTGCGTTCGAACTGAACCGGTCTGGTCTTGACTGAACCAACCGGTTCGATTTGGTTAAACACATAAAGCTGACATCATGCTGACGTCAGCCCTAATTTTTTTTAAAATTTAAAACCACCCAAAACGTCGCCGTTCTAATAATTCGGTGGACTTGGTCTCGTTCTGACACGTGTCCGAGTTAGCTCGGGTGACTCGATTCAACAGCGAGTCAACTCGGTCGTCTCCTTCACCAAATTTAACACTGTTGCCCTAATTCTGGGTTTCGTTTTTCTTTAATTTCGTGGATTTTGGTTCGATTATTTGCTACTGTTTTCTACTGAGATTGTTCCTGACATCTCAAGGTTCATCTTGACATTCATTTCAAGCATTAAACTAACCTAATTACTCGGTTTAAGTTATGATAGCCGAATCTGATAATTTTGGTAATAAGTCCTCATTTCTCAACCATTTTTAACATGGTTTGGTGCTAGGTGATCCTTATGGCCAGAGGGTTTGATTCCTATCCTTAAAACCGAGTTTAGAACTCTAAAACTGAAACTGCGTTTTGAGACCGAGACCTGCAACTTACTGTTTGGGGTCTGTTCTTTTAGGTTTGAGGTCGCGGGCTAGCGTTTTAGGACTCCTAATGAGGTCTAGTTTAAGGCCCAAGACACCAATCTAGGTTTGGTTCAAACTAAATCAGACCTGTACCCACGTTTCAAAATTTTATTCCAACTGTAGCTCAGATTTTCTCACTCAATTTCGGATGGTTTTCATTCATTTCTGTTGCAATTCAAAGCTTAAATTCTACACAATAAAATCCTACAATTGCATGCTTTTAAATTCTAAACATAATCCAACGAAATTTAAATAAAATTGATACCTGTTCAGTGGGTTTCTCTCCAAAATTCTCCTTTCTTCCGTTCCTGTTTTGTTACTCCAGTTTCTATCAGTTTCTTGCTACTGTTTTCCCACTATCTCACGTCTCTCTCCTCATTCCAAACTGTCATCCTCTTTTATTTCCTATCAACACTCATGCAGTTAGTGGCATTGCCACCTGTTGATTCCATGAGAACACTTGTCTTTATTATATGGCTGCTGTTTGCATGAAGAACACCTCACGGTTCTTGAAACCACATGGCTGCCACCAGTTTTTGGATTCAGCTGAAAACAGCCCACAGATTCTCTCCCTTAATCCCTTATTTAGTTTACAATTTTTCTTCTTCTGATTTCTATTTCTTATATTTTCTTTATACCAATATATGTATACACACACATATATATATATATGTATTAGGCAGCCGTACACATATGTTTATATAAAATTTTATATCTTAAATTATAATTACATTAGTTCATATACACATGTGATTTTATATTTTATATTATTGTATACTACTATTAAATTTTTGCTTCATTTATTTACGAATGTTCATGCCCAAATTTCATGATCTTAATTAAAGATTGACAGTTATCTTGAACTTCCTATTGGAAATTCATGTATTGGGATTCAAAACTGTTTTTGTTATACAAGGCCTTTGGTCACTAATTAATACTTAGTGATTGGATGATTATTTGATTAGGTCGGGGTATTACATCCTTCCCTTTTCTTACACCAATTAATTTTACTTTTTCTCTATTCAGCTTTCTCTTTAATTTTTGCAAGATATTTTTACATATGTATATTATATATAATATATCACACACACCAACACATGGAGACACACACACTAGCCGACACACACACACACACTGCACTGTTCACACACTGTTCACGTGTATATACATTATATATATACATATCCTCCCTTGTATACATGTATTTATATATATATATATACACATTTTTACACATTTGATAATACACACACACATTACACCATAATGTGTGTATATGTGTTTATTTGTATTTAATTTTAACAATTAAATATATTCTAATAGATTAAATTAATTAATTATTTAATTAATCAATTTTTCTCTTTAGTGTAAAAACCTTTACACAACTTTTTCATTATCTCGTAATGCGTGCCATATGACTCGGTATCCCGGGTCGGGATATTACACTATGCCTGTCTCAACCTCTTGACAAAGCTGAGCCAGCTTCTCATCCTGAGTTTGCTGCTCTCTGATCTTGTCCACAATCGATAACTGACTATGACGTTAGCACACATTGCCTCAAAGCTAGGTAGAACTATCTCTATCTCAACATCTTCCAAGTCTTTTAGTATCTCTGTATGTATGGTCAACAAGCAAGCTAAACTTCCTGATGACTTCCTACTAAGAGCATCAGCTACCACTGTTTGCCTTCCTTGGGTGGTATTGTATGCTAAGCTCGTAATCCCTCAACAACTCTAACTAACGGCATTGTCTCATGTTGAGCTCCTTTTGTGTAAACAAATACTTGAGACTCTTATGGTCAGTAAAGATCTCACATGTGGTTCTATATAATTGATGCCTCTATATCTTCAAGGCGAAGACAATGGCTACTAACTCAAGGTTGTGTGTCGGGTAGTTTCCCTCGTGTGGTCTCAACTATCGTGAAGCATGTCACGACCCAAAACCCACCCTGTACGGATCTTGAGTCGCGACCGCCGCCCCAAGACCCGAAGGCCTCGAGACAAGGCTCGCATCTGCAGTGGTATCGAATAGATGTGCTTCATGTGGTTGCGGAAGCGTGAAAAACTTTTTCTTTTCTTTTCTCATTTTAAAATTTGCACATCCGTCCGATACTGCCGCTATTCACAATGGTACACATGATCATACATTCAAAGCATAACTAAAAACTTAAAGGCTTTTATAATAGATACATGTTCAGCTGCCCCTTGGGGCTTAATACATAACAGTTCACTACCTTACTAAAACAAGGGTTACACCTTAAGTTCATGATACTTAACAAAATAACTACTTAGATGTCCCTTCCAAAAATAGCTAGGCTGATCCTCATCGTCTTCAAATCAGCCCTATTGTCAATCACCTGAAAGGGGGATCCGAACAAAGTCTGAGTAAGCTAATCTAAGCTTGTGAGCAATTCCAATATTCGTCAGGGGGTTTTCAATTAGCAGTGGTTTTTAGTACATAAAGTTGTAAAACATTCACTGCCAATTGCTCGTACATTTTAGAATTTAGAGTATATGCATTCTTAAAATAGATAGTTTTGAAATATTTAAAGTATTCAAGCTAACATATGCTTTTTCATATAAAACTCGTAACTCTGAATACAAAATATATGCATTCCATAAAACTCGTAGCTTTGAAACATTTAAAGTGTTCAAGCTAACATATGCTTTTTCATATAAAACTTGTAACTCTAAATACAAAATATATGCATTCCATAAAACTCATAGCTTTGAAACATTTAAAGTGTTCAAGCTAACATATGCTTTTTCATATAAAACTTGTAACTCTGAATACAAAATATATGCATTCCATAAAACTCATAGCTTTGAAACATTTAAAGTGTTCAAGCTAAAAATGTGTTCTTCTTTAAATAGAGTATATATAAACTCAAACATGTAAATATGAAAATGAGGATTAAAATCTGTTTTCATTTTCAAATATTTCTTCTTCTCACTTTAACTCTTGGAATCTGTTTCGAACCAGACTCCCGTTTTACTCTTGTCGAGATATCTTTTTGCTTGTGGGATTAGATCCTGTTACCAGGCATTTGACAGTCCATTGAATTCCATAGAACCCAAAAGCTTGTCAGCTCCACAGGATAATGGAGTCCCTTGCGAACCCCAATACCCTATCTCGTGCTTATGCACAGTTATCTTGTATTTCAAGAAACTACTTTTAACTCATGACTTCTTCTCATAAATACTATTTAAGAGTATTCAAACATAAGGTATATAACTGTATAATAGAACTTTCAATTCTCAGAATATACGAATTCAGAATATATATATCTCAGAGATTTTGCAATTTTAAAAAAACTCAAACATGCCAAGGCATATTTAAAGGAACTGTAAGTAAATCTATTATCTGAACAGAGTAATTTAAAATAGAAGGCGTATAAAAACTGAATTCAATATTCAAATACTTTTCATGACTTGAACTCAAAACTTCTTTGAAATCCGTGGAAATTAAATCTCCACTTCGAATGCAGGGTTACTCACCTTGGTCCTTTAGGGTTAGTGCTAATAATGCGCTTTCCCACTTCCCTTGTAGTTCCTAAGAACAATTCATAAATATCTCATCAATTTCACATTCATTGTAATATCATCTCGATATTTCTTAACTTACGCTTAAATCGTATTAGATCCTAAAACGATTTTATAAATTCATATGTACTTACCTTAACTCGTACTCTTATCTTATGACACAATTTAATGTGTTAGGAATTTAATTCATTTCAATTTATACTCTTCTGGAAGCTCCATTAACTTTAAATTAAAGTTATTTACTTGACATGTTAACGTGTCGCGTCTTCTCGTACTTTACTTCATATGTTTACGTGTCGTGTCTTTCGTATTTCATTTCCTCGTATATGCCTTAGATTAGCACTTTGGCATTACTTTAATTTATAGTCATCTGACAGATGCTATTCAACAAATTTTATGTCTTTTTATTTCAGACATTTCTTTTGGTCGAATAGACTCTACCATTGAGTCTAGAGCATTGAAGAAAGTCAGTTTAGGCTTTCCTAGAAGTTAATTTGGACTTTTGTATGTAAAAGGAAAAATGGTCATTTTACCTATTTACGTGTCATATTTTTTTCGTACTTCGTTTTGTAATTTGGACCTCACCATTGGACTAGAAGGTCCGAGATAGTAAGAATACACTAATAATTTGTTTGTTTTGAACAAGGGGATATTTTGGTCATTTACCCCTTTACGTGTCTTTATTTTTGCGGGCCCCGTCTCGCAAAACGGACCCTACCATTAGTCTCAGAATATCCAAAATAGTAAGGATATACTATTCATATGTTTAATTTGGACTTCATTTGCTTCATATATGACCGAGGGGCAAAATAGTCATTTTACTTTATTTATTAAATAATTTAATTATTTATTTAATTATTTAATTATTTTCTAGGGGATCAAATTGAATAAATTTTCCCCCAGTTGGGCCACAGTAGGATTTCTTAGAACAGTTGGGGTCAAAACTGTAATTACCTAAAAACTGCGGTCTGAACCAGTTGGTTCAGTTCAGATTTAAATGAACCGGATTGGGTTTTTATTGAAGCAACCTGTTTGGGCCGGTTCAACACGTAATGCGGACGTCATGATGACGTCAACCCTAAAATTTTAAATTTTAAATTCCCAACTTAAAACGTCGTAGTTTCGGTTAAAGGGTTTTAACCGTTTCTCGGTTGGGTCGGGCCCGACCCGATGCCCGGTCCAAGACCCGACCCGTCACTGCAGATTGTCTTCCCCAACTTCATCGTTGTAACCCTATTTTTCTGGGTTTCTTTTTCTTTAATTTCGTAAATTTTGAGAGATCCATTCTCTCTGCTTCTCATTCTAAAATGTTTTTGCGAACTCTAGGAAGGATTTGGCATCCGTTTGAGAGCTTGAACCAAGCTCAATCGTTCAGTTAAAGGTTTGATAATCAAACCTGCACCTCGGTCGTAAATGCTCATTTTTGAGCCAAATTTCATGAGGTTTCTTCTGGAATGATCCATTTTTCATGAGGTTCATGTTCTTATCCTTCAAAGTGGGTTTAAAGGTCTAAATCGAAGACTGGATTTCATGAATGAAACCTACAACTCGTGTTTTTGTATCCATTCCTACAGTTTTAAGGTCGCGGTCTTGGGTTTTTAAGACATGGGAATGGTCTAGTTTCGGTCCCTATAAGCCAAATACTGTTTGGTTACCATTGGTTCAGACCTACTATAAGCAAGGTCCTCCAATGGCTGCTTGGTGTACGATCGAGGGTTTTTGATGCTTTCATAGCTTAATTTCACGCTCGGTCTCATGTTAGACATATATTTACATCATATATATATATATAAATCAAGGCTTATACAGTTCATGCATAGAAAAATTTTTAGAGAGAGAAGGTGATGGTTTTTTGTGTTTTCTCACCTTTTTGGTTGAGATTGTTGGCCCCCTTCAATTCTGCTTCTTTCTCCGTCTCATAAACTTTCTCTCCCTCTCTCTCTCTCTTTGCGTGAGACTAAATCTTGTGTGTCGTGTGTATGCAATGGGGTGTGTATATCATATATGTACATACCAACAATTAATGGCCATCTCTTCTCACTTAATTACCCTTCACTTCACCCCCTTACTCCATCAGATCAGCAGCCATACCTCCTCTTATTCCTCTTCACCTAATGACATATAATATACACATATAGTACATAGTTACCTTACCCCTCTTAATTTCATGTTTCTTCTCTTATATATATATATATATATAATATTTTATACACATTACACACCACACACACATGGCTTGATCTAGGTACATGTTCATATATCTATATATATATATATACATGTATACATAAATACATTAATCTATTGCATTTTCAAATGTATTTACACATGTATACTTATACAAACATACATATATATACTTATTCATACACAATACACTTTCATGTGTGTGTTTTCATAATAGTTTATTTTCTTGGATTTAATTAATTAATTATTAATTCTCCTCTTAAATGTAAATACCTTTACACTAATTTTTTATTGCCTCGTAATATGTGCCCTATGACCCGATATTTTTGGGTCGGGGTATTACAAAACATATGTTACTACCCTTCCATTCTGCATCAACATGCACCCCAAGCCTTTAAGTGAGGCATCACTATATATCACAAATCCCTCGGTTCCATCTGGCACGGTCAAGATCGCAGCTGTAACTTATCGATCCTTCAACTCTTGGAAACTCCTTTCTTGTTCCTCTGACTTCTGTAGAACACTCCTTAGATGTACCTCGTGTTCCTCCTGGTTCTTGGAGTAAACCAAGATATCGTCTATGAACATAATCACGAAGTCATCCAAGTACGGCTTGAGCACTCTGTTCATCATGTCCACGAATGCGGCTGGGGCATTGGTCACCTTAAAAGGCATAACGAGAAACTTGTAATGTCCATACTGTGTCCTGAATGCCGTCTTTTGAATGTCAACTGGTCTGACCTTCAGCTAGTGGTAACCGGACTGTCAGGTCGATCTTCGATAATACCTGAGCCTCTTTCAACTGGTCAGATAGATCATCTACTCTGGGCAGTGGATATCTATTCTTGATGGTAACCTTGTTCAACTCACAGTAGTCAATACACAACCTCATGTTTTCATCATTCTTCTTAATGAATAATACAGGTACTTCCCAAGGTGACGAGTTGGGTCGTAAGAAACCCTTGTCTAACAATTCCTGTAACTGGAGCTTCAGCTTCTTCAGTTTCGCTAGGTGCCATCCTGTAAGGTATCTTGGATATCGGTGTGGTGCCTGGCAGTATGTCGATGCAAAACTCAATCTCCTTGTCTATGGGCATCTCTGGAAGATCATCTAGGAATACCTTAGAGAATTCCCTAGGAATGGGAATCTTCTCTAACTCAAGCTACTGATAGTCAGTGTCTTGGACACTACATAAGAAACTGTGGCATCCCTTGCGAAGCAGACGCCTAGCATGGATATAGGAAACAAAGAAGGGTGGGGAAGCCACCCCTGTTCCCTCAAAATCAATAGTCAGAAATCTGAGGTTCAGTATGAGAACTCGTTTGGCCACACTGTCTATCGTAGCATGGTTTGTGGCCAACCAGTCCATTCCAAGGATAACATCGAACTCATAAATCTCCAATGGTATAAGGTCAGCAAATAAATGTGTATCCCTAATTTGTATCCCACAATTCCTATACATGGTATCCCCCAACAATGATTTCCCCGATGCTCACTACAAGAAAATAGGCTTTTAGCGACGGTTACGATTTGCCGCTAAAGGGTGAAAAAATCGCCTGCTAATTGCGTTTGCGGCAATTTTGTGGCGTTTTTTCATTTTGATGCCAATGCCTCCGTCGTAAATTTTTTGTGGCACTTTAAGAAATGCCACACATTTTTGTGACATTTTTTGCGACGGTTTGATTTGTCGTTAAAACAAAAGTGTCGTTTGACAAATATGTGTATTAATGACGCATTTAGTGGAATTTTGCTAATTGCCGTTAATTTTCTGACACTTTCAAAACCGCTGCTAAAGGGCTACATTTTGTGGTAAATTTTAACCATCACTAAAGGTTATGGAATTTATGAATGCTGAAATTTTTTGTGGCATTTTTACAACCGTCGTTAAAATTATTTTATTCGCCGCAAAAGGTTTTGTCATTTATATTTTGTGGTAATTATTTACCGCCATAAAATTTAGCAAAATAATCCGCTACTAATATACACCTAATCGTAGAAATGGTTGCCTGAATTAATCACTTTTAAAATTATTTGAACTTGTTCCTTTAAAATTTCAACTACATTCACTAATTTAAGAGTACTAAACATTCAATACATCAATCCAAACATAAGAAATTATATAGAAAAACTCATCCATGTATATAAAATCAAATTAAAATTTCATTCTACATCATTAACTCAAATTCAAATTAATATCCATACATGTAAAATCCAAGCTAGATCCCAATATCCAAATTAACATGAGCCAAAAAATAGAGTAGGCTCTAAATAAACTTGAAACAATACAAAAAGTATCCTAAACCAATAACTTGTCAAAGTTTATAAAATAACAAATATTCATCAATAGCCAAACAAGAAGTAACGGGAAAACAAAGTTCCAAAGAAAAGATAGAAATAAGTAAAATGCATGCCAAACAGCATAGATCCCAACTCCAAGCAATCTTAACAATAGCCCACCATAAAAAACAACAACCCAAAGAGGAGCCGACCATAATCAAAGACAATAGTCGTTCATTTATTCCTTCTCATTGAGCTGACAAAAGCCACACAAAAAAAGTGGAAAAAAAATAGTTTATACAAGTTAACTAATTTAAGATTTTAGGTATTATACATGTATATATAGGCCTAGCAAAAAAAAAACATATGTATATAGTATTGGATTATAAGATTATTTTGTAATTACTGAATAAGGACTTAGATATAGAGTAACAGGATTGTGGTGACGTTGCTTTTTTTTTTTTTTTTTTTGTGGGTTCCTGCATTAATGAGGATTTTATATTAGCATATGAAATAATAAACATTATTAAAGAAATAAGGGTAGACAAGTTCTTGAAAGAAACTCAATGAACTCTTAGCAAATAGGTGTACAAACAAAAGGTAATTCTGTAATTGTAGCTTAAAGTATGTCTACTTCATGCAACCCGATTGGTGATTGTGTAATTTTGTGTAGCTTAAAGTGTTTCCAAGAAATTATTGACACTTCAAACATGACCATGGCTGGTTCAACGTCTAGTGGAGGGACTCCAAGTGGTACAAAGAATAGTGGCACTAATTTATCTTAGGCTTTTGAGTCACTATTTGGTTTTGAGTCATTGGACTCATCAAAATCTGATTTTTCTCAATCTATGTATCACGAAGCAGTGTGAGACTAGTCTTTTTCAAAGTGAAAGTAAACCAAATCTTGGTGCCCAATTCCCTTTTGTCAATGCTTGAGAGTTATTTGTTTGATGAAGATTCTGTTCAAGGGAAGGGAGATATGGCTAACTTTGCATTTGATGAAAATACAAATTTTGTTTAGAAGGATTTTTTTTTAGGGGATTTTATGACCCATTCTATCTCCCGTTACTCATTTCCTACCACACGGGTAAGACTCACCACACATGGAATGTCACGCCCCGAATTCCCGACCGAACCCGGGGACGCGACTGAAGCGAAAGAAAGGAAGAAAATAAAATAAAATATAAAGTAAGTAAATAAATGAATAACGATTTAACTAATATAGATACAAGGCCTATTCCACTAACATAACTATGCATCCGTATATCTCTGTCAATACACATCCATTCCCGTTTTATAAAAATTTCGGCAGAACTTCCTTTGTTTTTCGAGCCTTTTTCCCCCCTGATAATCACAATAAATCATATATATAAAAACACATCACAATCCATCCTCACTCGATGGCCATAACTTTATCAAAGTTAAATATACATCGCCTACTTATACAACCTGAAAATATACAACCATCATACAACATATATGTCATTGGGCTTAAGCCCGTACATCACAAAACACGCCTCTCGGGCCAAATATCCATCTACAGTCAAGTCTCCTCCACTTGGCTAGACTTCCTCAAGCCTCAGGTGTCGGGAATGTCATCTGAAATATGGTTCCCACGAATGGGTCAGCGCCAACATGTTGGTATGGTACAATAGTAATGCAAGGAACAAAATTAAGACGTGGCATGTGCAAGTGTACGTGTATATCTACATGCCTCCCTAATCATGCATACAGTATAATGGCAATGTACAAACTACATCTGTATAAAACCTTACATCACGTTCACAAATTCTTTAACACAATGCGCAGGTAATATGCGTGACACACCCATGCATCTCAATGCCACACCCATGTCTCATTTACGGGTACTCCCCGATGGCTCGAAGTACCAATGCAATGGCCAATTTTGGGTTTTTCACCATAGGATCTGCACCCTCATAATGCAAAGCATCATGTGCTCAACTCACGCCATATGCCCAAAGAATTCACCCAATGCCAATATGCCATGCATTCATCACACAACGACATAATCTCAATAAAACATTTCACCGATGCATAAAGCATGCCAATTAAACAATATCGTCCTCTTAAAAATAACAATAGCAGTTGAATCATAAGACTTCATCCACAAATATACGCATTATGCACAATCAATCTCAATACTTATGCAATCCACATGTCACAATATCAACAATCCTTCTAAAACATAAATCACCCATGATGACAACACAAGAAATAAATCACAACTCTCAAATAATCACAGGAAACATGGAAGCACATAAACAATCAACTCAAAGTGTCTCAAAGCAACAACTCCTATGTGATCTTCTATCGAGCGCAAAAATCATTCAATCAATATGCACATCAATCCTAATTTAATTATATTCCTTACTTAGCAAAGTACCATACCTGATCGGGTTATCTCAACCCTACTAAGCTGTGTCCACTATGCAATCCAATCAACCAGGTTCATCTTTACTCCACGGTTCCTTCTTCAGCCTTTTTCCTCAAGCAGATGATGATCTTGACAGATTCTGTCCCTTTATCATCCCATCCATCAGATATTGAAGAACTTTCCTTTCCTCTCATCAGATTACTGTCTAGTTCTCTGTTGCTACCTCTGTACTATTATTTAGAGTGGTTAATCAACCCCAAGCCTCCAACCGATCTCACTGCTGTTGTTCCATTTTCAGCACTACTACCAAAAGACACCAAGAGATTGTTCACCACACTTGGAGGCTTGAAATCATTTGACCCATATGCCCCCACCATCCCAATAAAATCTCATGGCAAAATCTTCCCCTACCTCACCATACTGCTCTCGGCAACCAGCTCTGAGACTCCTTCCAATTTCCTATCTTTAACGGCTGAGCAGTCTGAACCCAAGTTGGAGTAGAGCAGTAACGAGGAGGACCAGTTCAGGTTTGAAAGTGAGCCCACAGAATTTTACTGAATCAAAATCCGAGTTAGCCTACTTCTTCATCGACCATGGGTTTGCAAACTTAAGCATCCAAAACTTGAAGTAGGAACCGAATTGGAACCACATCCCTGCTAAAACGCTTATACAACTCATCCACATATATAAATATATATACACATAACTGCTGCACCTACATACACCCACAATTCCTTCTGAAATTCCTTCCAATTCATCACAGAAATCGCTCCCGACCTGCAAAATCCCCTGTTTCGGTGCAAACAACTTCCTAATTGCAGAACACAATAGCTTACATTCCCATTCTCATCTCCTTCAATCCCAACATCACTACCTACACCAAATCACACCTCAACATTACAGATCCATAAAACACCATCACATCGCTACACAATGCAACCAAATATATATATATATATACATATCTCTGCACCGCTACCCAATTCGAACAAACCCAACACCAACACGCTGCTGCTCCGTGCTCCCTTTACCCGGTCTCTATCCATCCAGGTCAGTCCCCAATTTTTGCAGCAGGCCCTACAACGGAAACTCCTCCAATCAGCTCTCATACGGCATGTAAAATCCCTACCAGCATTGACAATTAACCTGTCAAATATAGAGCAACCCCTGATGCACCGCTACACCAACACGTACACAGGTATAGCTCTGCCCCGCTACAACTGCTGCTCTCTCCCTATTTCAGTTTCCCCTCTGCTCTAACGATACACAAACACACACATATCGATTACCTCCAACACAGATACAACCGAACCAGCAAAATCCAACCCAATCCAATTCAACCGACTCTACCATTGCCCCTCAATTCCCTCTGTTCTCAACTGAAACGGCAGGAACAAGGGAAACCTACAAACCGCAACATCCACACAATCCCGAACTGCCATATATATATATATATATGCATCGATCTCCTCCACCATCATCGTCATCAATTTTTCATCTCACCAACCATTGCAAAACCCATTTACTGCTTCGCGTCCCTCCAATCCGTAACACACAGCCCCAATTGCAACCCAAAACCCATCGCCATATCACTTCACGCACACACAAATAGATACATACACTAACCTGGTCAATCATACCTCAACGGATCCATTCAGCCACAAAAATCCCATCTCTGAGATCTAACAAAATCGTGATCATCGGACTGGAGATCAAGCTTGAAGATATGACAAATTCACGGAAGAACCGAATGGTAGATCGATCGCCCTTGCCTCGATTCCCCTCGTGACCACCGTCGGATTTGCCCCCCTCCGTTTCTCTTTCCCCCTTTTTCCCTTTCTCTCTTTTCTCTTTTTTTCTCTCATTTCTTTCCTGTTCTTACGCGACTTCTCCTCTCCTGCTTTTCTATCTCTCTTCTCGGTTTTTTTTTCTTCCCCAATTCTTATCTTCTCATTTTGTTTTTTTTTGTTCCGTACATTACTCCACCAAACCAACTTAATATATATATACTATATAATAATATACAAGACTTAGCTTCTCATTCTTACCTTTCTTTTTCTTATTTATTCTTTATTTCTTTTATTATATATATATATATATATTTTTTTTTTCAAGTCTCTACATGGAAGATCATAAGACCTATCAATGGGTACCTATGTGAGAAGATAATAAATAAAGGTGATGGAAAAAAGTGAAAAAAGTATAATTACAAAGTTAAGCAAAGAAATCCAAAGAAGTAACCCAAATTAGTAGCTAGTGTAAATTGTGTGTCGTTAAGCTATATGCATTAAATTACAATAAAAGTATGTCCTCATATGAAGTCTGCTAGAAACACATATAGTAATGTATATAGAATATATATATATAATATTGACAAAATAGATTTGGGTATTATATGGTAATGGAATAAGTTAGAACTCAAAAGGTAGTATGAAATACATGTGAATGGTTGAGATTGTTAAGTTTCACCACTGATAGTGTCAAGACTAACGTTGCATCTGTTTTTTTTTTTCTTCATAATGTGTATTACCCTTTTATCTAGTGTGAAATTGAATGTTTAAACCACCATTATTGTCTTATTTTAAGCAAATTTTAGAAGTGGCATTTGTAAAGATTCATCACTCTGTTAGTACAGAATTTCATTGTAATTCAATAGCTTCAATACTCTAAAGTTCTTCTAACCCCTTTTTGTTTTAGTTTTCTTTTCTTTAAGGTTTGAGTTGTTTGGTTTGTTGATTTGTTTGGAGTATAAACTTGGGCCTATCATTTTGATTGTTTAATGTCTTTTGCACTAAAGATTTTCACAGATGTGTATGATGTTCCTTTATCCAACCTTCGTGAGGTTGGATTTGATTAATTTGGGGCCACAAAAGAAAATTTGAACAAAACATCACAGTAAAGAGAAAACAAAGGATAAGAGAGAGCGAAAGATAGAGGAATACCTGTATGTAGTGTCCCAAGTGATGTCTATCCTTTGTGAAATCTGTCTGTATCAGGAGCGAGAGGACGAGCATGATTGAGAGAGAGAGTGGAAGATCAAATAAGAAGATGAACAACCAAACTATCCCAAGTAGATGTCCCTTTGTTGATGATCAGAGCACCTTTGTTGATTGATCTCTATGATGTAAGAGAGCAGATTTTGGATCGATCTATCAGAAAAGCATCCAAGAATTTCCTGTTTTTACTTGAATGAACTATAGGACTCTAGGTATTCTATAAGGGAAACTAGGGTTTCTGTCAGGGAAAAAAAATGAAAGAGAAGGTTTACTTTCCCAAAGAGATGAATTGAATAGGAAGAGTCTCTGTCAAATGCAATTGCGCGTCTACGCACAAACTAATGTGGGAAGGAAATTTATTTATCAAATATAAAATTCGTAACTTTTTAAGAAATAAAAAAGTGCAGGCGTTTATAAAACCGCCATTGATTGAAGGCATTTTAATAAAAATTGCAACTAATTAGTGGCATTTCAAAACAACCACCGTTAATTAACAGCATTTAGAAAAAAATCGCCACTAATTAGTGACAGTTAATTAAAAGTGTCATTTTTTATTAATTAAAATGACATTATTTTTACAAATTAAATGGAATTTAAAGGAACCGCCATTTATTTAGTGTCATTTTTATGAAAGTGTCTTAAATGTGCGGCATTTCATGTGAAATGCCACTAATTATGACATTTTTTAAAATTGCTGCAAAATTTGCGTCGCTAAAGCCCTATTTTGTTGTAGTGGGTATAGACACATTCAGTAAATATCCTAGGGGTTCTGTCACTATGTTCAATCTAGCAGAATATGTAGGGGATATAAATGAATGTATAGATCCAGTGTCAAACAAAATATGGGCAAGCTGTGAGCAGACTAAAAGAGTACCAGCGACTACAGAAGTTATAGCCTGCACGTCTTTTGGTAAGATGGAGAAAACTCGTCCGGCCTGCTGTTGGACATTCTCTTGCCCATTTTTGTGGGTCTGAGATCTAGATGCTGTTGTTGCGGGTACTAGCACTCTAACCGAGGCAGTACTCATCGTGGCCTGGCCCTTCTGAGGGTATTCCTTTATAAAATGTCATTCTTGGCCATAATAGTAGCAAGTGTGGCTATCTTTGAGGCACTGGCCCTTGTAGACCTTCTCACAATAGGGGCATTTGGTTGTGCCCCCTCTAATGTTGCTCTGCCTCCTCCGACTAGGCCCCGTCGCTTGTGATCCAGCTCCAGGTCTAGTAAATGTGGACCTCTATCCAGAGGAAGAAGGCCCTTGCCTCCTATTCTGATTGCCTCCTGACCTTTGATTCCCTTGCCTCTTGGTGAACTCTCTACCACTCCTCTCTATAACCCGTGCAGTCTCTACCACTTCATCATAAGTGGTTAACTACTAGGGTTTAAGTCTATGCTTGATACACTACAACAACCCTTCCTTAAACTTCTGAGCTTTCAAATCCTCACTGTTGATGACGTTCGAAGCGAATCTGGCCAATTTAGTAAATGTGGCCTCATATTGCTCTACTGTCATCCCTCCTTATTGTAGCACCATAAACTTGTCAACCCTCTGGTTTTGTACTTCCTGAGGGAAGTACTTCTTGTTGAAGACCATAGTGAATCACTACCAGTCCATGCTTGGCTCCTTGGCCTACTCAACAATCCACCACTTGTGCGTTGCTCTTTTAAGCATATACATGGCATATGCCACCTTTTGGACCACAATACACGTCAGGATATCATAAATCCCATTCATCTCCAACAACCACTCCTCAACTATAGTGACTCCTCTACTACCGTCGAATGTCGGGGGTCTCATCTTCTAAAATCGCTCATATAGAAATGTGGAGTCTCTCTCGTTTCCCTGACGGCCACCTATGTTGCCGCCTATATTGACAGGCTACTCCTGTCGTACCGGCTGACTCATACTGGCCTGAACCCATGGCAGAGACTCGATGACACTCTCCATCAACCTCTCTAATCGATCTAGGCGATCTATAGGCAACGGATTGTTCCTCGTGTTAACCATGTCTGTAAAGATAACTAGTAAGATGTCTAGTCAATGTATAAGATAATAGTCAATGATCGCATGAAATCTATTTATAGAAACTTCAGTTTTTATCTATCGATTCTAGTTCTAGTCCTGTTTCCCATGAGTCACGATCTAAACTTATAGTTCTGATACCAAGCTGTCATGACCCGAAACCCACCCTATGTGGATCTCGTGTCGCGAGGCCGACCCTAAGTCCGTCTCTACTTTTTCTATTCTTGTATCATAGTAATAATGTGTAATGTACTAAAAATTTAAAACAATAATCAGCGGGAGTCTTTTCAATACAATAATCAACGAAAGTTTGTAATATATCATATGGTTCTACAAGTGTCAATTTAAGAACTAAACATAGCAACACCCGTGGGTGGTGAATACATGGGAGAACTACATCATAGACTAGTACTGTCACGACCCGAAACCCACCCTAAGCGGATCACCGGATCGCGATCGCCGCCCCGAGACCCGAGGGCCCCGAGACAAGGCTCGCATATGCAGCGGTATCGAATAGATGTGCAACATACGTTTTGCGGAAGCGTGAAAAACTTTTTTCTTTTCTTTTCTCATTTTTAAATTATGCACATCCATTCGGTACTGCCGCTCCATACATAGCATACATGGTTACACATTCAGAGTATAACTAAAAACTTAAAGACTTCATACATTCATACCATACATATTCTATTTGCCCAGAGGGCTTATTACATGTCCTTACAATGTCTACTAATACAAAGTACTATTAGAGTTCATACATTATCAAAAGAAACTATTAGCCATATCTTCCCAAAATCAGCAGATTCATCATCGTCGTCCTTAAGTCAAGACTGCTGCTAATTACCTGAAAGGGGGGGTCCGAACAAAGTCCGGGTAAGCTAATCTAAGCTTGTGAGCAATTCCAGTATTCGTCATGGGGTTTTCAATTAGCAGTGGTTTAGTACATAAGAGTTTGTAAAATAGTCACTGCCAATTGTTCGTATAATTGAATACAGAATATATGCATTCCTTGAAACATGTAGCTTTGAAGTATTTATAACATTCAAGCTAGACTTATACATATGAACTTTAAAACATTTAGCATATTATGTATTTCTTAAATAGAGTATATAAAACTCAAACATATGCATATTGAAAATGAGAGTAAAAACTTGCTTCCATTTTCAAATCATTTGTCATCTTATCACTTCCGTTAGTGGAATCCGTTTCGAACCGGACACCCGTTTTACTTATAAATGGAGATATCTCATCTGCCTGGGGGATTAGATCCTGCTACCGGGCATTTTACAGGGCAATTGAGTTCCGTAAAACTCAAAATCCTGCCTATTTTACAGGGCAACTGAAAACTCAGAATCCTGTCTAAGTGCTTATGCACCATTCATCTTATAAAACATTTATCATGTGACTTGTTTCATAGATACTTTTCATAAATTCGTAATAAACATTCGTATACTTGAAATAAGCAAATTCGGAATATTTAACAATAATTGCATTTTAACTAGACATGCTGAAAAGTATTTGAAGGAAAAACTGTTGCAGAAACCATTCACTAAGCATGTCACAATGGGGTTATAAAATAGAACAATTAAAAACTAAATCATGTAAATACTGAATTTGAAATTTCAAATGCTTCATAACTTTAAACTTAAAACCTTGTCAAATTCATGGAGTTAAATCTCCAATTCAAACACAGGGTTACTCACCTTGTACTTCTAGTCCTGCTCTATTTGGGCGCTTTCCCCCTGGCTTCCTTTAACCTTTGAAGCCATTCTTGCAACGTTTCCGTATCCTCCCATTTCTTAAGCTGTTTCGCGGCTAGTTGCTCCTTAGTTATTGTCTTGTAAATAAAGGGGCTAACACAGCACACTTCGTTCGTTTTGGAAATCCGAATGCGATTTTGAATTAGCTGAAGTTGTCTTTCTAGCTGTTCCCGGAAAGCTTGCTGTTTTGGGTCACTTGCCAATTGGGCCCTTGTCATCATAGGAGTGACTTCCCGTTCTTGGCTCATTTTTGTGTTTAGTTAATTATCTGTTTAAAAACACAATATACCGTGTCAAGAAAAATAGATTTCTGCAATCATACTCTTCTGGGAGTTCCATTAACTTTAGTTTAAAGTTATTTACTTAACATGTTTACGTGTCGTGTCTTTTCGTATTTCATTTCTCGTATTTGCCTCGGTTTAGTTCTTTGGCAACATTTCAATTCATAGTCATCTAACAGATGCTATTCATCAAATTTTATGTCTTTTTATTTTAGACATTTCTTTAGGTCGAATAGACTCTACCATTAAGTCCGGAGTGTTGAAGAAAGTCGGTTTAGGCTTTTCTAACATTTAATTCAGACTATTTCATGTAAAGGGGCAAAAATGGTCATTTTATCGTTTTACGTGTCATATTTTTCTGTACTTCGTTTCGTAACTTGGACTCCATTTTTGAGTCCGGGATGTCAAAGAAAGTCAATTTAGACCTTTTCTGATTTCATTTTGGCTTTAGGGGTACCAGGGGTATTTTGGTCTTTTTACCCCTTTACGTGTTTTTATGTTCGAAACCCCATCTTGTGTCGTGGACTTCACCATTGGACTCAGAAGGTCCAAAATAGTAAGAATACATTAATAACTTGTCAAATTTGGTCAAGGGGTATTTTGGTCATTTACCCCTTACGTGACTTTATTTTTCGGGCCTCGTCTCGTAAAACGGACCCTACCATTGGCTTCAGAATATCTGAAATAGTAAGGATACACTATTCATTTATTAAATTTGGACTTTGTTTCACTTGTTTATGGGGCAAGGGCATTTTGGTCATTTTGACATTTTTTAGGGGTCTCAAATTTTTCGGGACCTCATCTCATGTCGTGGACCTCACCAATGGGCTTAGGGGGTCCAAGATAGTAAGGTTACATATATAACTTGTAATTTTTGGACAACGGGCCATTTCGGAGTAATTAATTTAATTAATTACATTTAATTAAATTAATTTATAACATGTAATATATATATTATTAATGGGGAATAAGTGACAGGTTGAATAGGGTGGCACGCTGGCCAGCGTGTCACCTCCCTCCCCATACGTCCTATGTTCGAATCCTGTAAGGCGCAATTGCGCCCTTTTTAATTTTCGGATTTAATTAATTATAATATATATATATATATATATCATGTTCGTACATGGACACACGCACACGCGTGGCCGAGTGGAAAAGAACGCGTGGGGCGCGTGAGGTCAGGGGTTCGAACCCCACCGACCGCTTGTTTCCTTCCTTTTCCTTTAAACTTAACATTTATATATATATATATATATATATATATATACATACCTAAGGCCCAAAACGACGTCGCCTCATTAATGCGGTGGCAAGCCCAGAGGCTGCCACCCGTCCCGAGTCCACCCACCGTTTTAAACGGTTTGCGAGTTGACTCGGTCGTCTTCCCCAAGCGACCGACTGAAAAACCCTAATTCCCGAAATCCTTCTTCTCCTATTTCGTGCAGTTTGGATCCATGGATCCTTACTGTTTTTGTCCCAAAATGTTTCTAAGAGATAAATGAGTAGATTGGCATTCGTTTTGGAGTTTAAAACTCCTTCATATGTTCGGTTTTGAAGTGGATAATCCGAACTGTAAAACCTACGGTTCATGCGTATTTCTTAACCATTTTCGATGAGGTTTGGCTTGTTGTGATCCCCTCTTCATGAGGATCTATACCTTGTTCTTAAATATCGAGTTAACACAAAGTTTAAAGGGTTGAGTCTTACACCCGTAACCTGCAACTGATTATTTGAGGGTCGATTTTCGTGCTTTTTGGTCGTGGTCACACGTTTTTAGCATGCTTGTAGGGTCTACTAGAGGTCCCTATACACCAAACCAAGTTTGGTTTCCCTCTGATCAGACCTGCTTGAGCAAGGTCCATCCATGGCCGTGGCTTATGGGTCATGCAATCTTAGGTGTTTTTAAGCTAGATTTTCATGCTTGTTAAGGTTTGGATGTGTTCTAAACATTATATATATAAAATGGAAGCTTTAAATCAGTTCATATGTAGAGAAATTCTAGAGAGAGAATTTTGACAGTTTTGAACGTTCTCACCTTTTTGGTTGGTTTTCCTCCTCTTTCTTGCTCTAATCCTTCTTCTCTTCTCCTCAGTTTTCCTCTTCTTTTGGTTTCTTCGTGAGAGATCAACATGTTTTGCATGTTTGGCTTTTAAGGCAAGGTAGCCGACCTCTCTCTCTCTCTCTCTACAGCTATCTCTCTCTCTCTACACTCTGAATTCTAGCCCTACACAAGACTTCCCATCTCATAAATTCTACTTTTCTCTTTTCTTCCTTGCATTTAATTTTCATAAGATATTTTACATATATTATATACATATATATACATATACACATATATACAAGACACACACACCAGCCGACACACACACACACATTCACACTTGTTATCTTTTCTTTTTACTTTTTAACTTTTTCATATTTCTTTAAATATATATATATATACATATATATACATTTAATTAATATATATATATATATATATCAAGTCTTATAATTAATTAATTAATGTAATAATTAATTAATTATATATATGATTTTCTTCCCTCGTAGTACGTGTCATATGACCCGGTATCCCGGGTCGGGATATTACAAGTACATTTCCTTAAAATTTCCTCCTATGCACTCAGACTCCTATTGGGGTCTTGCAACATCACTACTTGAAAAAAATGGTAAGTAATATGGAATGAGCTAACAAAGCTTAGCAAGTAAATTCCCATCTCCGACACTGGTATTGGTGATCATAAAAGAACATAAATCCATTAATATGAATATGATAGCCAATCATAAGAAATGAGATGCTGTCATAGCCAATGAGAACAATTGCCATAATGGCCAATAGACAGTAGGGGTCACAATGTTCAATAAGGAGTAGTGAATATAACATCAACATGAAACTCTCAATAACAATGTATCAACATGAATGTACTGCCACAATAAATCGATTATAATCAATTCAATAAAGATTGTTCTCACAGTATAAGATAAATCATAAGGGATAGTGTCATTCAATAATTGCAATCATATCAATCACATAAGAGATGCATTTACACTGTTTCAGGGTTTGGCACGCTCTCAGTCTTTTGGGGCCCGGCATAACACCCTAATGAAAACTCCAATGGATTGCCATATGTCCGTTCATGGACTTGACCCGTAGGTCTCCAGTAAATCAGAAAGCATCGGATGGATATTGTGACTGAGCACAAATCCGGTATTTCTAACATATCATGATCATTCGTGATTCCATAAGAGTATAAAAATGGAATATCATATATTCAGTAAAGACATAACAGTAGACCTTTTAAGGCATGGTTCAACATGATAACAATGATATAACAGTCAATCAATATCCACAAGATAGAACAATATCACATTGTGGAAAATAATAATATTTTGTAAGTTCAAGGGTACAAGTTCGGCAGTAATGGAATAACATGGCTTGGAATACCACATGGAAGAGATTACATTTTACTTACCCTAAAATGCGTTCCTAGATCAGTATCCCGTGATTTTGCCCTTTCCTTTCGAGTTCCCTATATATTAGTAAGCACGTCTCAATTTTAATGTTATTCATCAAATTTTATGCCTTGTTACTATAAGTATCTCTTTCACTAATTTAAACTCTATTATTGAGTCCGGAACGTCGAAGAAAGTCGGTTTAGGTTTTCGCGGATTTCAATTCAGACTTCTGTACTAAAAAAGGCAAAATAGTTATTTTGTACTTTTATGTGTTCTTACTTCTTGAGACCTCTTTTTGAAAATTGGACTCCATCGTTGAGTCCAGAATGCTCGAAATAATAAGAATTCATTATTCTTTTACTTTAATCGGAGTTCGTTTGTCTACTTTTTGATTTAGGGCATTTTCATAATTTCTATTTATTTTTATTTAATTAATTTAATCAATATTTTATTTTGTGGGTCCTTTTATAATAATCATAAAGTCTTAGGGTCACTTTACAATTTCTAAAAGTCATTGGCCAAATCAGAATTTCTAATTTTGGTTATTTTAATTCTGTTTAGCCAAACAGTGGATACTCACGGAATAGGGATAGGATATCCCTATTCCTGTTTTAATTCAATTTCCAATTTATTAAGTTTGCACCCAAGCACTCCCATTTCATGTTTTAATTTAAAACAACCTCACTCAAAACGACAGAATTTAATTAAACCCTTGCACAACACGATGCCGTTTTAGGACAACACTGTTCATCATCCCCCACGCTTATCTGGCGAGGTTCCGGTAAGGTTCCGTCGCCTTCTCCGGTGACGGTAACCTTTTTACGATCATTTTCTCCCCCATTCTCAATGTGATCCTTCTCTAAATTTCATAACGACCACATCCTAAACACTAGTTGTCCATGTGGACCAACAAAACCCGAATATAGGATTTTTAGTGGGAACCAATTTTCCAACGAGCCCTCGTTCATGGTGATTTCACCACTGTTTTGACTCCAATGTTTTCCTAATTTGTTCCTGCACCTCACATGAATAATTCCCTACCATTTAAATCAAGCTTAATGTAATAAAATGCTAATGCTAAAACTAAACCTATCATCACAGACCTGCAACTGCCTCGTTCTCGTCTGTTTCTACACCAATTAACCCTCGGTTTCTTCCTAATTTCCTTATTTTTCATGCTTGTTTGAACCTTACGCTTAAAACTGAACGAATATGCTTGAATCATGAAAAATAGAAATGAGCCTCACTTACTTGTGTGAGCTTTTGGCTCGCAGTTTCCCACACCTTTTTTTTTTTTTTTTTTTTCTGTTTTCTTCTTTTCCTTCACTTCTGAATATCAGAAACGCTCTCAGCTTCTCAAATTCCTTTGATGTGTTCTAATTTCTTCTAAGTGAAGCAACTGTATTTATAGGCAAAATCTCCCACTCGCACCACTTGTAGTGCCTACTATTTCTCTTTCTTCCTCCCTTTCTTGCAACCATATTGGACTACTTTTCCATCGCCTCTCACCTCTTTTTCTTCCACGTTCAATCTCAAAGATATTTGTTATATATATATATATATATATATTTATTCTCCTTGTGTCGGCAGCCTATTGACTTTCCAAACACACACACAACACATACTGGCAGCACACACATGGCATACTGCACACATGCACAGCATGCTGCGCTGATACAAATCCTTTCCTTTCCTTTGTATTTACATTTAATACGTATATATATATATATATATATCCTATTTATACTTAATTTATACATATAAATATATTCATTTACACACATGTATACACATTTCTACACACACGTACATACACTTATTTCTAATGGCCTTTACATATATGTATACATACACGTGCATGCTTCTGCGTACGTACACGCATTAAGATGCTCTGCTCTGGGTTGCTCAGGCGTCGCCCGGTACTGACTGTACTAAATAGACCCTTCCTATTTCAAAATCGTTCAATCCATATGATATCATGATATAAAGCTTAATAGCTTGAGTTACAACTGGGTATTACACTACTCGACCCGGTCTACCTCGATTTATGTGCCACATCCCAGGTCGGGATATTACATGAATATCACAACTTTAAAATTTCTTGTGGCTTTTCTACAAAAGATACTATTCTTAACCAAAAGTTGCTAATCCTCCAAAAGGTGTTGTAATCAAACTTCCTTGTCAGGCCACGTTATTTGAACTTCCACCTGAAATATATAGGATAAAAACCTTGTGTACTTTATGAAAAACTTGTGAGTAACTCAAGCTCCTCATTGTGATTTTTAGAGAAAACCCCTTTCATAAACTTCCATGAATAATAGTTAAAAGACTTGTGGTAAGGCTGCTGGCATTTGTAAATCATATATATATATATATAATTGAATAAAAGATAATTAGAAATTATGTAGGTTATTTTTCACGTTAGTTTTGTAGTATAAAACATAATAAGCATAAAGTTGTATCTGAAAACTGTGCAATGAAATCATATTTTCCAATTTTTCTTTCTTTATCTTGAGTACTCACCTAGGCGACTAAGTGCAATCTAGAGCTCTGGAAATACACAGCCAGGCTTAACCCCCCAACTATGCATGACTGTGTCATAAATATGGCTTAACCCTCCAACCAAGCACAACTATTTGTCATAAACATTTTATGGCGTATAATTTCATACTAAAGATATGCTTGTAGAAAAGTATAGAAAGTAAAAAGGAACTCATACTAATGTATATAAGAGCGTTTGGGTCTAAAAATAAGTGTCATTTGAGATAATCGTGTACTGAAGACACAAAATATGAACGTAAAATTTGTAAATTACCCTTAAAGCTTAATTAAGAAATCAGATGAACTCGAAAAGTAAAAGAGGGACCTATTTTATAATTAAGAAGACCCTCTAGACTTAAAAATGAGTTCGATAACATAAATGATGTACCAAGCAGTATAAGGCGTGTTGAAGGGAAAATGACTGGAATGCCCTTAAAGGCTAAAGTAAGCCACACAATGAAATACGAAGTGTTAGGAACCCTAACTAAAGATCGTGAGGGAATCCTAAACAATATGATTAGGTCCAGAAGAGACTAAGAATATTAAGTAGACAAAGACTTAAGCTGAAATATGTACCGATATCGTATCAATGTATCTTGACCCATAATTTAGCATCACCAATAAGGAAATAGAGATAAAGTAAATGCCAAGGAAAGTCATGTAAAACAAGTAAGCAAGTGACTGTGAGCTCCAGACCACAAATGAGTAAACCTGAACCATGAAATAGAGATATTTTTCATGAAATGCCATTTTTTTTTTATAGTTTTATGACATGTTTCAAACTATGATGCTAAATGTTTTAATTGCATGATAGTTTGTAGAAATACTATGATGAATTTCTGAATTGCATGATTTCAAGTAACATTTCTTTCAATATTTTATAGCATGGATAGCTTAAATAATATTTTGAAAGTATGCTAGAATAAAATTTTACATGTCTTACCCCTACTCGGGGTTAAGCCAGGAATACAAGAGAGCCCTGTTAGGGGTAAAAATCCAGTAAACATTCAAATAAGTCTTTATAGAAGGCTATGTAAGCCATGAACTCTAAATTATTGTATGGTCATTATGGTGACAACGTATGGTCCCATAGGACAAAGCTTAAAGATGTGGCATGTATTGTTTGATTACTACTTTTACAGTATCAAAATTTATAATATGATGTTTTATATTGCAAAACTATGTGGCATAAAACACTTGCATGATTTCAAATACTTATTTTACAACTTTCAGTTCTATGTTTGTGTTTTAAGAATGCTAGTAGCTTTCAAAACAACTTCTTTTAACTGCTATCCATGAAGGTTTATGTAAGGTTTATGAAAGTGGTTTTTAGAAACCAATATGGGGGGCTAGTGTTACGAGCTTTTTACAAAGGTAACAGGGTTTTATCATGTATATTTTCAAGAATGACTAAGAAGCTACAGATCCAAATGCTAATAGACGATCAGAAATAGATATTCTAACTAGAAGAGGATAGGATCCCAACTATGGAGATAGCAACTAGAAGTGACAGATAGCTGATTGATGTAACAACTTGGAGTAAGAATAAAATGTGATAGATGTTCATTGATGATCCATTAGTTTGGATACTGAAGTATAATGTAATATCAAATTCACATTATTATAATTCTGATGTAATGTTACGTATGCTCTACCAAGTGTAACTGCATTCAAACAAAATTTTTTATAGACTCAGATTCCGCTGCATGCTTTTATATGACTGAATGCAATCTACTTGGATATGTAAAGAGGCTTTTGCTTAGTGACATCATTAATATGCTACAAAAGGGTTATGTTGGCGAGGCGACTAACAGGTCGATCATTGTACCTAATTAGTTTAGGGTGGGGTTTGGGATGTGACAGTTCATATTGATAGGGGGAGATTAATAAATTTGATTATTTATGTCCCATTTAGTATTTAAAATATATTTTCAATGGTTTGTCATCATAAAGAATGGGGAGACGGTTAGCCCTAAAAGGTTCAACCAAGGACATTCTCATAATTTTAATGACAACAAGGCGTTGATTACGTGGACTAATGATCTGTCTTAAGTGACAATGCAAATAGGTTAATAAGCTCAAAGAATGGTTGTCTATGTTTTGACTAAGGATGAAAAAAATCATCCTTATAGAGATATTCTCACACGATCGAGCATTAATTCAAACACAAGACAAATAAAAAGCACTCAAGGCCAAGGAATCAAGTGAAGATTTTAATTTCTATTGTTTTGGGTTTTTGAGTGAAGTAGGATTGATTCATCAAATGCTAAATGCTTAAGTGTTTAATTGATGAACTAAAATTTTTCAACAAAATGATTTTTCAAAAGCATGACATCGAAAAACTTTAAGCTTTGAAAAGTCAATGTATTTGAAGAATAGAACATTGAAAAAAATAGGCAATGGGGCAAAATTTTCAAATTCAGTCAATTGAGTTGACAATTCAATCAACAAAATTATGTTATAAAACAAGCCTATTTTGTCTCTATTAAATTCAGTCGACTGGACCCAAGACTCAGTTGACTGAATGTGTATTTGTTTATAAGGCCTTAACACACTATCTAATTCAGTTGACCAAAGCAAACATTCAGTCCGACTTAATTACAAAAGCTATTTTTGTGTACAAATTGACACTAGAAAATTTAGTTGAGTGAATCCAAGAATCAGTTAATTAAATGACCTTTTAACAAAATCAACATCTAACCTCTAGACAAATCAACTATGTTCTTCAGTCAACTGAATTATGATCCAATCGATAGAATGATGAACTTAGTCGACTGATTTTTTCAATTTTGACACTTTCAAATTCAAATTTTAAATAAATAAAAAAGGGGGGAACGATTAGTTTTTGAATCCAACGACTATATTCTTTAAAAGCGTATAAATAGTGGTTGCTGAAAACATTTATAGTAACTTACTTGCTCGTACATTCAAATCATTTATAGTAACTTGAGATCTCATTAATTTCAGATCCAGATCTCAAAGTTCTCTTAACTCTTAAATAATTAATCATTTATTGATCAATAATAAGAGAGTCAACTTTTATTGTACCATTCAAATCTAAAAGAGAGCATTCTTTCATAAACTCCATATATCTTCATATTGCGGTAAAAGTTTTGGGTACGTGCTACCCTTGTGAGGTAAAAGGGGATATTTTGTTGGGCATAGAGTTATGAGCTCTTGTTCTAAAGGTTTGACCCCCACCTATAAATGAGATCAAGATAGTAGAAAAACTCAAGTAGGGATGCTTGAGTCAAGGATGTAGGAAGTTTTTTTAACCTTATAAAAATTGTTATATTTGCTCTCTCTTTCTTTCTCTACTATTTTACATACTTGTTACATTCATTTTTAAAGTTTGTAAAAGTTGTTAATATTTGCAAAATACCCTATTCACCCCCCTCTAGGGTATATCTGTAGGAAACAAAAACATTTTCCCCAATAGCTCGATTAGAAGCTATAAGAATGCTATTTACCTTCTCATGCCAATTGAATTACAAATAGATGTAAACCATGCATTCTTTAATGGACTTATGTCTAAAGAGGTGTATGTTGAACAATCACCTAGATTTGAATGTCGTGAACAACCAAACCATGTGTATAGATTGACAAAATCTTTGTATGGTTTAAAGCAAAATTTTAGAGTTTGGTATAAAAGACTTAGAAGTTTCCTCACCAAAAATGAATTTACTAGAGGAAAGATAGATACTACTTTGTTTATAAAAACAAAAGGTAATCATATGCTCATTATGCAAATATATGTAGACGACATTATATTTGTCTCAACTAATGAAGATCTATGCAAAGAGTTTGCCAAATGTATGCAAGATGAATTTGAAATGAGCATGATGAGAGAATTTGTAACACCCCGACCAATTGAATTGGGTAATTACATGCAATATGCCAAAGAAAAACTCAATAAAAATTTTTAGGTCCAAATGTGTGACATTACAAAAAAAGATTAGACAGTCTAACCCAATTACGGGTAAGACTAACCTAACCAAGGTTAGTAAGGATAAGTGGACAAATACACTACTAACCTAAAGAGGGAAATTGTACATCGAATATTAAGTAATTATCTAATAAATAATATTAAATAAAGTAATGAGAATGCATAATGTCACGACCCGAAACCCACCCTAAGCGGATCACCGGATTGCGACCGCCGCCCCGAGACCCGAGGGCCCCGAGACAAGGCTCGCATAGGCAACGGTATCGAATAGATGTGCAACATACGTTTTGCGGAAGCGTGAAAAAAATTTTCTTTTATTTTCTCATTTTTAAATTATGCACATCCGTTCGGTACTGCCGCTCCATACATAGCATATATGGTTACACATTCAGAGTATAACGAAAACTTAAAGACTTCATACATTCATACAATACATATTCGATTGCCCTGAGGGCTTATTACATATTCTTACATTGTCTATTAATACAAAACATACTATTAGTGTTCATAAGTTCTTCAAAAGAAACTATTTAATCATATCTTCCCAAAATCAGCAGATTCATCATCGTCGTCCTTAAGTCAAGATTGCTGCTAATTACCTGAAAGGGGGGTCCGAACAAAGTCTGGGTAAGCTAATCTAAGCTTGTGAGCAATTCCAGTATTCGTCATGGGGTTTTCAATTAGCAGTGGTTTAGTACATAAGAGTTTGTAAAATAGTCACCACCAATTGTTCGTATACTTTGAATACAGAATATATGCATTCCTTAAAAACATGTAGCTTTGAAACATTTAAAGTATTCAAGCTAAACTTATACATATGAACTTTAAAACATATAACATATCATGCATTTCTTAAAAAGAGTATATAAAACTCAAACATATGCATATTGAAAATGAGAGTAAAAACCTGCTTCCATTTTCAAATCATTTGTCATCTTATCACTTCCATTAGTGGAATCCGTTTCGAACCGAACTCCCATTTTTCTTATAAATGGAGATATCTCATTTGCCTGGGGGATTAAATCCTGCTACCGGGCATTTTACAGGGCAATTGGGTTCCATAAAACCCAAAATCCTGCCTATTTTACAGGGCAACTGAAAACTCAGAATCCTGTCTAAGTGCTTATGCACCATTCATCTTGCATTTTAAAATACACTTAACATATGAGTATATCAACATAGATTAATTCTCGCGAGCACTTTAAAACATAACATTCATATACTTGAAATAAGCAAATTCAGGATATTTAATAATGATTGCTTTTTAACTAGACATGCCGAAATTTGTTTGAAAGAAAACTGTGGGGTAAAAACCAATCACTGAGCATGTCACAATATAAACCAGAAAAATTAAAAACTGAATCATGTAAACACTGAATTTGAAATTTCAAATACTTCATATCATCGAAGTTAAAACCTTGTCAAATTCATGGAGTTAAATCTCCAATTCAAATACAGGGTTACTCACCTCGTACTTCGGGTGTTCGATCTATTTAGTCGCCTTACCCTTGGCTTCCTTCAACCTATGGAGCCATTCTTGCAACGTTTCGGTGTCCTCCTGTTTCTTAATCTTTTTCGCTGCTAGTTGCTCCTTAGTTATAGTCTTGTAAATGAAGGGGCGAACACAGCACACTTCGTTCGTTTTGGAAATCCGAATATATTTCTGAACTATCTGGAGTTGTTTTTCTAACTTCTCTCGGAAAACTTTCTGTTTCCGATCATTGGCTAATTGTGCCCTCGTCATCATAGGAGTAACTTCTCGTTCTTGGCTCATTTTTGTGTTTATTTAATTCTCTGCTTAAACACAATTTAACTTGTCAGGAAAAATAGATTTCTACAATCATACTCTTCTGGGGGTTCCATTAATTTTAATTTAAAGTTATTTACTTGACATGTTTACGTGTCGTGTATTTTCGTATTTCATTTCTCGTATTTGCCTCAGTTTAGTTCTTTGGTAACATTTCAGTTCATAGTCATCTAACAATGCTATTCATCAAATTTTATGTCTTTTTATTTTAGACATTTCTTTAGGTCGAATAGACTCTACCATTGAGTCCGAAGTGTCCAAGAAAGTCGGTTTAGGCTTTGCAAGAATTTAATTTGGACTTTTATATGTAAAAGGGCAAAAGGGTCATTTACCGTTTTACGTGTCATATTTTTCTGTACTTCGTTTCGTAATTTGGACTCCATTATTGAGTTCGGGATGTCAAAGAAAGTCAATTTAGGCCTTCTCTGATTTTATTTTGGCTTTAGGGGTACTAGGGGTATTTTGGTCTTTTTACCCCTTTACGTGTCTTTATTTTTCGGGACCCCGTCTCGTGTCGTGGACCTCACCATTGGACTCAGAAAGGTCCAAAATAATAAGAATACACTAATAACTTGTCAAATTTGGTCAAGGGGTATTTTTGGTCATTTACCCCTTTCATGTTTTTATTTTTCGGACCTCGTCTCGTAAAACGGACCCTACCATTAGTCTCAGAATATCCAAAATAGTTGGAATACACTATTCACATGTTTAATTTGGACTTCATTTACTCTATTTATGACCCAAGGGTAAAATGGTAATTTTACCTTAATTATAAATAATTAAATAATTATTTAATTATTTAAATATTTTCCCAGGGGTGCAATTGAACAAAATTATCAAAATCTGGGCCACAGTAGAATTTCCCAAAACAGTTGGGGTCAATCCGTAATTATAGAAAGTCATGGTTTATTTATTTTTAAATAAACTTGAAAACCAAAGGGTTTGGTTAGGGATCAAGTGAACCGGTCCGGTCCAGTCATAAACCAACCGGTCTATCCGGTTTATTTACATGTAGCTGACGTCATCATGACGTTCCAATTAATCGGTGGCAAGCCCAGAGGCTGCCACCTGTCCGAGTCGACCCAGTCTTATTTTAAAACGAGTTGACTCGTCTTCATCTTCCCCTCGAGACCCGACTGAAAAACCCTAGTTGCAGCCTTCCATTTTCTCTATTTCGTGGGTTTCTACTCAGCCAAATCCCACTGTTTCTAACCTAATCCATTTCTGGGTAATTCATTAAGTGTTTGGCATTCATTTTAGACTTTAAAATTCCTTCATCTATTCGGTTTTAAGCTCGATAATCCGAACTGTTAAACCTATGGTTCATGCTTATTTCTTAACCAAAACGCATGGGGTTTTGTTTGTTATGATCCCCTCTTCATGGGGATTCATATCTTGTCCCTAAACATCGATTTAAACTAAGTTTTAAAAGGGTTGAGGTGTAAACCCGCAACCTGCAACTCGATATTTGAGGGCCATTGTTTGTGATTTTTGGTCACGTAGTGGTGTTTTTAAGTTGTTCATGGTCTCATCTCAAAGCCTTGGTAAGCCAAAAATGGTTTGGAACAAGTTGGTTCAGACCTGCTTCAAGCAAGGTCATCAATGACGGATGCTTCTGGGTCTTATGTTTTAAGGTGTTTTAAAGCTTAAATTTCATGCTTATTACACTTCTAAACATATATATAACATATCCTACGTATATAACAACTTAAAACAGTTCATATCAACCAAACTTTTAGAGAGAGAAAAATGTAAAAATTGGAAACTTTACCTGTTTACACTTGATTTCTCCCTTGTTCTTCTTCCAATTCTCTCTCTCTATTCTCCTTACTTCTTCTTCTTTGGTTTCTTTTGCAAGGAGAAAGCATGACTTGCATGCTTGGGATTTTTATAGAGAAGGTGACCGACCTTTCTCTCTCCTCCAAATCTCTCCCTACAGCTCTCTCTCTCTCTCTTCATTCTAATTTCTAGCCCTACATAGCCTTCCCATCTCATAAATTTTGCTTTCCTTCTTTCCTACTTTACATTAAATTTTCAAGATATTTTTACATATAATATATACATATACACATAAACATACAAGACACACACACACATACTAGCCGACACACACACACACATTCACACACTGTTCAACTTTTTCACATTTACCCTTTTTACATTTTACATATATCATTTAATTGATATATATACACATATATATATATATATATTTAATTAATACTTATACATATATCCATTTCTTATAATTAATTAATTAATATAATAATTAATTAATTATATATATATAAAATTTCTTTTTCTCGTAATACGTGTCATGTGACCCGGTATCCCGAGTCGGGATATTACACATAAAATATACATGTATATATATACATATGTACGAAATTGATACATCGCAGGCACGATGGGCATAATATGTGAGAAATATACGTATGCCCATAGGCGTACACACACCTAGATTTAAAATACATGTGAACGTGTGTATATATATATATATATATATATATATATATATAAGAAATAAGTGAAAATAGTGCACATGTGATGGGTATGTGTATGTCTTAAGCAATGTTTTAAAAACCAGACCAGACCGGTCAATCGAACTAGAAAAACTAGGAACCGGTTCGGTAACCAGTCTGGGCAATAGTTTAAAATCGTTATGAGTGAGAAACTGGAGCATTTAGTGAAAATCGTTTTAAATCACAATTGAATCGTCCGATTAACAGACCCGCTGACATTTCTCTGAAGTCGTCTGGTTTAATATACCTATAAAAGCCTAGGCTAATTCGTAAGCAAAGGAAAAAAAAAAAACTTTTCTTTACCTTTGAGGCTCTAAAACAGGAAACCCTTGTTCCCTCTCTCTTCTCAATCGATTGACAAAGGTGACCCATTCCAATTTCTTCAATGATGCTGACAAGAAAACGATGGCCAAGCCCTAAGGTACATATTTCTTCTTTCTTTCTTCCTATTTTTGTTTTCCTTTCTCCCTTTTCTCTATTCCTTTAGTTTTTTCATCTCTCTATCTCTCTCTTCTTCTCAAACTCTCTTTCTCAATTCTAATATATTTATAGATTTAATTTTAGGGCTAGTGTTTTGTGGAGATCATTGGGAACGAGGACGGGATGCACAAGATTTATACACAAGTTTTTTTATTTAGGTTATAAAATTAGGTCATTTATGTTTTGTTTCTTCATTAGATTATGATTCTTTTCTGAAATTTCAATTTAATGTTTGAAAATTTTCAATGTTAGGACCATGAGGTCAAATATTGTAATTGGCTATTCTTGTTAAACAAAACGTGCTTTGTGTGTAATCCTTATATAAGTCTTACGAGTGACTACCTCAATGCCTGTTCTTCCCCAAGTTGATCCAAGAGATATTACCATGTATCACTACCGGTCGACTTAGTTCTTGAAGGGTAAAATAGACTTTTGTATTTGATTTGGATCTCACATACTCATATTGCATATAGATTTTATCTTATCATCATGTATGTAATTGACTTGTGGTTGTAAACTAATTCTCCCAAAAGGCATCTTTGAAATAGTTATGGAAAGAATTTAGTTCACAAGACAAGCAAAGAATGAGTAACTCATTTTTTCTCGTTCGAACAAATAACAAAGTAGTTCATTGTCATTCATTTTTATTCGTTCAAACCTCTGTATCAAATGAGTTGCTACAACTTCAAAGTTGTACTCATTTGATATTCGTTCCTTGTTTGTTCGAACGAATCCTGGGTGAAAAATAGATTTATAATCTGATTTCTAGGCATTTGGGGATCAAGGAAGCTCTTTGAGAAAATAGGCGAAAATATGATTTAGAGCATCCAAAAATAGAGTGAGAGAGTCTCAAATTGTAAGAGCTAATTTGTTGATAGACCTTGAAGCTCTTATGAGGGATTATTCATACATGACAATCATAATCATCTTTACTCATTTTTATTGATCGTATTTGATCAAACCACATGATCTAATCAGATTTAAAAAGCCTTGGTTCACATCAAGCTCACTATTGATGATAAATAGTGTTCAAACACGAGGATTCAACATTGAACGATCGGTGGACATCGTGGTCGTAAGGATTCACGATTGTTAAGTGGCTTGATCAAAGGAGTCTAAGAACTTGGAGGAGTCCGGTTGTTTGAAGGATTGGTTATTAGAAGCTTGAGGATTTGAGGGAAATTTGAATACGTAATCGGGGAGAACGAAGCTAGAGGTACTTAGCTCGTTCATCGATTCGTTTTATTTTACTTTCCATCATAGTGCAATCCATTGGTCTGGCTTTAGAGTTTTACTCTACGGATTATAATCCTTGGTAGTTTTCTCCGGCATTGCAATCGGGTTGCAATCTCTCTATCTCTCCATTTCTTTCAACTTACTATGTACTTAATTGAATTGCTTCCAATTAATTTCAGAAATTGAGTTTTCATGTTTTCAGAATTGTGTATTAAATTGAGATATTGAAAAACTTGATTTAGTAAATTAATTGAAATCAAAATTGATAGCTTAGTTGATTTTGCTTTGAATTGTGAAAATTTCTATAAATTCAATCTAGTTGATCAATTAGGTAAAGTTTGAATAGGTTGGTGAATTGGTTGATTCTTACTGGATTCAACGATGGAAGGGCATAAATGTTAGATTAATCTCGTTGAGTGATTTTTTGTTGATTGTGTTATCTTTGTGTTTAACCAAGAATTAGAATTAACTTGAAAGAATGTTTTTAATTCAAGACCTACCTATTCACCCCCCTTCTAGGTAATTCAAGCTTTGGGACCTTGAGTGATATCCTTGTGGTATCCCTTCGCGAAAACATTCAATAGATTCACAATTTCGATTGTTGGAAGTTGTGATAAATTGTAAAGCGGTGCAGAAACTTTTGATCTCTTTAGCAATGATTACCAAAAGGTTAGTTTAGTTCTTATATCAAATTTCATACACATTATTTCTATTTGATGACATATGAATTCATGCTTGTATCAGAATTTGAATATTTACTTATTTGATTTGTTGACTTGTTGTGGTGCTTAATTAGTTTGTTATGCTTAATCCTACACTCTCATTATTTGATTTGTTGTTGTCATTGAAGATGGAATTGGGTCTCTTTGTACAAATGTTTGGTTTTAATTTTTTGAATTTATAGTCTATATTTTTACCAATTTTATTTATTAATAAATATATATTTTTACATAATTATGATGTCACGGTTCGATTTCGGTTGACCAGATAGTTGAAACAGTGACCCATGAGCCGGTCAATTTTTTAGTTCGTTGAACTGTCTGATTTTTAAAACATTAGTATTTAGGTGTTAGTGTAGAGATTTGAAAAAAATAAATAATTAAATTGAGCCCCGACTTTATATCAAATTACTAGCATTTTATAATATTTTTGTGGCATAAAATATTTATAAAATATTTAATATGGTAAGTTAAAAAAAAAAAAAAGAAAGGGACAAAACCGTGAAACTTCTAGATATGTATAGAAGAATAGAGAAAAAATGGAGAGGGAGAGAAAGTCGGGGAGAAGGGGGGTAATACGCAGGAAACTGAAAGAGAGAAAAAAAAACAGAGGGGGTTGGTCGCGTGAGAACAGGGGAAGAAAAGAAGAAAAGAGAGAAAGAAAGAAGAGAGGAGAAAAGGGGAAAAGAGAAAAGGAGAGGGGGGCGGTATGGCAGGTCGCTGTGTGTGTGTGCGTGATGACGAGATGGAAAGGGGTAAGTATATATCTGTGTATATATTTATATATGTGTGTGAGTATTACGGCTTTGTGGGGATGGCGACGGAGCAGCGATGGATTTGGATCAGAAACGGCAGACAAGATAGTCATCAACGGCGTGGTCTCAGAGGCTGTTGATTTCGCGGTGGTTGAGATTTCTAGAAAGGAAGACTTCGATCTGGTGATGTTGTGGTGTTGGATCTTTGTGCGAGCAGGGAGATTTATATTGTATAAATATATGTGTGTGTTTGTTTATGGCGTTGAAGCAAAGGAAAAATTGGAGGAAATTAGAGAAGAAGAAGGCAGTAGCGGTGCAGCCGAGGGATGATAGGAAGTGAGGTGCTGTTCTATGGTTGTTGTGATTTGTTGGAGATTGAGAGAGGGCTGTGTGTGTAACGATGTGTGTGTGCAGTGGCGTAAGGAAGTGCAACAGAGGGGATTCTGATTTGGCTTGGGACTATGCGTGGGTGTTGCAGTTTTTGTGAGATGGTTGCTTCAATCAGTTCATGCGTTGAGTTTCTTGTTCAGGTGGTGGATTCTAAGCAGCTCGGAATTGTGTGTGGCAGTTGCAGGGGAAGTTGTTGGAAGATGAGGGAAACGTTGAAGAGAGAGAAGCTGTAGATTTTCCCTCACTCTGCTGGCTGCGGTCTTTGTTCTCAACTGTTGTTTTGTCAAGATTTTGAGTTATGGACGAAGACGAGAGTCTTCAAATTGAGAGGAAATTAAGCTGGCCAATTGAAGTAACTGTATTTAATGATAAGAAAGGAGTTAGGTGATGGTCTGCAGCCGTGGACAAGTGCTGCAATTGTTGGCACATCACCAGCTTAGCATTTCAGATACATGATAAGCGTGGTATGCAGCTTTAAGGGGGCTGTTGTTAAAACTGGATTGGATGAATTGGGATTTTTTTGAGACTTAGTATTGCTGTTACTGTCTATTTTGTTTACTGAGAAAACAGAAGATTGTGCACGGTTTGAGGGTTCGTATTGATGGCTGAAGCGGTGGTCATTGATGCAGCAATTAGGAGCTGTTGTTACAGCAGCAATGGGAGTTCTGTTGAAAGGCTTGGTGCGACAGTTGTGGACAGTCTTGAAGATGAGAAGAATACTGCACAATTTGGCAAGCTCTATGAATTACGATGGGGTCTAGAGTGAGCATAATCAGATTCTGAGCCTTATGCTTGAAGCAGAGGCTCACAAGAAGGGGCTTGAGGAACTTGATGAAATTGGAACGGGCTAATAGAAGCAGCCCAGCGATGGAGGTTGGGAACCTGTAACTGTCAGATGTTGTGATTTCTGTGATGAATTGGAGGAAGGGATTGATGTTGCTAATTTCTTCCACTGTTTTGACATAGTTGATGTTATGTTGTTCATGAGATCAGCAAGATCTTTCAGGTCGGACTACGGGCTGATGTTCCAAATACAACTTATGACAAGTTGTTGCTATATTAGAATTTCTTGGTGCATCAATAGAGCTTTCATGATAGGAAAGGGAAAGTTCTTCAATATCTGATGGATGGGATAATAAAGGGACAGAATCTGTCAGGATCATCGTCTGCTTGGAAAAAAAAAAAGGCTGAAGAAGCTGATGAAACTGGATTTAAAATGGTTGGCCGACTCGATCAACCTGCCGGTGTGTTTTCTTCAATTTCCGAACCGTGGATTAAAGATTAATCTAGGTTGATCTGGATTGCATAATGGACACAGCTTCGTGGGGTTGAGATAACCCGATCAGGTATGGTACTTTACTGAGTAAGGAATAGAATTAAATTAGGATTGATGTGTATATTGATTGAATGCTTTTGTGCTTATCTGCGGATAGAAGATCACGTAGGACTTAATTGCTTCTTTGAGTTGATTGTTTATATGTTTCCGTGCTCTTTATGATTATTTGGGAATTGTGACTTACTTCTTGCGTTGCCATCATATGTGATTTATGTTTTAGAAGGATTTTTGATGTTGTGACATGTGGATTGTATAAGTATTGAGATTGATTGTGCATGATGCGTATATTTGTGGATGAGTTCTTCTGATTCAGATGCTATTGTTATTTTTAAGAGGACGATATTGTTTAAAAAGCACGCTTTATGCATTGGTGAAATGTTTTATTGAGATTGCGATATTGCATGATGAAATCATGGCATATTGGCATCGTGTGATTCCTTGAAAGCATAGTGTGGGTCAGCACGAGGTGTTGGTGCATTATGAGGGTGCAGATCCTGTGGTGAAAAACCCAAAATTGGCCATTAGGTACTCAGCAGGCCTACGGGGTCCGGACCGTAAAGCGAGACATATATTGGTACTTGCATGCCAACGGGGAAGAACCATGAAGCGAGACATGGGTGTGACATTGATATGCATGGGTGTGTCACGCATGTTGCCTGTGCATTGTGTTGATGAATTTGTGAACGTGATATAGGATTTTATACAGATGTGTAGTTTGTATATTGCCATTATATTGTATGAATGATTAGGGAGACATGTAGATATACATGTACACTTGCACATGCCACGACTTAATTTTATTCCTTGCATTAGTATTGTACCATACTAGCATGTTGTCGCTGACCCATTCAGTGGGCACAAGGTTTCAGATAAAGCTCCTGGTACGCGGGACTTGATGAAGTCTTGGAGAAAGGAGAGGAAATAAATTTGGAAGAAATTTTTGGGCCCTTGGGGAGTATTTTGATATTATAAAAGATTGGTGTGTTTCGGAAAAGAATAGGAAATGGCATTGTATATTGTAATAAATATAGAAATTGTGATCTTTTAGTTTAAGTGTAGCAGTAGATGTGATGGATTGTATAAGTAGGTGATGTATCTTTAACTTTGATAAAGTTGTGGCCATCGAGTGAGGATGGATTATGACTATTGTATATATATGATGTATTGTGTTTATCAGGGGGAAAAAGGCTCGAAAAACGAAGGAAGTTCTGCCGAAATTTTTATAAAACGGGAATGGATGTGTATTGATAGAGATACACGGATGCATAGTTATGTTAGTAGAATAGGCTTGTATCTATATTAGTTATAAATTAGTTAAATTGTTATTTATTTACTTTCTATTTATTTCTTTTCTTCTTTTGTTTCGTTCAGTCGCGTCCCCGGGTTCGGTCGGGAATTCGGGGCGTGACAGTTAGTGTGTGTAGGAATGGGTGTGATGTGTGTGCATGTGAGTGGTGGAAAGGGAGGCCATAGTGGGCTACCCTTAGGACCGTGAAGAAGACGGGTGAGATGGGGGTTATTGCGCTGCAGCTGGCACCTAACGAGGAGAGGTTCATTGATGGAGAGTGATAGAGAGAGAGAAAGAGAGGCATTGCAAGCAACCAATATACATATATATTAGAACCCAAAGAAAAAGGGTTGTTCCAAGAGACAAATGTGTGGGAAAGGGAGGCAATAGTGTTACTGAAGAAGGAGGAGGAATGAGAAACTCCAGCCGAAGAGAGAACAAATGAGGTAAATTTATCTCTCCAAAATTTTCAATGCTTACCATTAGTTTACTTGATTTAAACTAAATTATGAATCCTTAGGTTAATCTTCAATATTTTAGGAGTTGAAACAAGGTCTAAAAGACTCTTTAACACCCAAAACAACTGAGAACAGCCATGAAATGACCTTGAAGCTCAGGGTCTAAATCAACAGAAACCAAACTAGTTTCAATCACATATGGCTTAAACTAGAGGTTTCTAGGATTACAAAACCAAAAAAATCAACAAAAATGAATCAAATACAAAAGAGAAACCATGAGTTGCAGGTCACGAATTCAAAACTGAACCTCCCCAAATGTGCTCAAAACCAATTTTTTTTTTTTGAATGGGAATTGAAACCCCATATCCTTAGGGTCACAACAGTGCCAAATCCCTTTAATTTTGGTGGAGAATTTAGTGAGAACCAGAGAGATGCAACCGTAACTATAAAATTCCAAATCGAGCCTTTAATGCTCGTTTCAACCCATGAAATCAATCACCAAAGGAATATAAAATCTCGATGATCAATTTAGGATAAAAAACAATGAGAATCTATGTTAAAAAAACCTAAGAAATAGGCTTGAATTTTTTTAGGGTTTTGGTTACTGTTTATCATTTTGGGAAAGATGATAAACAACAATAGGTCTGGGTCGGACTTAGTTCGGGTTTGGGTCGGGGCCCGACCCAGGCGTGTGACGGGTTATCTCAAAACTATGCCATTTTTGTTAAGTTACGAAATGTTTTAAAAGCCTAATTGGGGCTGTTTGGATACGAGGATAGTGGGTTATAAAATAATCTACATGGGAATAAGGATATCTTATCCTTGTTTTGGCCCTAATCCGCCATTTGGCTTACCAAAAACTAGAAAACAATAGAGGAGCTGTAGCTCCTTGACTAAAAAACACGACCTTACACATGAAACCCTAAGCACTAAACACTTTGCCACTTGGCGCCTTGTTGTAATAATCCTACATAATTTATATATATATTATAAATAATTAATTTAATGTAATAAATTAAATTAAATCCTATAGATTGTCAAATAAAATAAAGGAGAGGTCTACCATGATATTTTTTGACATTCTGGACCCAATGTTGGGGTCCATTTTATCAAACGAGATCCTAAAAATCTTGACACATAAAATTCTATAATTACCATTATGCCCTTATTGACAGTCGAAGCCAGTTGAATGTTAGAGAAGGCCTATTATGACTTTCTTCGACTCTCCGGACCAAATGGTGAGCTCTAAATTTTCAAATTAGGTACCGAGAAATAGGATGCATGAAAATGTAAATTACTAAACCCCTTAAAGGAAAAATTATCTATGAATTGACCCGTTATAGGAAATAAAACCTACTTAAGGTCTAGTGAACACTAAGTCTAAAAGTAGACTAAGAACACTGACTAGGAAGTAATTCAAATAAAATAGAAAATTAATAAGCTTTCATGAATTGTATTTTTTTGAGCTACAAAGGAAAAGGAAAAGCCAACTAGCAGCACGAATCCTAAAATCCAAGTTGAGTAATCTTGGACTTTGAAGTGGAGAAGTTAACTCCTTTTATGAAATGTTTTAATATAAAGCCCTATTATTTGCGTAACTCCTATTTTAAGCATGTTTCTTGTTTAGTTTTGAAAGTGCTATAGTGAATTATGTTAAATAAGAGCCCTATTATTTGCGTAACTCTTATTTGCATAACTCTTATTTCGAGCATGCCTAGTACTTTGTTTGCAAAGTTATGTTAAATATCTTCTTTTAAAAATTAATGTTTCTCATTTAAGCTATGTTCAAGTTGCTATTGAAAAGAAATATTTTACATGCTTCTTGTTTCCAAAATAGTAGAACAAGATAATTAGTACATAAGCACTCTTGTTTAGTGGCTCATTTAGGACACACTCATGTAATGCCCATAAGAAGGCTAAAGATCCCTCTTGTTTAGGTCATGTAATATGTGACCACCAGTAAGCTTAGAGTCCAGATTGATACGGATTATCATGTAAAGTAAAAACATCCAAAGTTAATACATGGAAGAAGGTTTTAAACCCCCATTATGCTACAAAGGATTTTCATCCTCGTGTTTTGTGATAAAATAATTTATGTTTCTGATGATATTTAAAAGAACTGAATCTTCTTGCTAAGTATTTACGAAATGAAATGCTTTACTTGAAATGTCATGTAACAGTTCTTGTTTTAAGCTTAAAAGAACTGAATCCTCTTGCTATGGTTTTGAAATCAGTGATCATGTATTCTATGTTTAAACTTGTGAAAAATTGACAGTGATCTTTTATAAACTCTTTTATGCTCAAAACCACTATCAGTGGAAAATCCAAGACTAGTTACTAGAATTACTCACGAGCTTTTCACAAAGCTCGCTTAGATTTTACCCATGAATTTCTACTTATGAGTGGGAGTGTAATACTCCAACAATTCGACATGACCCAGACTACACTCTGACTTAAGGAAAATAGACTATATGACGTTATAAGTTGGAAGATCTCAAAATACGATAAGCCATAAAGGGATTTAATGCCCTCAGATATAAAATGAATATGCTCGAAAAATAATTAATTAATCCAGTCGATCGAGTAGGGAGATGAATAAATGAAGCCAATACGAATAATTAATTGTGAAAAGAATATGAATATCATCTAGGGACACAAACGGGGATCTAATGTTGGCAAAATAAATAATTATGATACCGAGTCTTGGCTTTAAGCCAGATTTACTGCTATTCATAAATTAATATTTTATGAAATAAAATATTAATATGATAAGATAAAATATATATATATATATATATAATAAATATTTACACATATGATATATATGGATATATACTAATATCTTTATATCTAGGAAGCTAGTTGTCACGACCCGAAACCCACCCTGTACGGATCTCGCATCGCGACCGCCACCCTCAGGCCCGGGGACCCTTGGGCGAAGGCTCACATAGGCAGCGGTATCGAATGGATGTGCAACATACATTTTAGCGGAAGCGTGAAAAACTTTTTCTTTTCTTTTCTCATTTTTAAATTATGCACATCCGTCCGATACTGCTTGCTCCATACATAGCATACATGGTTACACATTCAGAGTATAACGAAAACTTAAAGACCTTCATACATTAATACAATACATATTCGGTTGCCCTGAGGGGCTTATTACATAATCTTACTTTGTCTATTCATACAAAACGTACTACTAGTGTTCATAGGTTCTTCAAAAGAAACTACTTAAACATATCCTTCCAAAAACAGCTAGACTCATCATCGTCGTCCTTAAGACCCTGTCTGCTACATTACCTGAAAGGGGGGTCCGAACAAAGTCCGGGTAAGCTAATCTAAGCTTGTGAGCAATTCCAGTATTCGTCATGGGGTTTTCAATTAGCAGTGGTTTAGTACATAAGAGTTGTAAAATAATCACTGCCAATTGTTCGTATACTTTGAATACAGAATATATGCATTTCTTAAAACATGTAGCTTTGAAACATTTAAAGTATTCAAGCTAAACTCATACTTCATCAAATAGAGTGTATAACTCAAAACATATGCATTTCGTAAAACAATAGCTTTGAAACATTTAAAGTATTCAAGCTATACTTATACTTCGTCAAATAGAGTATATAACTCAAAACATATGCATTTCATAAAACAATAGCTTTGAAACATTTAAAGTATTCAAGCTATACTTATACTCATGAACTTCAAAATATATAACATAACATGTATTTCTTAAATAGAGTATATAACACTCAAAATATATGCATATTGAAAATGAGGGTAAAACCTGCTTCCATTTTCAAATCATTTGTCATCTTATCACTTCCATTAATGGAATCTGTTTCGAACCGGACTCCCATCTTACGTATAAATAGAGATATCTCATTTGCCTGAGGGATTAGATCCTGCTACCGGGCATTTCACATGACAGGTCAATGAGTTACAATAAGAACCCAAAATACTGACTATGTGGTTTTTGATAGGTCAATGGGATCCGAAGAAACCCAAAATACTGCCTGTGTGCTTATGCACCATTATCTTATAAAATATTTATCATGTGACTTTTCTCATAGATACTTTTCATAAATTCATAATAAACATTCGTATACTTGAAATAAGCAAATTCAGAATATTTAACAATAATTGCATTTTAACTAGACATGCTGAAAAGTATTTGAAGGAAAAACTGTTGCAGAAACCAATCACTAAGCATGTCACAATGGAGTTATAAAATAGAACAATTTAAAACTGCATCATGTAAATACTGAATTTGAAACTTCAAATACTTTATATCTTTGAACTTAAAACCTTTTTAAATCCATGGAGTTAAATCTCCAATTCAAACACAGGGTTACTCACCTTGGTTCTTTAGGGTTAGTGCTAATAATGCGCTTTCCCACTTTCCTTGTAGTTCCTAAGAATAATTCATAAATATCTCATCAACTTCACATTCATTGTAATATCATCTCGATATTCCTTAACTTATGCTTAAATCGTATTAGATCCTACAATGATTTCATAAATTCATATGTACTTAGCGTAACTCGTATTCTTAACCTATGACACAATTTAATGTGTTAGAAATTGAATTTACTTCAATTTATACTCTTCTGAGAGCTCCATTAACTTTGAATTAAAGTTATTTATTTGACATGTTTACGTGTCGTGTCTTTTCGTATTTCATTTCTCGTACGTGCCTTAGTATTAGTACTTTGGCATTACCCTAATTTATAGTCATCTGATAGATGCTATTCATCAAATTTTATGTCTTTTTATTTTAGACATTTCTTTAAGTCGAATAGACTCTACCATTGAGTCCGGAGTGTCGAAGAAAGTCAGTTTAGGCTTTCCTAACATTTAATTCGGACTATTACATGTAAAAGGACAAAATGGTCATTTACCATTTTACGTGTCATATTTTTCTGTACTTCGTTTCGTAATTTGGACTCTATTTTTGAGTCCGGAATGTCAAAGAAAGTCAATTTAGACCTTCCTTGTTTTTAATTTGACTTTTGAGGTACCAGGGGTAATTTGGTCATTTTACCCCCCTTACGTGTCTTTATGTTCGGGACCTCATCTTGTGTTGTGGACCTCACCATTGGACTTAGAAGGTCCGAGATAGTAAGAATACACTAATAACTTGTTAAATTTTGGTCAAGGGGTATTTTGGTCATTTACCCCTTACGTGTCTTTATTTTTCGGGCCCCGTCTCGTAAAACGGACCCTACCATTAGTCTCAGAATATCCAAAATAGTAAGGATACACTATTCATATGTTAGATTTGTACTTCATTTGCTCTATTTATGCCACAAGGGCAAAATAGTAATTTTACTTATTTATTAATATAATTATTTAATTATTTAATTATTTTCCCAGGGGCCTTATTGCATAAATTTTCCCTCAGTTGGGCCTCAGTATAATTTTTCTGAAGCCCAGGGGTCAATCCATAATAACCAAAAGTTTTGGTTTATTTAGTTTTAATTAAATTAGAAAAACCAAAGGGTTCAGTTAAATTGGAAATGAACCGGTCCGGTCTAGTCATAAACCAACCGGTCTATCCGGTTTATTTACATGTGGCTGACGTCATGATGACATCAGCACTAGCATCCAATTTTAATTCACTCCCATTCAAAACGCCGTCGTCTCATTAATTCGGTGGCAAGCCCAGAGGCCGCCACCTGTCCGAGTCAACCCAGCCTTATTTTTAAAAAAATCGAGTTAACTCACCTTCGTCTTCCTCATGTTGACCGACTGAAAACCCTAATTCCCGAATTCCTTTTCTTTCTATTTCGTGCAGTTTGGATCCATGGATCCTTACTGTTTTCGTTCCATTTTGTTCCTAAGGCATGAAGAACCAATTTGGCATTCATTTTAGAGTTCAAAACGAACTCTTTGCTTCGGCTTAAGAGGTGATAATCCGAACTGTTATTTCGGTCGTAAATGTTTATTTCTTGTTCATATTACATGAGGTTGGTCTTGTTTTGATCCTTAGTTCAAGGGGTTTCATTCCCGATTCTCAAATGTCACTTTTGACGCGAGATTAGAAGGTTGGTTTTAAAAACCGAAACCTGTAACTCATCCTTATGGGGCCATTTCTTATGATTTTTGGTTGCGGCTAAGTATTTTTAACATGCTCATAATGTCTACTTTAAGCCTTGATAAGCCAAATCAAGCTTAAAGGAAGTTGATTCAGACCTGCCATGGGCAAGGTCTTCAATGGAGATTTTTCGTGGGTTTCATATTTTTAGTCGTTTTCATAACAAATTTTCATACTTGATACACCTCTAGACATATCTTAAGCATCATATATACATAACAAACTCAAAACAGTTCCTATGATGCTCAAAATCTTAGAGAGAGAAAAATGTAAAAATTGGAAACTTTACTTGTTTACACCTGATTTCTCTCTTGTTCTACTTCCAACTCTTTCTCTATTCTCCTTACTTCTTCTTCTTTTGGTTTCTTTTGCAAGAAAAAAGCATGATTTGCATGCTTGGCTTTTTAAAGAGAAAGTGACCGACCCTTTCTCTCTCCTCCATTCTCTCTCATGACCTCATGACCTCACGGCCGAAACCCTTCACTTCTCAATTAATTTTCTTACACCAATTAATTTTACTTTTTCTCTATTCAGCTTTCTCTTTGATTTTTGCAAGATATTTGTACATATGTATATTATATATAATATATCACACACACCAACACATGGAGACACACACACTAGCCGACACACACACACACTGCACTGTTCACACACTGTTCACATGTATATACATTATATATATATATAGATATTCTTCCTTGTGTACATGTATTTATATATATATACATATTCATACACATTTGATAATATACACACACAATACACCATAATGTGTGTATATGTGTGTTTATATAAATTTAATTTTAACAATTAAATATATTCTAATATTTTACATTAATTAATTATTTAATTAATCAATTTTCCTCTTTAGTGTAAAAGCCTTTACACAATTTCTTTCATTGTCTCGTAATACGTGCCATATGACCCGGTATCCCGGGTCGGGATATTACACTAATGAGAAGCTGTTGGAATAAAAAGAAATATGAAATGTATATATATATATATATATGTGTGTGTGTGTGTGTGTGAATTTATATAGTAGCTGGTAGAAGTTGTTGGAAGTGGCAAAATACAAAATATATTTATAGGGAAAATGTAGAAGCTTCTTGAAGAAGCTGGAAATAGTGGAAGAAAAGAAGAGTAGTCGAAGCTGCTGGAAAAAAAAAGGGATAGCTTCAAAAAGGAAGCTGCTAGAAGGGGAAGCACGTGAGATGTATATGAGTATCTATGTAGTCTCTTGTGGAAAAATCTGGAGAAACCCAAAAGCTTCTAGAGTGAATGAAAAGGAAAAAATGAGGGACATTGGGGGAGCTGCGACAAGCAGCTAAAAATGGAAGCAGAAATGCGGTTTGAGAAGGAACGATTAGCTCGGCATGAAGGTGGAATCATGGTTTCAACACGCAGAGGCAAACCGTTTGCTTCTTGTGACAGCTCATAGGCAACGGAGTGCAACAAAGAAAGAGCAGACAGCTTAGTCATTGGTGCAGAAAGGGATATATGTGTGTGTTGTGTAGCGGTGCAGCTAAGGGGGTTGCGTGACTATTGTTGAGGGAAGAAGAGTGAATGGTTGTTGGGTCTCTTGTTCAAGTGGTGGATTTTGATGCAGCTCAAAATTGTGAGTGTGGATGTTGTGGTTTTGTGGCTCAAAATTATGTGTGGATGTTGTAGTTTTGTGGGGTTCCTTTGTTTTTGCCGCTCTCAATTGAGAACAAAGGCTGTTCACGGAGATTGTTCTGAATAATTGATGGGGCGACTCTCTCGTGTTCAATTCGATACGATGATAACCAATCAATTCATTAGAAGCGTGGCTTGTTCAGGTGAACCACACTCGATCGTGTAGAACATTAGCCCTGCACCCCTTGTTCCATGCTTGCTTCATTGAGGGTTGTTTTGCTAAGATAGCTGCATCAGACAATCAATAGACAGGTCAAAAAGGTCGAGTTTGTGGATATGGAGGAGGGACGAAAGTGCAGTGGTTGATTGATCTATTGAATTCATTTTGGCAATTCCTCGAGTAGTGTAATTGATGATGGGAATTTCTTCTACTTCTGTCGTTTTTATTTGGAGCCATGTGGATGGGAGCAGAGGATGATAACAGCGTTCAGGTGGAATCTGAGCAGGAGGGGAACATCAGCAATTTAGAGGATGGAAGTTTGGGTTGTGTTTCAAAAGGTAAGGAGCTGATGATGGTGCTAGAACAGGGTGCGTCCATTGTGTTAGGATTTTGTAAGTTGCTTAGTAGAACTGCTCCGGAGGAGCCTTTGTATTCCTGGTGCCGAAGTAGTGTTAGGTCCATGGTGGAAAATATTGATATCAGGCGAGGGTCAAGTTATTCAGTTTGATGAGCAAAAGGGAACATGTCGTGGCAGCTGCACTTGATGAAGGAAAAAATCAGAGATGCCGAAGCTGGTTGTGATGCTGTTGATTTGAAGATGCAGGAGTTGTGAATGCGGAAGTGATACCTTCTAGTAGCTTGGTTGGAGGCTCTAATGACTTTTTAAGTGGAAAAGTTATTTTAAAGTCAGTAGATGATTCTGATTTTGCTCTGATATCCGGTCAGGACGATGAAACCCTGAGGGTGCCACAGGCTTACTGCTTGGACTCGGACTGGGAGGGTTGCAACCTAAAAGGTAAAGTAGGCAATCAAGGTTGTAAGGTCAGAGTAGTGATGGTAAGACTTCTAGTAATCCATTTAGTAAACCCAAATCAAGGCTGGAGCAAGACATATGATTGGGGGCTTGTGACATTGGACTGCAAATTCTCCAAAGGTTAGGCGGTTGGAGTGAAAGTGTACAGTCTCAATGGGATCAACAGAAACAGGTTGGTGATTGCAGCGAAAGTGATGTACAATCATCCTAGGGTCACCAGAAACGTTTCACTGAAAAGAAAGATGCCATTGAAAGCTCACGTAGTTGGGGTTTCGAATGGAAAAACAAGAGGAATCCCCCTGCCAAGTCAGCTGGAGAGTTAAATGATGATTGTTGTACCAGTGAAATGTTGACTACAACCAAACAAAGGTTGGACAGTGTTCATATCTGAGGAACATGATGAACTTTTGGATGTTGAATCAATTAATGATGGCCATCAGAAGGATAGTGCCAAGATATGCATAGACGTGGCTAACGACATATCTGGAGGATATCTATGAATAGAGATAAGCATATATTCAAGTGAGTAACTCGGACTCCTGACTTGGTGTATATTTTCTGCACTACCTAAACTCGTATACTATATTGCTTTATATGCTGAACTCTTTTATATACTATACTGTTTCAATGCATATGTCTTAATGCATACTCTTTACACTAGTACTACATGTGGCATGATTCTATCTTGCTTTTGATATCTCCTGTAATTATTTTGTTTGGGTTTGTCATTCTAACTTGTCTACGCCATTGGAGTTTTGTCCGATTCTATTTTGTTATGTTGTGTCTTACTCTAGGCCCACCTCAAGATTGAGCGATTTTTATTCATGAGCATGACCCAGAAGGGTAGAGGCCCCTATGAGTGGCCCACTTTGGGGTAACTGGGAAAAGAGCTCATCTGCTTAAGTGGCAATCTGTTGTTCCGCTCAATTCTGTTTGTTCCGCGCTGATCTAATCCCAGAGGGGTAGAGGCCCCCACGAGTGGCTCACTATAAGCAAGCTGGGAGAGGTTCAGGCACCTTTGACGATATGCTTTGTTTGATTGGTACTTCATTCAGTATTGTTCTGTTCTGGTTTGGTCTGTTCCGTTCTGGCTCTGTTTTGTCTATTTTGTTCTCTTCTATTTAATCTGATCCGTTGTTCTACTTGAGCTGCATTGTTCTACCTGAGTTGTATTTGAGCATGTATTTCATGTGGATATCATGTATTTGTGAACTGGTTTTTAAACCCATGGCAGGAGCCTATGTTACTCACTAAGCTTGTTTAAGCTCATTCCATTTATCTAACATTTTTCAAGGATTATCTCCATTGGACTGGAAGGCACTAGTGAAATGACACTAGTAGATTGAGAGACATCCCAAGCAAGGATCTAATTAGCATTGATCTGTGGAGACTAGATTCTGGTGGATTGACTCAGGCTATTCAGGTGAGTGAACATAATGTGATATAATATGATTTAGTTCTTTGATATGCACTAGATAGATTGGGACATAGCTCATGGTAATGGTCCTCTAGAGAGATTAGATATGCTCTGTGTTATATGTCTGGTTATAGATATGCTTTATGGCTAGAGTTATTAGTTGTCTGGTTAGAGACATAACTCTATGGTATGTTTTGTTATGACTTACTCTGTGGTACATACCTATGTGGTATATAGATGAGTTGCATTTCCGAGATGAAAAGGTTTTAAATTCCGCTACACTAACCCTACAATTGGAATGCAGTTCATTGCTAAGTTCAAAAGTTTGCCTTTGTTTGGTTGCATTGTCAGTCGGGAGATTGGCAAAGCGGCTAACTAGCATCACATCTTCGGCATCCGCGTAGGGTGGGGTGCAGGATGTGACAGAGTGGTATCAGAGCAAAGGTTTATAAATATTGAAGATCCATGGGCATAATAGAGGAAATAATTAAGACCAACCGATCTGAAATTGGTAACTTTTTGGAGATCCACTAGTACCACAGAGCAATATTTGAACAACAGGTTAAGGTTACCTTGTACAGGATGGGAACTTGAGGACAATAAGATGTGAAATGATTTGGGAGTCATTGTTCACAACAGAGCATTAAGTCATGGATTAAACACCTCAGAATACTTGAGCCATGGATACTAGGTCCCACTTTTGGAGACTAGACGTGGGATTATGGATGTCTTCATAATAGATGATAAATCTGTGATTCTAAGAAATCTAAGGACTAAGGATCAACTGATCTGAAGTTATAAATATTGGAGATTCACTAGCATCACCAAGTGATATTTGAGTAATGGTTAATGATCTTTGGAGACATGATTGAAGTTGATTTTTCCTTGGATGATTAGGATGATCAGATAATCAATACTTCTTGGAGACTAAAGTAGGCCTATAAGTGAAATTGACGATCTTGAGAATTCGAGGTTTATATCAGAGTAGCGCAGCGGAAAAAGTAATTTCTATGTTAATTATTCGTTGGGGAAAGATCAGACTAAAATTGAATCTGTGGACTATTGAGTGACTTAGATGACTATACGATTGAGTAAATTTTTGGTGACTGATAGCGTGTTTAGTCACTGCAGTTAATAATCCTTGGGGGAAAAAGACTATGCACTGATGAAATTGATGATTCTAAGGCAGTTAAACTTATCAAATGCATCGTAATTTTGGGAGGAAAACGATTCTAGGTCAGCTAACTCTGGTATTGATCATTATAATTATGGATGCCAAAATGATTATTTGGTGGAATCAGATATGATTAAATAATCTTAGTGATTGATTTCTAATCGTTCGAGGATGATTGTCGCATTCGATTTAATGTGAAATGGATCTAATATCAAATCTTGGTGATAGTATGTATATTTTGTGGCTTGTCAATCATACTTATTATGGATTTTCCTGGTTTTGATCTGACAGTGTGATTGAGGATTATCAACTAGTACTAATCGGAGACATGTCAGTAAAAGTGATTGCGATTAAACTTTGTGCCATTTTATAGAGGCACCAGACATTAGATTCCCTTATGGATACATTTGATTGACAGAGGACTATTTTCCTAGAAGGCAAGTCGAGTTTTGGGGACAAAATTCTTTTGAAGGTGGGTAGAATGTAATACCCCAAAAATTTGACATGACCTAGACTACACCCCGACTTAAGGAAAACAGACTATATGACATTATAATTTCGAAGATCTTAAAATACGGTAAGCCATAAAGGGATTTAATGCCCTCAGATATAAAATGAATATGCTCGAAAAATAATTAATTAACCCAGTCGACCGAGTATGGAGATGAATAAATGAAGCCAATACGAAAAATTAATTATGAAAAGAATATGAATATCATTTGAGACACGAACGGGGATCTAATGTTGGCAAAATAAATAATTATGATACCGAGTCTTGGCTTTAAGCCAAATTTACTGCTATTCATAAATTAATATTTTATGAAATAAAATATTAATATGGTAAGATATAAAATTATATATATATATATTTAATAAATATTTACACATATGATATATATGGATATATACTAATATCTTTACATCTAGGAAGCTAATGAGAAGCTGTTGGAATAAAAAGAAATATGAAATGTGTATATATATATATGTATGTATGAATTTATATAGCAGCTTGTAGAAGTTGCTGGAAGTGGGAAAAATACAAAAATACAAAATATATTTATAGGGAAAATGTAGAGGCTTCTTGAAGAAGTTGGAAATAGTGAAAGAAAAGAAGAGCAGTCGAAGCTGCTGGAAAAAAAAGGGATAGCTTCAAAAAGGAAGCTACTAGAAGGGGAAGCACGTGAGATGTGTATGAGTATTTATGTAGTCTCTTGTGGAAAAATGTGGAGAAACCCAGAAGCTTCTAGAGTGAATGAAAAAGGAAAAAATGAGGGAAATTGGGGAAAGCTGTGGCAAGCAGCTAAAAATGGAAGCAGAAATGCGGTTTGCGAAGGAACAATTAGCTCGGCATGAAGGTGGAATCATGGTTTCAACAAGCAGAGGCAAACCGTTTGCTTCTTCTGACAGCTCATAGGCAACGAAGTGCAGCAAAGAAAGAGCAGACAACTCAGTCATTGGTGTAGAAAGGGATATATGCGTGTGTTGTGTAGCGGTGCAGCTAGGGGGGTTGCGTGACTACTGTTGAGGGAAGAAGAGTGAATGGTTGTTGGGTCTCTTGTTCAAGTGGTGGATTCTGATGCAGCTCGGAATTGTGAGTGTGGATGTAATACCCCAACCCGAGAATGTCAGGTCATGCAGGCACGTTTTACGAGGTTAAGAAAATTGTGTAAATCTTGTGCTTAAGAAAATTAAATAATTATTAAATTAATGATTTAAATTAAATGTAAGAAAAGTTGTTATTGGATATAAGGTTTTAAAAGTATATAATATATAATATTAGTGAGGTGTAATGTGTATATGTATATGTAACCAAGTATGCATGCATGTATATATGCATAATGAAATAAAAAATATATGTGAATATATATGTATAGGTGAACAGTAGTGTGAAGTGCATGGAACCGTGTGTGTGTATCTTGTGTAAAATGTATATTAAATATTATATATATATATATATATACATACACATATGAATATATATATATATATATATGAGGAGACATGGACTTGATAGAGGTAAGGTAGCTATGTACCATATAGGTATATTTTATATACCATTAGGTGAAGAGGAATAGGGAGAAGCATGGCTGTTGATTGATGGAGAATAGGAGTGAAATGATAGCCATTTAATTCTTATACACATATATACACAATCTCATATACACAATCATATACACACCTCATTGAAACACACGGATAGAAAGAGAGAGAAAGAGAAGAAGTCTGAGAAGAAGAAGAAGAAGGAAGAAAATCAGAAGGAAGAGAGGAGAAAGGGCACTGTTAGAGGTAAACCCACAAAAATCTCATAATTTCTCTCTCTAAAAACGCATGCATACCAATGAACTATTTTAGTGATTTTCATGCATATAAGATATTGACAGTAAATAGACGTGAATAATACATGAAGAATAGACACTGAACACACCAGAAACACCCCACCGTCCACTAAACCACCATTGATGACCAATTTAAAGCAGGTTTGAATTGATGGAGATCAAACTCCATTTGACCTATAGGGACCTCAACTAGACCCTTCTAGCATCCCAAAAATGCATGACCACGACCAAGAACCCTAAGAGAAGGCCACGGAAACTCAAGTTACAGGTACGGGTTCCAAAACCCAACCCCAATAACTCGCTATTAAAACCAAAAATATGAATGAAGATTGAAACCCCATGAAGAGGGGATCACAATGAAACAAATCCCACTAGATTTGGCTCAGAATCAAGCATTTATGACTGACTTGCAGGTTTGAATTATCAAACCCAAAACCGAGCACATGAACCAGTTTTAATTCCTCAAATGAATGCCAAATGAATTGTTTATATCCTAGAAACGTTCTTGATTAAAAACAGTCAAGAACTCTCGAGCCAAACTCCACGAAAATGGAGGCTTTTAGTTTTGGAAATTAGGGCAACAGTGGGGCTCGAATGAAGAAGGTGACAGTGAGTCAACTCGATTTTAAAACTAGGTTGAGTTGACTCGGGACACGTGTTAAAAGACGGAAGGGCCACCGCATTAAGTGGGACGACATCATTTTGAGTTATGTTTTAAAATATAAAACATTAGGGCTAACGTCATCATGACGTCAGCATCACGCAATGAACCGTGTAAACCGGACCGGTTCACTTGAAATCGAACTGAACCAACTGGTTCAAACCGGATCTTTGGATATTTATACTTTGACCCCCAACTGTTTTACGGATTTACACTGTGGCCCGATTTTTGGAAAAATTATACGAATATGCCCCTGGAAAAATAATAAAATAATTTATTAAATTATTTTGTTAAATAAAATTACTATTTTACCTCTGGGTCACAAATGAGGCAAATAAAGTCCAAATTAAACATATGAATAGTGTATCCTTACTATTTTGGATATTCTGAGACTAATGGTAGGGTCCGTTTTACGAGACGGGGTCCCGAAAAGTAAAGACACGTAAAGGAGTAAGTGACCAAAATACCCCTTGTCCAAAATTAACAAGTTATTAGTGTATTCTTACTATCTCGGACCTTCTGAGTCCAATGGTGAGGTCCATGACATGAGATGAGGTCCCAAAAAATTGGAGACCTGTAAAAATGCTAAAATGACCAAATTACCCCTGGTACCCCTAAAGCCAAAATGAAACCAAAGAAGTTCTAAATTGATTTTCCTCGACCTTCCAGACTCAATAATGGAGTCCAAATTATGAAACGAAGTACGAAAAAATGTGACACGTAAAACAATAAATAACCATTTTGCCCTTTACATATGAAAGTCTGAATTAAATTCTTGGAAAGCCTAAACTGACTTTCTTCGGCGCTCTGGACTCAATGGTACAGTCTATTGGACCAAAAGAAATGTCTAAAATAAAAGACATGAAATTTGTTGAATAGCATCTATCAGATGACTATAAATTAAAGTAATACCAAGTACTAATCTGAGGCGTATACAAGAAAATGAATTACGAAAAGACACGACACGTAAATATGTGCAGTACATAAATTTAAATTAAAGCTAATGGAGCTACCAGAAGAGTATAATTAAAATGAATTTAAGTTCTAACACATTAAATTATGTCATAGGTTAAGAGTACGAGTTAAGTTAAGTTCATATGAAATTATGAAATCGTTTTAGGATCTAATACAATTTAAGCATAAGTTAAGGAATATCGAGATGATATTACAATGAATGTGAAGTTGATGAGATGTTTATGAATTGTTCTTAGGAACTACAAGGGAATTGGGAAAGCGCAATTTTAGCACTAACCCTAAAGGACCAAGGTGAGTAACCCTGTGTTTGAAGTGGAGATTTAACTCCATGGATTTGAAAATGTTGTAAGTTCGAAGATATGAAGTGTTTGAAGTTTCAAATTCAGTATATTGCGTGATTTCAGTTTTTTTAAATTATTTATGTTCTTATAAACCCTATTGTGACATGCTTAGTAAATGTTTTCCTTACAGTTTTCTCAAAATATGTTTTCAGCATGTCTAAGTTAAAATACAAATCTTATTAAATATTCTGAGTTTGCCTATTTCAAGTATACGAATGTTTATCATGAAGTTATGAATGTTATGTTTTAAAGTACTCATGAGAAATATCTATTTGACATACTCATGTGTTAAATGTATTTGAAATGCAAGATAATAATAAGCACATAGGTAGGTCTTGGGTTGTACGGAACTCAATGGGCCTATCGTGTGCATCAACACATAGTCAGGATTTTGGGTTGTACGAAACTCACTTGACCTGTCATGTGTAATGCCTGGTAGCAGGATCTAATCCCACAGGTAATGAGATATCTCCACGTATATGTAAAATGGGAGTCTGGTTCAAAACAGATTCCAAGAGTTAAAGTGAGAAGAAGAGATATTTGAAAATGGAAGCAGGTTTTACCCTCATTTTCAATATGCATATGTTTTGAGTTTTATATACTCTATTTAAGAAATACATGTTATGTTATATGTTTTGAAGTTTATATGAAGAAGTATATGTTAGCTCGAATACTTTTAAATGTTTCAAAGCTATTTGTTTTATGAAATGCATATGTTTTGAGTTATATACTCTATTTGACGAAGTACAAGTTTAGCTTGAATACTTTAAATGTTTCAAAGCTATCTGTTTTATGAGATGCATATGTTTTGAGTTATATACTCTATTTGACGAAGTACGAGTTTAGCTTGAATACTTTAAATGTTTCGAAGCTATCTATTTTAAGAAATGCATATGTTATATGTTCAAGTATACGAGCAATTGGCAGTAAGTGTTTACAAAATCTTATGTACTAGAAACCACTGCTAATTCAAAACCCCATGACGAATACTGGAATTACTCACAAGCTTAGATTAGCTTACCCGGACTTTGTTCGGATCCCCCTTTCAGGTGATTGACAATAGGGTTGATTAGAAGACGATGAGGATGAGCCTAGCTATTTTTGGAAGGGATATCTGTGTAGTTCTTTTGTTAAGTATCATGAACTTAAGTTGTAACCTTTGTTTTAGTAAGGTAGTGAACTGTTATGTACTAAGTCCCAAGAGGCAGCTGAACATGTATCTATTATAAAAGCCTTTAAGTTTTTAGTTATGCTCTGAATGTATGATTATGTGTACCATTGTGAATAGCGGCAGTATCAGACGGATGTGCAAATTTTAAAATAAGAAAAGAAAAGAAAAAGTTTTTCACGCTTCCGCAACCACATGAAGCACATCTATTCGATACCGCTGCCTATACGAGCCTTGTCTCGAGGCCTTCGGGTCTTGGGGCAGCGGTCGCGATTCGAGATCCGCACAGGATGGGTTTCAGGTCGTGACAGTGGATGTTGCAGTTTTGTGGCTCAGAATTGTGTGTGGATGTGGCAATTTTGTGGCGTTCCTCTATTTCTGCCGCTTTCAATTGAGAACATGGGTTGTTCACGGAGATTGTTCTGAATAATTGGTGGGGCGACGCTGTCGTGTTCAATTCGATACGGTGATAACCAATCAATTCATTAGAAGCATGGCTTGTTCAGGTGAACCACACTCGACCGTGTAGAACATTAGCCCTGCACCTCTTGTTCCATGCTTGCTTCATTGAGGGTCGTTTTGCTAAGATAGTTACATCAGCCAATCAATTGACGGGTCAAAAAGGTCGAGTTTGTAGAGATGGAGGAAGGACGAAAGTGTAGTGGTTGATTGATCTGTTCAATGCATTTTGGCGATTCTTGGAGTAGTTTAATTGATGATGGGAATTTCTTCTACTTCTGTCATTTTTATTTGGGGCCATGTGGATGGGAGCAGAGGATGATAACATCGTTCAGGTGGAATCTGAGCAGGAAGGGGAACATCAGCAATTTAGAGGATGGAAGTTTGGGTTGTGTTTCAACAGGTAAGGAGCTGACAATGGTGCTAGAATAGGGTGTGCCTATTGTGTTAAGATTTTGTAAGTTGCTTAGTAGAATTGCTCTGGAGGAGCCTTTGTATTCCTGGTGCCGAAGTAGTGTTGGGTCCATGGTGGAAAATATTTCTATCAGGTGAAGGTCAAGTTATTCAGTTTGATGAGCAAAAGGGAACATGTCGTGGCAGTTGCACTTGATGAAGGAAAAAATTAGAGATGCCGAAGCTGATTGTGATGCTGTTGATTTGAAGATGCAAGAGTTCTGAATGCGGAAGTGATATCTTCTAGTAGCTTGGTTGGAGACTCTAATGACTTTTTAAGTGGAGAAGTTATTTTAAAGTCAGTAGATGATTCCGATTCTGCTCTGATATCCAGTTAGGGCGATGAAACACTGAGGGTGTCATAGGCTTACTGCTTGGACTCGGACTGGGAGGTTTGCAACCTAAGAGGCAAAGTAGGCAATCAAGGTTGCAAGGTCAGAGCAGTGATGGTAGGACTTCTAGTAATCCATTTAGTAAACCCAAATCAAGGCTGGAGCAAGACACATGATTGGGGGCTTGTGACATTGGACTGCAAATTCTCCAAAGGTTGGTAGTTGGAGTGGAAGTGTACAACATCAATGGGATCAACAGAAACAGATTGGTGATTGCAGCGAAAGTGATGTACAGTCGTCTTGGGGTCACCAGAAATGTTTCACTGAAAAGGAAAATGCCACTGAAAGTTCATGTGGTTGGGGTTTGGAATGGAGAAATGAGAGGAACCGCCCTGCCAAGTCAACTGGAGAGTTAAATGATGATTGTAATACCAGTGAAATGTTGACTACAACCAGACAAAGGTTGGATGTGTTCTTATATGAGGAACATGATGAACTTTTGGATATTGAATCAATTATGATGGCCATTAGAAGGATAGTGCCAGGATAGCATAAACGTGGCTAACGACATATCTGGAGGATATCTGTGAATGGAGATAAGTATATATTCAGGTGAGTAACTCGGACTCCTGACTTGGTGTATATTTTCTCTACTACCTAAATTCGTATACTATACTGCTTTATATGTTGAATTATTTTATATATTGTACTGTTTCAATGCATATGTTTTAATGCATACTCTTTACACTGTACTACATGTGGCATGATTCTATCCTGCTTCTTGATATCTTCTGTACTGATTTCGTTTGGGTTTGTCGTTCTAACTTGTCTATTCCATTGGAATCTTGTCCGATTCTATTTTGTTATGCTGTGTCTAACTCTGGGCCCACCTTAGGATTGAGCGATTTTTATTTATGAGCATGACCCAGAGGGGTAGAGGCCCCCACGAGTGGCCCACTTTGAGGCAGCTGGGAAAAGGGCTCATCTGCCCGAGTGGCAGTCTATTGTTCTGCTCAATTCTATCTGTTCCGCACTGATCTAATCCTAGAGGGGTAGAGGCCCCCACAAGTGGCTCACTATGAGCAGTTGGGAGAGGTTCAGGCACCTTTGACGATATGCTTTGTTTGATTGGTACTCCATTCAGTACTATTCTATTCTGGTTTGGTCTGTTATGTTCTAGCTCTATTCTGATCTGTTCTGTCTATTTTGTTCTCTTCTGTTTGATCTGATCTATTGTTCTACTTGAGCTGTAGTGTTCTACTTGAGTTGTATTTGAGCATGTATTTCATGTGGATATCATGTATTTGTGAACTGTTTTTTAAACCCATGGCAGGAACCTATGTTACTCACTGAGCTTGTTTAAGCTCATTTCATTTATTTAACATTTTTTAGGATTATCTCCATTGGACTAGAAGGCAGAGTGAAATGACACTAATAGATTGAGAGACATCCCAAGCAAGGATCTGATTAGCACAGATATGTGGAGACTAGATTTTAGTGGATTGACTCAGGCTATTTAGGTGAGTGAACATAATGTGATATAATATGATTTAGTTCTTTGATATGCACTAGATATATTGGAACATGGCTCATGGTAATGGTACTCTAGAGAGATTAGATATGCTCTGTGTTACATGTCTGGTTATAGATATGCTTTGTGGCTAAAGTTATTAATAGAGACATAACTCTGTTGTATGTCTTGTTATAGACTTAGTCTGCGGTACATACCTATGTGGTATATAGATGAGTTGCATTTCTAGGATGAAAAGGTTTTAAATTCCGCTGCTCTGACCCTACAATTGGAATGCAGTTCATTACTAAGTTCAGAAGTTTGCCTTTGGTTGGTTGCATTGTCAGTCGAGAGATTGGCAAAGCGGCTAACTGGCATCACATCTTTGGCATCCGCATAGGGTGGGTTGCGGGATGTGACAGGGAGCCTTACCGATACTAGTGAATGATGCCTCGAACTTTACACTTTTGAAATCATTTTTTCTATAAGATAGTTAAGACAATATTTTGGCTCATACTTGGAATCAGACTTTAACAAGCAGGAATTGGATGTCAAGACAAGTAGATCGACTACATATTTTGTATTAATGTTGTGGGAAAATTATATGTAATTTTCTTTAGTAGAGAGATGGTAATGTAATATGAATGTTGTCTAAGTTTTAAAAAATATTTAGCAAGTTTAGAAGCTCTAGTTTGATGGTTGTGCATTTTCCTTCATGCTTCTGCATCATATTTATTTATTTGTTTTGTTGTATTACTGTCCGACTCTGTTTGTGGCCCCTAGGTCGGGTTGTGTACCCTGATCCGCATAGGATGAGTCGAGCAATGTGACAAAGTGGTATCAAAGCTATAGGTTAAGTAGGTCCTATAATGCTTAGGGAAATTAAACTATCGAATGACCGATTAAGTAGAAAATTAAAGGAAACTGTAATGTTCAGATATGAACATGGGGATATGGGACCCATAGTAAAGTGAAGTGTAATGTTCAAATGTAAACGTGGGGTATGAGACCCACCGTTAAGTAAAGTGTAATGATTAGACCCTAGCGTGGGGTGTGAGACCCATAGTTATATAGAGTAAGGAAATGTTCGCAATAAAGTACAAACCATAATTGTTAAGGTGCTATGAATAACCTTATCTAAAATAGTATGTGAAGAGAAACTATCTAAGTGTATTTGTCTATTGTAACAATGACAAGATGGTAAACACCCGAAGGAACCTAGGAAACCCTGACGGTCACCTAGACACAGTCGAGCGAATCCTGAAAAATAATGGCACAGACCATGAACAACACCCAAACCTAGTACGAGGTCTGCCAACGAGTACTTCACCCTTAGGCACCAAGAGTTCAGGGACAACCCATTGATGGTAGGAACACAGTTACTCACAAGATGCTCTAGGACTTCAAACCCCTTACATTTGACAAAAACTCAACAATGATTGACGCTGAGGTGTGGATCTTAGAAATGGAATGAATTTTTACGATCTTTTTCCTGCACTGAGGAACAAAAGGTCACTTTTGTTGCATTCACCTTCAAGGATGTGGTATATTGCCGGTGGCTCTTGGAGAAAGAAAGAGAGCCTTCGATGACTTGGATACACTTCTTAGAAGTTTTTTTTTGGTAAGTATTTCTCACAGTCCATTAAGAATTAGAGGATTGTTGAATTTATGACACTCAAACAGGAAAACATAACAATGGAGGGATATGAGGCTAAATTCATGGATTTGACTTATTTCTAACCACGTGTGATCATCGCTAAAGATCTAAAGGCTAAGAAATTTGAAAGCGGACTGAGAGATAGCATCAAGTATAGGATCAAACCTGCGAAAATTCAAAACTATAATGAAGTAATGTAACTTGCAAAAATTTTTAAGAAGGCAGGAGACGAGATAGTGAAGAAAAGAACAAAACAAAGGTCGAACTCACCACTTAGACAACCAAGAAGCTTAAGGCCAAGATGAAGAGTATAGCCTCTACAAATGAAAAAGGCAATAGCAATAAAAAAAACTTTGGATATTCCACTATGTCCCACCTGCCAAAAGCATCACACTAGTCCATGTTGAAGTCTTACAGAGCCTGCTTCAAGTGTGGGCAGACTGGCCACATGATCAAGGATTGCCCAACGATGACTCAAAATGATAGTAGCCCTCGATGGCAGTAGCATCAACAATGACAAAGAAACCTGAAGGAAAAAGGGAAGCAATGAGGTACGGATAAATCTTTAACCTTTACTCTAAGGATGCATGGACCTCTATTGCTCAATTAGGTACCCTGTCATATAATTAGTAATTCTTGATTTTTGAATATTTTTGCTATTTAACTTAGTTTCTAAGATCACTATGACCCATGACATAAGTTTATGACACAAGTAGAAAATGAAATAGATGATGATGACAATTGTTTAAGAGATCAAGAAATATCACATTAGGACATCATGTCCAAGATACCAATAATAGGTAAGAAGAATAAAATCCCTTTCACCAATTATGAACATGTGAGTTTTGAGGACAAAACTCTTTTTAAAGAGTGCATAATGTAAGACTCCGGCCTAATGGATTAGGTAATTTCATGGAATATGCCAAAGACAACTTTAATACAAATAAAGATTAGATAGTCTAACCCAATTATGGGTAAGATTAGCCTAACCTAGATTAGTAAAGATAGGTGGTCAAATACACCACTAACCTAAAGAGGAAAATTGTACATCGAATATTAAATAGTTATCTAATAAATAATAATTTAAAAACAATAAAGAGAATGTAAAAAATTGTACATGTATATATATAGATATATACAAAACCGATACATCACATGCCCGATAGACATAGTGTGAGAGAATACACATATACCCATATGCGTACACACACCCAAATTTAAAAAACACGTGAATGTGTATATATATAAGAAATAAGTGAATATAGTGCACGTGTGATGGGTGTGTGTGTACCTTTAGGTCTTAGTATATGTGTACGAATGAATGTGATGTGTGTGCATGTGTGAGGGGTCCAATCTATGTCTAGATGTCCAGTATTAGACCTAAAAAGGAGGGGGTGAAAAGGTCTTACTAGCAATTAAAAATTATTTCTATAACTATATTAAAATTCATTTGCTAGTAGGTGTAATCAAATTCAATGTCATGCAATGATAAACTATAGCAATAATAAATAAAGCGAAGGTAAAAAGATAGAGACAGTGTACCAAATTTGTTGGCAAGGAAACCGCCACAGATCAATTAAATCTGCTTTGGAAAAACCTAGGGGTGTTTACCTAGATGTGAATCCACTAGAAGAGGTTCAATGATTACAGACTCTATTCAACTCAAACTTAGTCCCTGAAGCCTTGTTGATAATCTGAATCTTCTCAAACTCGAATCCTCAAGTACCCTCCAAGTGTTTCTGCCACTTTAAACTCCACGAACGGCAATCCAAGCAAAATTGTGAACGCTAGGTAACCTCAAACTCTACCGATTGCACAAACTTGAAATCCACAAGCTTGTATTTAACGAACAATGTAGAAGATGAAATTCTCATTCTTACTTTAAGGATTTGATCTATGTTTTCAATATGCATATGAAGAAAAATATTTTTAGAAAGTTTAGAATCTATTTTTGATAGCAGCCTAGAGTCCCCCCATGAACTAAGGATCAAATCCTTATATAGGATAGGTATTGGAAAGGAAATCACATTATTTAAATCCAATTAGAAAACTGATCTACGCAACATTCGTTCCCACGAATTGGGTGTTTGTTCGAATGAACTATCGAACGAATGTGATTTGCAAGCTATTAAAAAATTTGTTGGATCATTCGTTCGAATGAATGTCCTACGAATGGGTTTCTAGAAAATTCGTTTGATTGAAAGATCGAACGAATATTTCATTAATATATATGAAGAAACATACTAGACTATTGGTGCGAATGAATTCATGATTCATTCGAACGAATATTGTGAAAAATCCTATAATTTTGAGTTGACATATGATAGCCCACTTAAATAATATTTTAGTACTAGGCATACAAGTGAGCTACTATTATTCATTATACCATCTTCACTATACACTTTCATATATTAGAATAGTAAATCAAACTTAATGCATGAGAGTGTGTGTGTGAGATAGATCAGATCTGAGAGTCATGTAGAAATAAGTTAGCCTTTAATTGGAAGCAGACATATTCTTCAATAATCACAAGGCTTAAGGACTTCAAACTCAATATCTTGGCAAACATTACAACTTAATGATAGTTTTGTCTCATAGATTAGCCAACACTTGTGACGAATAGTCCTAACAATTTGCGTGGTGGAAAAGGTGGCCATGGTGGGCTACCCTAAGTAGCATGAAGAAGAAAGGTGAGTTAGGGGCTACTACAGCTGTGGCTGCTACCAATTGAGGATATGGTTATTGTTGGAGAGTGAGGTAGAGAGAAAAAGAAATAAAGAGAGAGAGAGAGAGAAAGAGAGGGGCGGTGTAAGCCACACACATGCACACACACACACACACATATACATATTAGAACCCTATAAAAAGGGCTCTTCAATAGACAAACATGAGGGAATGGGAGGCAGCAGTGCTGTGGTTGAAAGATGAGAAAGGAGAAGCTCCAATTAAAGAGAGAAAAAATAAGGTAACTTTCTCTCTCCAAAGTTTTCTATGGTTACCATTAGTTTACTTGATTTAAACCACATATATGAATCTTTAGGATAATCTTTAGTAGTTAAGAGTCAAAAAAAGGTCTGAAAAACCCTAGAACACCCAAAACAACTAAGAACTGCCATGAAGGTCTTTGAAGCTCGAGTTTGAATCAACAAAAACCAAAATGGTTTCAGTTAGACGAGACTGAAACTAGAGGTTTCTAGGATTACAAAACCACAAAAATCAACTCAAATGAATCAAAGACGAAGGAGAAACCATGAGTTATAGGTCACAAGTTCAAAACCAAACCTCCCTAAATGAGTTTTAAACTTGATTTTTTAAATAGAAATTGAAACCCCATATCGTTGGGATCACAACAAGCCAAACCCCCTCAATTTCGGTAGAGAATTAAGTGAACCAAAGAGTTGTAGCCACAACTATTGAATTCCAAATCAAGCCTTTCAGCTCATTTCAACCCAAGAAATGAATGCCAAAATGAATATAAAACCTTTATGATCAGTTTAGGATCGAAAGGCTTGAATTTGTTTTAGGGTGTCAGTTACTGTTCATCATCCCCAAGACGATGAACAGTAACGAGATTAGGTCAGGGCTTGACCCAAGTGTGTGATGGGTTGTCTCAAAACTATACCATGTTGGTTAAGTCATGAAATGTTTTAAAAGCCCAACTAGGGCTATTTGGTTGCGAGGATAGTGGGTTATTAAATAATCCATGTGGGAATATGGATATCTTATCCCTAATTTTCCATTTGGCTTACCAAAAATTTAAAAAACAATAAGGGAGCTGCAGCTTCCTAGACTTGAAACCACAACCTTGCAGAAGTAACCCTAAGCTCCAACCACTTGGTACGTTATCGTTATAATCCCACATAATATACATATATATATATATATGTGTGTGTGCGTATGTGTGTGTGTATATATTATATAAATAATTAATTAATTAAATTTATAAATTAAATGTTATAGATTGCCAAATAAAGGAGGGGTCTACTCTGAATTTTTTCGATGTTCTAGACCTAGTGGTGTGGTCCATTTTCCCAAATGAGATCCCAAAAATTTAGACACATAAAATACCATATTTACCATTATGCCTTTAGCGACACCCAAAGCTAGTTGAATGTTAGAGAGGGAGTATTGTGACTTTCTTTAACGTTTCAGACCCAATAGTGAGGTCCATATTGCAAAATTAGGTATGATGCATGAAAATATAAATTACTAAATTACCTTTAAAGGCAAACTTAACTACAAATTGACCCAGTTGAAGGAAATAAAACCTACCTTTAGGTTTACTGACCACTGAGTCTAAAAGTAGACTAAGAACATTGATTAAGAAGTAATTCAAACTAAATAGGAAATTAATAATCTTTTGTGAGCTGTATTTTTAGGAGCTACTTATGGAAAAGGAAAAGCCAACCATTAGCACGAATCTTGAAACCCAAGGTAAGCAATCCCAGACTTTGAAGTGGGGAATTTAACTCCATGTTTGATGAAATGTTTTAATTAAAAGTCCTATTATTTATATAACTCCTATTTTAAGCATGCTTCCTGTTTGATTTTGAAAGTGCTATCATGAATTGCAAAATGTGCTAATTTAAATGCCAACTGTTTATAGGACTCTTATTTCAAGCATGCCTATTACTCTATTTGCAAAGTTATATGAAATATCCTCTTTTAAAAATGAATGTTTCTAATTTATGCTATGTTCTAGTTGATCTTGAAAAGAAATATTTTAAATGCTTCCTGTTTGCGAAATGGTAATGCAAGATAACTAATGCGTAAGCACTCATTTTTGGGGTATCTTTCGGGACTCACTCCTGTAATGCACGTGAGAAGGCTAGAGATCTCTCTTGTTTAGGTCAAGTAATATGTGACCTCGTATAAGCTTAGAGTTCGGATCGATACAAATTATTGTGTAAAGTGAAAACATACAAAGTTAAGAAATGGAAAATGGTTTTAAACCCCCATTATGCTACAAAAGATTTTTATCCTTGTTTTATATGATAAAAAGATTTATGCTTCTGATTTTATTTAACAAAATTGAATCCTTCTGCTATGTATTTGTGAAATGAAATACTTTACTTGAAATGTCTTGTAACGCTTATTCTTTTAAGTTATGTGTTTAAATATCATGATTCAATGATTCCATATTTTATGTTTAAACTTGTGAACAATTGATATCGATCTTTTTATAAACTCTTTTATACTTAAAACCACTTGCAGATAATTCATTTTATGACCCTTGATTAAGTAGGAGCGATTCGGGAATTATGCCAAGAAACCTACTCCAAATAGGACTCCTCCAAACAAAGTCCTATTTCCTATTAGGACTCTCCTACCACAGTCCTAGTTCTATTAAGACTTCTCTAGATAGAGTCCTATTCCTGTTAGGACTCTTCTATCAGTGTGCCTGTTCCATTAAGACTCCACTTTACAGAGTCCTATTCTTGTTAGGCCTTTCTTGTCAAAGTCACATTCGCATTAGGACTCCTCTTGACAGAGTCCTATTCAAAGTCACATTCCCATTAGGACTCCTCTTGAGAGAGTCCTATTCCCATTAGGTACTCTTCTGCCAAAGTCCCAGTTCCATTAGGATTCCTTCTAACAGAGTCCTATTCCCGTTAGGACTCTCTTGTCAAAGTCTTAGTCTATTATTACTTCTCTTGACAGAGTCTTATTCTCGTTAGGACTCTCCTATCAGAATTCAGTTCCATTAGGACTCCTCTTGATAGAGTCTTATTCCTTTTAGGACTCTCTTATCAGAGTCCCAATTCTATTAGGACTCCTCATAGAATAGTACTATTCTCGTTAGGACTCTCTTGTTAAAGTCCAGTTGCATTAGGACCCTATTGACACAGTCCTATCCCAAGTTGGACTCTTCCCAACAGAGTCCCACTGCCATTAGGACTCTCTTGCCAGAGTCCCATATCTAGTAGGACTCTCTCCGTTAGAGTCCCACATCTAGTAGGAGTCTTCCTGTTAGAGTCCTACATCTAGTAGGACTCTTCCTGTCGGAATCCTACCTTAGTTAGGACTCTTTTTCCCATTGGATGGCATTTCGATAATTTCGGCACCATTTTGCCTTTCAAGGGAATTTTGGTAATGTTGGCACTATTCCACCCTTAGTACGACTTCCTAGTCAATTTAGAGGCATTTTCATAATTTGTATATCATTTTACACAATTGGGGGTAATTGGGTAATTTGGTAATTTTAGCCATTTGGTGACAAATTAGGGGTAATTTGGTTATTTCACATGTCTTGTGGCAATCTAGAGATTCTCTATAGAATTGGGGGCAATTTGGTAATCTTGAGTGATAGTAGTTTGTTTAGGCATAATTAGGACTTTCAGTTTTTAAAGTTTCCATAAATGTAGTTGCTTGAGATTTTCTTAAAAGGAGATACATTGAACCTAGATGTTTTCATTTTGGAGTTTATTTTCAATTAAATTCTATTTCTCTTTTATCTAATTGACTCTTGCATATAGGCACTAATTCTATTTGTTCTTGCATTGTCATAATTATTTCTTAATTCATTTAGATAGGACTAATCATTCCTTAGGATAATTATTTGATTTTATATTTATTTAAGGTGTGTCGATTGGCACTTAGAGAGATTCTTCTCGTTTTGCAAAATTTTATTTAGTTTTTTTGAATTTTTTTTTTAAAAACCTCTAATTTTTCTCCTAAACACTCAATTTTGAAAACTGCAATGGGATTGCAAATAAGACCTTTTTGGATTTTCCTTGGCATCAAACAAGTTAATAATATAGGTGTTTTCCAAAAAAAGGTACCCACAATTGGCTTGGAAACGGTCTAGTCGAGGCCGATAAAATGACTTTCAAAATAGGACTTTTTGGGCTTGTTCTCATCACACAATTAGAATCAACTTGATTTCTAGTCATGTACCACGCTTTATGGTTTGATTCTAGTAAAGGTCTGGTTTATCTTTGTTAGGATTGAAATCTTTAGGAATCTTTCCCTTAAGATCTAGAAATCACTTTCATTCAAGTCCCCCACTATTGCCTAGAATTTAGGGGCTAGGTATGACTTCTGAGATTTCACAATTCGGGTTGTTTAGTCATCTTAGGAATCAAGAAGGGCCTCAACCTGTAGGCCCCTTTTCAATTCTTCCTATCATGTCAAGCACTTGAGATAGGTTTTAATTCCTTTTCACAAGTCAGCTCTCTTTAGAATCTTCATCTGGTCAATCAAGGTTCATTTGCACCACTCCGATAGGGTCTAATCAATTCCATTAGGATTGCATCTTCCCAACCTTTAGGAACTCATTCAAGCAAACCATTCCATCTTCTTTGGGCTTAGGGGCTACCTAAGCATTATGCCCTTACTCTTTTTCAACAAAAAAAAAAAATCAAAAATTAAAATTTAAAAAAAGTTAGGATTTAGAGAAGTGCGTGCCTCATTTTCTACTAAGGAATGATCCTCTTTTCTATTTAGATTGGAGCTTATTTTACTCAAAGTTTTGAATTCAAAAAGCTCTTTGGATTATTGGCTTGGGTTCAAACTCATCTGCACTCATTTGGTGATCAAAAAATTAATTGAGGTTTTCTACCCCATTAAATCTCTTATTCCCTCAGTTGAGCCGAAAAACCATGGCATCAAAATCAAGTTAATCATCACACCTTGTCAATATGGATTAGGATCAATTACTCTAGATTTTGGCCGAAATAAAAAAAGACTTGGCTGATTATAGGGATGAAACACAGAGGCTCTCCCAGACAGTCCAAGAACTGATATAACAACTGTTACCACCACTTCCACCACTCCCAGCAGGGCCTAACAATGCTCTAAATGACCAACCACCTATACCTCCTCAAGATCATCTTCCATAGAATCAGCAAGCCCAAGATGTAGCCACACATGATCAGTTTAATCAAGCCAAACAAAATAGGCCCCAAAATGAAGCCAAACCTTAAGAGAAGCCTAACACTAATGAAGTGGCCCTTCTCAAAAGGCTTGAAAATATAGAAGCCTTTATATGTAAATCCAACCAGTGGAGATGACATGATTGATATCTACAAACTCTCCCTATTTCCAGAGATCTGTTTGCCCCACAAGTTTAAAATGCCATGACTTGGAAAAATTCAATGGGACCATATGCCCTAAAAACCCATCTCAAGTTCTATGTTCGAGCTATGCAACCACTAGGGGCTACAACTGAAATGATGGCTCAAATTGTAATACCCCAAAAATGTGATATGACTAAAACAGTAACCAAGCTCAAATGAATGTGACAAATTATTAAAAAATTTGAAATTAATCCAAAAACACCAAAAATGGTGCATGCTTGAAAAGTGACAACCCGGTCAATCGAGTGTCGAAATGGATAGATGGGACCGATACAAAGACTTAATTATGAAAATACTATGAATCACAGTATAAGACATGAACGGGGACCAAAATTGATAAAATAAATACTCATGTTACCGAACCCGACTTTAAGCCAAATTTACTAGGATGCTATTAATTAAGATTTTATGGAATAAAATATAAAATACATTGAGACATATCAAAAATGTAATATCCCTGACCCGGGATACCGGGTCATATGGCACGTATTACGAAGCAACAAAAATTATGTAGAAAGTTTTACACTAAAAAGGATTAATTAATTAAATAATTAATTAATTTATTATATGAGAATAAAATTTATTATTAAAATTAATTTTACATGAACACACATATACACACATTATGTGTATTGTGTGTGTATGCTATCAAGTGTATATAGACATGTATAAGTGTACAAGTGGGTATATATATTATGTATATATATACCTAGATACATTGTATAAAGTATAAAGTATAAAATATAAATAAACTATTATATATATATATATATGTATAAGATGGGAAGAGAATGCAATATATACATGTGTAAGGTATGAACAGTGCACAAGGTGTGTGTGTGTCGGTTGAGGTGTGTGTGTGTGTGTCTCCATGTGTTGGTGTGTGTGTGATATATATATATATATATATATATAATATACAATATACAAAATATCAAGGATCCATTTAATGTAAGTTGCCAAAATGAAAAAAGCAGAATTAATAAAGTGTAAGATGGGTTGATAAGGTCAAGAATAAAGGCTAAGAAATCAGAAAGAGAGAGAGAGAAAATGAGGAGAGAGAGAGAGGTCGGTTCTTCCTTTATAAGACAAACCAAAAGCATGCAAATCATGCTTGTATCTCGTGAAAGGAATCCAAGAGGGAGAAACTGAGAAGCTAAGGAATGATTTAAAGCAAGAAAAAGGAAAGAAACCGAGGGAAAGAAGGTAAGAAAACTCAAATTTTCATTTTTCTCTCTCTTAGAATATTACATTATTGAGAACTGGTTTAGAGTTATTCTTTTAAGCATGATGTTTAATATATATTTAGAAGTGTTTTAAACATGAAAGGAAGCCTTGAAAACACCTAAAACCATAAGACCCAGAAGAAACCACCATTGAAGACCATGCTATAGCAGGTCTGAAACGAGGGGAGCCAAACTCTTTTTGGTGTATATGGACTTCAAGAAGAAGTCATGAGGGTTATAAAAACGTGTGACTGCGACCAAAAATCACAAACAATGGCCTCCAAATATTCACTTGCAGGTACAGGGTTCAAAACCCCAACCCCACGAACTTTCATTTAAATCCATTTTTTTGAATGGAGAGTAAAACCCCATGAAGAGGGGATCACAAGGAATCAAACCCCAAGGGTTTTGGCTCAGGAATGAGCATGTATGACCGAATTACAGTTCGGATTATCAAGGTTGAAAACGATCAAACGAAACCCTTTTGAACTCCAAAATGAATGCCAATCGAATTGTTTATACCTTAGGAACATTTTGGAACGAAAACAGTAAGGATCCATGGATCCAAACTGCACGAAATAGGAAGAAATGGATTCGAAAATTAGGGTTTTCAGTCGGTCGACGTGAGGAAGACGAAGATGAGTTAACTCGATTTTTAAAATAAGGTTGGGTCGACTCGGACAGGTGGCAGCCTCTGGGCTTGCCACCGATTAAATGCAACGACGACGTTTTGAGTGTCGGTTTAATTAAATGGACGCTAGGGCTGACGTCATGATGACGTCAGGCACATGTAAATAAATCGACCGAACCGGTTGGTTTATGACTAGACCGGACCGGTTCACTTCTAAATTAACTGAACCCTTTGGTTTTTATAATTTAATTAAAAATCAAATAAACCAAGACTTTTGGTTATTACGGATTGACCCCTGGGCTTCAGAAAAATTATACTGAGGCCCAACTGAGGGAAAATTTATGCAATAAGGCCCCTGAAAAAAATAATTAAATAATTAATTTAATTATTTAATAAATAAAGTTAAATTACTATTTTGCCCTTGTGGCATAAATAGAGCAAATGAAGTCCAAATTAAACACATGAATAGTGTATCCTTACTATTTTGGATATTCTGAGACTAATGGTAGGGTCCGTTTTATGAGACGGGGCCGAAAAATAAAGATACGTAAAGGGGTAAATGACCAAAATACCCCTTGACCAAAATTAACAAGTTATTAGTGTATTCTTACTATCTAGGACCTTCTGAGTCCAATGGTGAGGTCCACGACACAAGATGAGGTCCCGAACATAAAGACACATAAGGGGGGCAAAATGACCAAATTACCCCTGGTACCTCAAAAGTCAAATTAAAAGCAGGGAAGGTCTAAATTGACTTTCCTTGACATCCCGAACTCAATAATGGAGTCCGAATTACGAAACGAAGTACAGAAAAATATGACACGTAAAACGATAAATGACCATTTTGCCCTTTTACATATAAAAGTCTGAATTAAATGTTAGAAAAGCCTAAACCGACTTTCTTGGACACTCCGGACTCAATGGTAGAGTCTATTCGACCTAAAGAAATGTCTAAAATAAAAAGACATAAAATTTGATGAATAGCATCTGTCAGATGACTATATATTAGAGTAATGCCAAAGTACTAATACTAAGGCATGTACGAGAAACGAAATACGAAAAGACACGACACGTAAACATGTCAAATAAATAACTTTAAATTAAAGTTAATGGGGCTCCCAGAAGAGTATAAATTGAAATAAATTCAATTCCTAACACATTAAATTATGTCATAGGTTAAGAATACGAGTTACATTAAGTACATATGAATTTATGAAATCGTTTTAGGATCTAATACGATTTAAGCATAAGTTAAGGAATATCAAGATGATATTACAATGAATGTGAAGTTGATGAGATGTTTATGAATTGTTCTTAGGAATTACAAGGAAAGTGGGAAAGCGCATTTTTAGCACTAACCCTAAAGAATCAAGGTGAGTAACCCTGTGTTTGAAGTGGAGATTTAACTCCATGGATTTAAAAAGGTTTTAATACAAAGATATGAAATGTTTGGAATTTCAAATTCAGTATTTACATGATTCGGTTTTTAATTGTTCTATTTTATAACCCCATTGTGACATGCTTAATGATTGGTTTCTGCAACAGTTTTTCCTTCAAATACTTTTCAACATGTCTAGTTAAAATGCAATTATTGTTAAATATTCTGAATTTGCTTATTTCAATTATACGAATGTTTATTACGAATTTATGAAAAGTATCTATGAGAAAAGTCACATGATAAATATTTTATAAAATAATGGTGCATAAGCACACAGGCAGTATTTTGGGTTTCTTCGGATCTCATTGACTTGTCAAAAACCACATAGTCAGTATTTTGGGTTCTTATTGTAACTCATTGACCTGTCATGTGAAATGCCCGGTAGCAGGATCTAATCCCCCAGGCAAATGAGATATCTCCATTTATAAGTAAGATGGGAGTCCGATTTTCGAAACGGATTCCACTAATGGAAGTGATAAGATGACAAATGATTTCAAAATGGAAGCAGGTTTTTACTCTCATTTTCAATATGCATATGTTTGAGTTTTATATACTCTATTTAAGAAATACATGATATGTTATATGTTTTGAAGTTCATGATTATAAATTTAGCTTGAATACTTTAAATGTTTCAAAGCTATTGTTTTACAAAATGCATATGTTTTGAGTTATATACTCTATTTGACGAAGTATAAGTATAGCTTGAATACTTTAAATGTTTCAAAGCTATTGTTTTACGAAATGCAATATGTTTTGAGTTATATACTCTATTTGACAAAGTATGAGTTTAGCTTGAATACTTTAAATGTTTCAAGCTACATGATTTAATGAATACATACATTCTGTATTCAAAGTATACGAACAATTGGCGGTGATTATTTTACAAACTCTTATGTACAAAACCACTGCTAATTGAAAACCCCATGACGAATACTAGAATTGCTCACAAGCTTAGATTAGCTTACCCGGACTTTGTTCGGACCCCCCCTTTCAGGTAATTAGCAGCAGTCTTGACTTGAGGACGACGATGATGAATCTGCTGATTTTGGGAAGATATGTTTAAATAGTTTCTTTTGAAAAACCTATGAACTCTAGTAGTACATTTTGTATTAGTAGACAATGTAAGAATATGTAATAAGCCCTCAGGAAAATCGAACATGTATTGTATTTAATGTTATAAGTCTTTAAGTTTTAGTTATACTCTGAATGTGTAACCATGTATGCTATGTATGGAGCAGCAGTATCGGACGGATGTGTATAATTTAAAAATGAGAAAAGAAAAGCAAAAAAGTTTTTCACGCTTCCGTAAAACGTATGTTGCACATCTATTCGATACCACTGCAGATGCGAGCCTTGTCGAGAGGCCTTCGGGTCTCGGGGCGGCGGTCGCGATCCGGTAATCTGCAGAGGGTGGGTTTCGAGTCGTGACAAAAAATTTATACGACCACAGTATGTATACATTCAGGATATCATACACGAAGCTGGAAAATACATAATGAAAATATATAATATAGATAGCCGCAATAGTTGACATATGTATATATGGTTCTATATATCTAAAGGTAGAAAACTATATCAAGACTCAATCTATATATATATATATATATACATTATATAATATATATACATACATATATATATACATATATATACGCCAAAAAATTCTTGAAGAAACAGGGAACCGTTGACAAAAAGGGGCAGAATTCATGAAGCTTCTTATCACGACCCGAAACCCACCCTATGAGGATTAAGGATCGCGGGGCCGGCCCTCAAACTGTCCCTAACAATTTCAAATTAAGGATCAACAATAATAATAAAGTGAAGTTAAACAGATAAGCAATGGAAAGCATAATAAAGTTTTACCGACCGTCAAAAGATTGGTGTTTAAGTTACAGATCCTTAAAACAAAAATAAAACATCCCCAAGACGTGGACACATGGGAGAATTAAGACAATACTAGTCACAGTCTATTACAATTAGTCAAAAATGTCCACTAATTTCAACAAGGACAGATCTGCAGCAAAACTGACGTCTACTTGTGAGGGATCCCCCCCTTACTGCTCATCTACAGCTTCCTTTCTTGATAATATATATAAAATGGAATAAGCTAACATAGCCCAGTAAGTAATCCCCTTGCTCTGCCATGTATCAGGGTCAGTACAGAAAGTAAGAAACCAAGACAAGCAAAGGAGAAGGAAATAAAATAGCCAGTCAGAAAAGCAACAGAGATGCCCCGAGGGTCCAACAGCCATGTCCCATGAGAAAATGAAAAATAAAAAATAAGGACTTAGCCTGTATAATAGTTAGCTACCACAATTCATAAGTATCACAAATAACCAATTCAGATCAATGATAGGCTTGCAAGGCATAACATAAATCAAAGGTACCAGAAATCCAGCGTATCAATAAACAAGGATACATCATTGTATAGTCCTAGACAGGCATAACAAGCATATCAATAATGAGAGTGTGTGATGTCAGAATGTCAATAAATGATATGAATACTAACAGAATAGATGCAAAAATATATAGGGCCCAGCATACCCTCAGATGCGATTATCCAGGTTTACCCACCATCGGGCTCCTGTATAGTACTAGAGCTCTTTACATACATCAAGTCCATTAGGGACTCCGACTCGTAGGTCCAGAAGCATCTAGGAATTAGACGAACGTTGTGACAAATCACAACATCAAGCGCTCATATAAATAAAAGCATGATCATCAGTATTCCACAAGCGATGTACATAATTGTGGAATAGTAAATCCTCACTAGTGAGGGGCACAAAGTTTCTGAATATTCATGCAAGTATAGAAATGAATAATTAATCATATGGCATATTGAAAATCAATTTCATAACAGGTTCACAAGGTAGAGTGGCATTAAACTGAGAAAATAAAAAAGTGTTAGGCATGTATAGGAGTACAAAATTTGGCAGCATAAAGAAATGACATTGTGACATGGCTGGGAATTAACACATGGTAGAGTCCGGGTTTTTACTTACCTCAAAAATAACTTTCAGTTGTTCTACTAAATTAAATCTCCTTTTCCTTCCCCTTGGAGGTTCCTATAAATCAAAAAGTTAATTGTTATTAACTCATCTCAATTATTTAGGTCGATGTTAATGTTCGTGATTTGTTTAACTCTCTTGGTCCTATCTAGTATATTTTTTAGGTTGCTAAATTTTATACATCGACCTTCAGAATATTTTATTTGGATAAACAAACTCCACCATTGAGTCTAGAACGTCCAAGAAAATAAATCTAGGCCTTCGCGGCTTCTTATTTGGCTTCGGGTACCCCTAAGGGCAAAATGGTAATTTCATATTTTATGTGACTAATTTTTTGGAATCACAGTTCACAAAATGGGCCTCACCACTAGGTCCAGAATGTCTGACATAGTCAAAACTACATTACTTGTTTATTTAATTTGGACATCGGGATATTTTTCTATTTTTAAATTAATTAATTAATCTAATATTATTATTATAAAATATATAATATTTCAGTTAACGTTTGTTAACCATGACTGGCAGTGGCTCAGTGGTCCTTGGGTTGGGTTTAGAGCTTTGGGCTTGCGCACTTCATGGGTTCAAATCGACGAAATAGCAGGTTGCTCCTACTTTTTTTTTCAAAGGTTTCCTAGCCCAAAAAGTAGATAACTCGGTCGAAGTTGGGATAGGATATCCCTAGCCCAATAGTGAACATTGATTTAATTCCTTACCCTCATAACCAAACAGACCCAGATTTGTTTTAAATTTCAAAAACCAAGCAACCAAGACGGCATCGTCCTAATTAAGTCATAGACGCGATGGGTCGGGTCTCGACCCAAACCTGGATCCGACCCGAAGTCCTGCCCAACCCCTGGTCATCTTTTTCCTCTCATCTCTTAACTATTGCCCTAGTTGCAACAGTTTTTTACTTTCAATTTTCATGGAGTTTGAGAGATTAAATCTTTATGCTCTTACTCCAATGTGTTTTTGGATCACCATTATAAGTTTTGGCACTAGTTTGGAAGGCCGAATTAGGCTCAAAGGGTTGGTTGTCACTTCACACACCTCAGGGTTTCTAAGCTAGTAAATGGTCATTTCTCCATGAAATTTTATGGGGTTTGGTTGGTTGTAATCCTTGGGTGATGGAGCTTCAAACTACATTTAAAAAACAAGTTTTGGAGCTCTGTGGATGGAGCTGGGTTATGAACTCGCAGTCTGCAACTCTATTTTTTGTGGTCTTTCCTTGGTTGTCTAAGTCACAGCTTAGGGTTTTGAAATCCTCATGAGGCCTAGGTTGGATTTAAAACATTAACAACCAGTTTTGTGAAGGTCATCTCAGACCTGATACTATGGAGATCTGTCCATGGCGGCCTCTACTGGATTTTGTGCTTCAAGCTCTTTAAGCTCTCCCAACTTGATAAAAAAAAACATTCCTTATTGTTATTTAATACATGCATGCAAGTCTAGATATTAAATAATACTAAAAAAAAAAAAGATAGAATAAAAGGGAAATTTGAGGTTTTTTGGCCTATTCCTTTAATCGAGTCCCTCTCTTCCCTTAAGCTCACGGTGAGGCTCGGTTTTGCTACACACTTCTCAGTCCTCTCCTCCCTTGTGCACTTCCAGGTAGGCACACACACACACACACTTGCATATATACACACACTCCTTCTCACACAATGTCCCTCACTCACAATCACTCATACACACACACACACTGTTGATCTCTCACACACACACGTCTGAAGACACAGCACACTCACACTTGGTATATTTTGAAATGTATAACTTATGCATATATAAGTGCACCTCTATACATATACACATGTAGGTATGGTAGGCTTAAGTGTGATCATATGGCTATTGTAAGAGCTGAGGTGGAATGATGAGGGGTTTGCATGTATGGCCATTGGCCAATTTGGGAGGTGAGCTTGGGTAATTTAGGTTTATATACAATTCTGTTGTGTAATTAAGCATAAATGTGTTGACAACCCACTTTGTATATTTTTGGATGCTTAGAATCTAGCCCCGCTTAGTCAAAGGCTCAAATCCCCTTGGCCTTGCTTTTGGCATATTTCCCTCATTTTAAGCTTATGCCTCATTTGGCTGGCGCAGATTTTCGTTTTAGTTATTTCCTTATATTTTCTTTTCTATTGCTTTTTTTGTGAAACAGTTTTGTCACAACCTGAAACCCACCTATGCGGATCTCGAATCGCAAACCCCGGCCCGACACTGTTGCTGAACTAGGTCTCCTCTGAAACTTGAAACTACGGAAATATAATTAGTGCTACTAACATGTAATAAATATCATAACATAAACAACAGAAACCTCTAAATAAAATTTGCATGTATATAAAATTTAGTTGTCAAAATACAAACTTTAAAAAGTCTAATACATTACATCCCCAAGACTTGGATGACATAGAGAGCTACAAGACTGTACTGAATATTATACATTACATTTATCGCAAAAATATGTCCACTGCTATCTAGCTGACTGCAACTGCTCCTCTACAAGCTTCTTTTCTTGAAATATTTTAGTAAGTTTGAGGTGAGCTAACTTAAGCTCAGTAAGTAATTCTCCTTTGCTCTTCCATGTGTACAAGAATATAGAAAGTATTATCCATAAAAGAACTAGGATAAATGCAAATGTGCTAGCCAGTCAAGAAATAAGGAAACTCATTAAGGGATATCAAATGGTAGGAACTCAAATGATAAAGTAATGAAAATCTGTCTGATAATATAATCATACTGCTACAGTCAGAGCTGTCTCAAGTATAATCATATGCACTCAATAAAAGTTGTGAAATCTCATGATGATTCATAATGAAATAATATGATCAAGCAATGATAATCAATAAATGATAGTGACATCAAACTGGGGGATGCAATAACTGTGGGGCCCGGCTACCCCCTGGGTGCATAAAGCACTGAGCTCAATAATGTAACTTTACGTCCCATGCCTCACATAGTAACGTAGCTGGTGTTCCCATGGAACCTCAACCCAAAGGTCGTACTACACATTCGATGGAGTTTGTGATTGAGCACAAATCTGACACTAATAATATATTAGGATCATGCTATCTTCCACGGAGAGTATAGTAGAATCATAACTGGTTCTTGGCTACATAATATAACTATAGTTTTTTGAAGGCTATGGTTATGAGGCTGCCGCGAACATAACTGGCTGGCCCTCACGGCCCTAGGTACAAGTGTATAATAATGAATCTATGCACTAAGTGTACAAAATCATGAGCGAAATATATGATAATCAATAAACACTTTCCACAAGATAGAACAATATCAAATGTGGACTCAATAACTTCTGGTATGTATGGAATACAATAAGCAATATACAAAAAAAACTATTGACTTGGCTTGGAAAGTGTCACATGCAGAGATCAAATATTACTTACCTCTTTCTATATTTGTCTAGAAGGTCAAACCGCCTTCTCCTTTTCTCTTGGCGTTCCTATGATTCATAAAACACATCTTACTCTATAGTTTATGTGAACTATGTTGTTCATCAAATTTTATGTCTCTTTACTATTGGTATCTCTTTTACTTAAATAAACTCTAATATTGAATCCATAACATCGAACAAAGTCGGTTTAGGCTTTTGCGGAATTCAATTCGAACTTCTGTACTAAAAAGGGCAAAATGGTCATTTTGTACTTTTACGGGTTCTTACTTCTCGAGACCTATTTCCACAGATCAAACTACACCATTGAGTTCGGAATGCTCAAAATAATAAAAATTTAATATTCTTTTACTTTAATCAGAGTCCGTTTAACTCCTTTTTTACTTAGGGGCATTTTGGTAATTTCTCCTTTAAATTAAATATTATTTTATTACTTGGGGTCAAAATATAATTATCATAAATTATGGGTAAATTCCTAAATTTCAAAAATTCCTATTCCAATTTGGAATATCCAAACAATGGATAAGTCCAAAACTTGGATAAGCTATCCCGATTCCTATTTCAATTTTAATTTCAATTTATTATCTCTATGTCCAAACAGTCCCAAATCACTTTGTTTAAAAACTTTTTAAAATTTATCAAGCTGCACCTATATTGGGTCTAACCCATATTGGGTTGGGCAGGGTCGACCCGACCCGAGCCCATAGCCCAAAACCCCACTAGCGCCCTGCGCGCAACACGCACCAGTGTGTATCAATCGTGCACCGGTCATCTTCCCCAGTGACAGCAGCCCTTTTTCAATAGTTTTTCGATGCCTAATCAATGGGTTCCTCTTCTAATGCTCATGGACTTTCCATATCTACCCTCAAAATTCAGTTTCAATCACCTAGAAGGTCTTAGAAAATGGAGTTGCAACGAACTCCGACGAGCATGCCTAGATTTTCCGGCGAACTAAATTTTTCATTTTTCATGGCTTTTTAGCCATTTTTTTGAGCCCAAATTTTACCTACAAGTTGTTGCACTTATAGGCAATAATTCCCCATTCATAAAACAAGCTAAATCGATCAAAAACCCAATGACTCGGAATTTTCCTTCAAACTTTAATTTGGTTTTTCTCACTCATTTCTTAACCAAATGGGTTGTGGTTTCTTCCTAAATTTACCATTTTTCATGCTCTTTAAAACCATTAAACTTAAACAAGCTTTCATGCTTAAAATCATAAAATCCAGAAATTTAGTTTACTTATCTCCTGAGTTTTTAAATTCGCAGTTTCTCTCCCTTTTCACTCTTTCTCCTTTCTTTCTTAAACTTCTGAATGATTCATAATTTTGTTTCAATATTCAGCTTCTCCTTTTCTGATTTTCTACCAAGACCCACATATATACATATATACATATATATATATGTATATATAAACTCAAATTGTCTCTTTCTCTCTTTCTCTTCCTCCTACTTGCTTTTCTCTTTTGCCGATTTCTTTGACTCTCCTTTTCTATTAATTTGGATGTTTCTTTTCTTTCTAACTTATATGATAATTTGTACATATATACAATATATTCTATAACACACACTATACACACATTGTTGTCGACACAGACACACTTGAATTTTCTTTTCTTTCTTCCTACACTTGCACCCTTTGCATGCATTTTTTTTATATATTATATATATATAATGAGCTTTATATATATATATATATTTATACTTATATTTTACATAACTTATATAATTATACATATACCTATAATTATAGATGTATTTATATATACATTCATATACTTATGTATACCTATTTACATATATACTTGCATATATATATATATATATATATATTTTAATATACCTTATTATACATATATATTGTCATATATATATGTCTTTATATGTATAAAAATATACTATGCACGTATATCGAGGCATATACGGGCCCTACGTGCACGATTCTCCGTACCATTCAGGTTTCTCGTATGGTACTTCTGGGGTACTTAGGGCTACTTGTAATTACTTATCTTATATTTAAATATCATAATTGCTCTATTTGTGACTCTTACTATTTATCTCGAATTGCGTACCAATTACTATACACAACTTACTATGATAGCTCGAGTCTATTTTGGTATTATATTTATCAGCTCGATTTGTTCGTACTTGGCTTGTCCTAATCTCGCAATTCCATGAGATCATGACTTCTACTATTTATCTCGGTATTCGTACTCATTTACTGTATACTACTCATTCGTCATAGTTTGGTATATTTTGGGATATACTATTCTTGGTCTGAATTGGTCTCGGTCTACTTTTGGTACTATGCTCATGGCCTAGATAAATCTCGATATTTTTTTATTGGACTCTCTTTAGACAAAATTGGAATTATTCTATTTCATTTGGAATTCATGTTCGGTTACAACTGGTATTACACTACCCGACCCGACCTATCTCGATTTACGTGCCATATTCTGGGTCAAGGTGTTACAGGTTTCTTCTAGTGGTTTCCTATTTTGGTTAGCCTCGATGTCCAATACCTCGTGTCGGTTATTGTTTCTTTGTGTTTCCTGTAGTTAGCTAATTCGAGTTCTAGTAGTATTAAAATATGGCTTAAATAGCTAAATCACTGCATTAGATTCCCCATAAAGACTTTATTACATCGATTAAGTAGCAAAACTAATGTTCGGGGTATTACATCCTCCCTATCTCAAAAAATGTTTGTCCTCAAACTTTAAGCATTTCATAGTACAAAGAGGTGTGGGTACTTGGCACGTACTTCATCCTCTATTTCTCACGTAGCCATTTCGATCTGGTGGTTCCTCCAAAGTACCTTCATAAGAGGGATGGACTTGTTTCTCAAAACTTGCTCCCAGTGATCCAAGATTCTGCATTGGCTGCTCAACATATGTTAGATCCTCTTGGACCTCCAGGGGCTCATGTTCAACCACTTGGCTCGGATTGCGCGCACTTCCTCAACATAGAAACATGAAAGACGTCGTGCATGTGCGCCAATTCTGTTGGTAGGGCAAGCTGGTATGCCACTGGCCTGATTCGTTTCATGGCCTCAAAGGGTCCAATGTAGCGTGGCCCTAGCTTACCCTTCTTCGTAAATATTACTATGCCCTTCATAGGTGACACTTTTAAAAACACGAAATCACCCACCTTGATTTCCAGCTCCCTTCTTCTAACATCATCATAACTCTTTTGGTAGTTTTGAGTTGCCAATAGACGTTGTCTGATTATCCGAATCTTGTAAATTGTTTGTTCCACTATTTCTGGGCTAAATAACTTTCTTTCCCCTACTTCTGTCCAGTATACTGGAGATCAACACTTTTTGCCATACAGTGCCTCATATGGTGCCATACCAATTCTGGATAGATAATTGTTGTTATAGGTGAATTCTATTAGGGGTAGTTGCTCCTCCCAACTTCCCTTGAAATCCATAACACAAAAACATAGCATGTCCTCCAACGTCTGAATTGTTCTCTTCGACTTGTATATCCGTCTCTAGGTGGTAGGCGGTACTGAGACTAAGTTGCGTGCCCATTGCCTTTCTGTAAACTCCTCCAAAATTGGGATGCGAACCTTGGGTCTCGATCAGATATTATAGAAACTGTCACGACCCGAAACCCACCCCGTGCGGATTACCGGATCGCGACCGCCGCCCCGAGACAAGGCTCGCATCTGCAGCGGTATCGAATAGATGTGCTACACATGGTTGCGGAAGCGTGAAAAACTTTTTCTTTTCTTTTCTCATTTTAAATTATGCACATCCGTCCGATACTGCTGTTCCATACATAGCATACATGGTTACACATTCAGAGTATAACTAAAACTTAAAGACTTCATACATTAATACAATACATATTCGGTTGCCCTGAGGGCCTATTACACATTCTTACATTGTCTATTAATACAAAACATACTACAATGTTCATAGGTTTTTCAAAAGAAACTACTTAAACACATCCTTCCAAAAACAGCCAGACTCATCGTCGATGTCCTTAAGACCCTGTCTGCTGCATCACCTGAAAGGGGGGTCCGAACAAAGTCCGGGTAAGCTAATCTAAGCTTGTGAGAAATTCCAGTGTTCGTCATGGGGTTTTCAATTAGCAGTGGTTTTTTTTTTGTACATAAGAGTTGTAAAACATTCACTGCCAATTGCTTATACAATTTAGAATACAAAGTACATGCATTCTTAAAACAGATAGCTTTGAAACATTTAAAGTATTCAAGCTAAACTCGTACTTCGATAAATAGAGTATATAACTCAAAACATATGCAATTCAAATACCTTGGAACATTTAAGATATCCAAGCAGAACTCGTACATTCATCAGATAAAGTATATAAACTTTAAATCACATAAATATGTATTTGAAAATGAGGGTAAAACCTGCTTTCATTTCCAAAATCACTTGTCATCTTTTCTCTTTAATTAGGTGAAATCTATTTCGAACTAGACTCCTATTTTACTGCCAATACTGTCGATCTCATTTGCCTGGGGGATTAGATCCTGCTACCGGGCATTTACTGTTGAATCCCGAAGGATTTCAACGTCACATGGGGTGGTACTTAGTACCGTTTATCTTGTAAAACATTTATCACATAACTTCTCAAATAGATACTTTCATGAGTATATTTAAAACATGAAATGTATAATTTCTACAATAGGACTTCAAATACTTGTAACTATCAAATTCAGGATATTTAACATAATTTGGCATTTAAAACTTTAGACATGCTGAAATATGTTTTAAGAAAACTATGATAAATACCAATCACTGAGCATGTCATATAGAGTTATAAAACAGTACAATTAAAAGCTGAATCATGTAAATACTGAATTTGAAACTTCAAATACTTCACATCTTTGAACTTAAAACTTTTCAAATCCATGGAGTTAAATCTCCAATTCAAACACAGGGTTACTGACCTTGATTCTTTAGGGTTAGTGCTAAAATGCGCTTTCCCACTTTCCTTGTAGTTCCTAAGAACAATCCATAGACACCTCATCAACTTCACATTCATTGTAATGTCATTTCGATATTCCTTAACTTATGCTTAAAACCGTATTAGATCCTAAAACGATTTCACAATTTCATAGGTACTTAATTTAACTCGTACTTGTAACGTATGACATAATTTAACGTGTTAGAAATTGAATTTATTTCAATTTATACTCTTCTGGGAGTTCCATTAACTTTAATTTAAAGTTATTTATTTGACATGTTTACGTGTCGTGTCTTTTCGTATTTCGTTTCTCGTACTTGCCTTAGTATTAGTACTTTGGCATCATTTCAGTTCATAGTCATCTAACAGATGCTATTCATTAAATTTTATGTCTTTTTATTTTAGACATTTCTTTTGGTCGAATAGACTCTACTATTGAGTCCGGAGTGTCGAAGAAAGTCTGTTTAGGCTTTCCTAACATTTAATTCGGACTGTTATATGTAAAAGGACAAAATGGTCATTTACCATTTTACGTGTCACATTTTTCTGTAGTTCGTTTCGTAATTTGGACTCCATTTTTGAGTCCGGGATGTCAAAGAAAGTTAATTTAGACCTTTTCTGATCTCATTTCGGCTTTAGGGGTACCAGGGGTATTTTGGTCTTTTTACCCCTTTACGTGTCTTTATTTTTCGGGACTCCATTTCATGTTGTGGACCTCACCATTGGACTCAGAAGGTCCAAGATAGTAAGAATACACTAATAACTTGTAAAGTTTGGGTCAGGGGTATTTTGGTCATTTACCCCTTACGTGTATTTATTTTTTCGGGCCCCGTCTCGTAAAACGGATCCTACCATTGATCTCAGAATGTCCAAAATAGTAAAATTACACTATTCATATGTTTAATTTGGACTCCGTTTGCTCTATTTATGCCACAAGGGCAAAATAGTAATTTAACCTTATTTATTAAATAATTAAATTAATTATTTAATTATTTAATTATTTTTCCAGGGGTCTAAAAGCATAAATTTTCCCTCAGTTGGGCCTCAGTAGAATTTCCCAAAACAGTTGGGGTCAATCCGTAAATAGGTAAAGTGTTGGTTCATTTATTTTTAAAATAAATTAAAAACCAAAGGGTTCGGTCCAGTTTTAAATGAACCAGTCCGGTTCAGTCTCAAACCAACCGGTTTAGCCGGTCTGCCACGTAATGCTGACGTCATGATGATGTTAGCCCTAAGGGTTAAAATTTTAAATGTTTTAACTTCTAAACGTCACCATTTAATTGAACCCATACCCAGACTTGACCCGGATCCGTGACCGACCCGTAGACCGACCCGGCCCGAACAGTGTCATCTTCCCCACTTCGACCGACTGAAAACCCTAATTCCCATTTTCCTTTTTCTTCTATTTCGTGACGTTTTACTCTTCTATTTTTTCTGCTTTCCTTCCCAATCACTTCCTAACACCTAAATACATGTTTTAGCATTGATTTGAAGCTTCGAATATGGCTCAAAGCTTCGGTTTAAACCATGATAGCCCGAACTGTGAAACCTACGGTTCATGCTCATTTCTTAACCAAAATTCATGAGGTTTCGTTTGTTATGATCCCCTCTTCATGGGGATTCATATCTTGTTCCTAAATATCGGTTTAAACTGAGTTTTAAGGGGTTGGGTTGCAAAACCCGTAACCTGCAACTTGCGTTTGGTGGCCATTTCTTGAGCTTCAAGGTCGCATACATAGGTTTTTAGAACACCCTTGGTGTCTAGTTGGGGTTCCAAAAGTCCAAAAATGATTTAGCCACCACGGATTCAGACCTACTTGAGCAAGGTCCATCCATGGCCGTAGCTTATGGGTCTTGTAATCTTAGGTGTTTTTAAGCTAAATTTTCATGCTTGTTATGATTAGAAGGTGTTCTAAACATTATATATATAAAAAGAAAGCTTTAAATCAGTTTATATGTAGAGAAATTCTAGAGAGAGAAAAAATGGAACTTGAGTTTTCTCACCTTCTTTCTCTCGGTTTCCTTCCTTTTTCTTGCTTTAATTCCTTCCTTAGCTTCTCAGTTCTTCTTCTTTTGTTTTCTTTTGCAAGAAGAAAGCATGGTTTGCATGTTTGGAATTTTATAGAGAAGTGACCAACCTCTCTCTCTCTACTGTTCTCTCTCTCTCTCCTCATGACCTCATGGCCGAAACCCTTCACCTCTCAATTAATTCTCTTACACCAATTAATTTTACTTTTTCTCTATTCAACTTTCTCTTTAATTTTTGCAAGATATTTCATATATATATATATATATATATACATACAATATAATACACACACTTATGTGTGAAGAAACACACACTAGCCGACACACACACACACTGCACTATTCACACACTGTTCACATGTATATACATTATATATATAGATATTCTTCCTTGTATACATGTATTTATATATATATATACACATTTCATAATATACACACACAACACACCATAATGTGTGTATATGTGTGCTTATTTATATTTAATTTTAATAATTAAATATATTCCAATATCATACATTAATTAATTATTTAATTAATCAATTTTCCTCTTTAGTGTAAATACTTTTACACAACTTTTTCATTGCCTCGTAATGCGTGCCATATGACCTGGTATCCCTGGTCGGGATATTACATTCTTCCCTACTTATAAGAGTTTTGTCCTCAAAACTCGATTGTTCCTAATCCCTAAAGGTTAGGAAGCTTCCGAATTAACATCACATCATTCTTCACATTAATATGTCTATAGTTTAAATTTAAACAATAAGCATAGATTAACAGAAATTAAATATTGATCGTGTACCTAATCATCCTTAGAGGTTTGAGCTGCATCTCCATGTATGTTGTAGACTCGGCCGTACCTCATAGGCTCCTTGCCTCCTCCTGTTTTTCCAACTGTCGCGGCAGGTGCATGTGGGGTAGCTGATGAAGCTACAGCAGTAGGTTCCTTTGCAGTGGAACTCCACTTTGGGCAATCCTTAATGACATGCCCAGTTTGACCACATTTGTATCAGCCTCCAGTGTCTCGCCAACAGGGTGCTTGATGTCTCTTTTTACAGGTAGGGAATACTGGAACCTCTTTTGACTTTTTGCTAACATCTCCCTTCTTGTTAATAGAATTCTCACTTTTATCCCTGGCTTTCGTTTTCTTCATTGATTGGGGACTCAGGCTGATCTTGTTCTTGTCTTTCTTTTGAGATAAGGCAATTCCAGCCCTTTCAAAGATTTTGGCACGCTCCACTACTCCGTTGTATGTAGGGAGTTCAAATGGTTCAAGTCGATACTTGATGCCATCCCTCAGGCCACATTCAAATTTTCGGGCTTTTAGATCTTCAGTTTGAACCATATGGGGCGCGAATCTAGCCAATTGCATGAATTTGGTCTCATATTCGGCCACGGTCATGGTTCCTTGGGTTAAAAGTGCGAATTCTGCTATCTTTTGATTTTTTTGTGACCTGGGCAAATACTTATCGAAAAACACTTCTAAAAATCTTACCCATGTCATAGGCGGCTCTCGTTCTTTTTCCAACCGCCACCATGCATACGCTGAATCCTTAAAGGTAAAAGCAGCGTAAGAGACTTTCTGTTCACTAGTACAGGGAAAGACTGTGAATATTCGTTCTATCTCTTGGATCCACGCTTCAGCGTCGATCGTCGTGTCTAGTCCATCAAACCTAGGAGGTTTGAATCCTTGAAATACTTTAAAACTCGAAGTATTCATTATGTCGGCAGGTTGTCTCTGATTCTGGGGTGGTCCGGGGTTTTGCACCTGTGGTGGAGCTCCGTCCTGGGCTTGGGCCCCTATCATATGCTGAGCCATTGCTTCTAAAATGTGCTCTACTCGATCCAGTCTATCTTCTGGGTCTCTAGCATTCCTTCTTGTGTTCACCATTCTTGCTGAAAACATACAATAGTTAGTTTTCTAACACATATCTATCACATAAGGTTCATATTTACTTACTTCATAATTTCAAGGTTTAATATTTTTATCATCCTCGATGTTTGTGATGGAATTATAGTCCACATTTACTTCTCGTTTTCATTTTACTACTTCTTTTAACTACGGGTCCCATACCCCGCCTTCCTATCGTATACTTCACATATCTATTTCATGTACTACGGGTCCCGTACCCCACCTTTATATCATATCACATACTTCACATATCTATTTCATGTACTACGGGTCCCATACCCCGCCTCTATATCATATCACATACTTCACATATCTATTTCATGTACTACGGGTCCCATACCCCGCCTTTATATCATATCACATACTTCACATATTTTAGGTAGCCTAGGACTTATTTAACTCAAAATTTTGTTTCGAAATCTCTTATTGTCACTAAGTTGGCCTTAGTCAACCTAGAACTAATCTTAGAAATTTCTAACTTAAATTACGACTCGGTCTTTTCCCAAAAGACCTAATACCTAGTGCTCTGATACCATGTTGTCACGACCCGAAACCCACCCCGTGCGGATTACCGGATCGCGACCGCCGCCCCGAGACCCGAGGGCCCCGAGACAAGGCTCGCATCTGCAGCGGTATCGAACAGATCTGCTACACATGGTTGCGGAAGCGTGAAAAAATTTTTCTTTTCTTTTCTCATTTTAAATTATGCACATCCGTTCGATACTGCTGTTCCATACATAGCATACATGGTTACACATTCAGAGTATAACTAAAACTTAAAGACTTCATACATTAATACAATACATATTCGGTTGCCCTAAGGGCCTATTACACATTCTTACATTGTCTATTAATACAAAACATACTACAATGTTCATAGGTTTTTCAAAAGAAACTACTTAAACACATCCTTCCAAAAACAGCCAGACTCATCGTCGATGTCCTTAAGACCCTGTTTGCTGCATCACCAAAAAGAGGGGTCCGAACAAAGTCCGGGTAAGCTAATCTAAGCTTGTGAGCAATTCCAGTGTTCGTCATGGGGTTGTCAATTAGCAGTGGTTTTTTTTTTGTACATAAGAGTTGTAAAACATTCACTGCCAATTGCTTATACAATTTAGAATACAAAGTACATGCATTCTTAAAACAGATAGCTTTGAAACATTTAAAATATTCAAGCTAAACTCGTACTTCGATAAATAGAGTATATAACTCAAAACATATGCAATTCAAATACCTTGGAACATTTAAGATATCCAAGCAGAACTCGTACTTCATCAGATAAAGTATATAAACATTAAATCACATAAATATGTATTTAAAAATGAGGGTAAAACCTGCTTTCATTTCCAAAATCACTTGTCATCTTTTCTCTTTAATTAGGTGAAATCTGTTTCGAACCAGACTCCCATTTTACTGCCAATACTGTCGATCTCATTTGCCTGGGGGATTAGATCCTGCTACCGGGCATTTACTGTTGAATCCCGAAGGATTTCAACGTCACATGGGGTGGTACTTAGTACCGTTTATCTTGTAAAACATTTATCACATAACTTCTTCAATAGATACTTTCATGAGTATATTTAAAACATGAAATGTATAATTTCTACAATAGGACTTCAAATACTTGTAACTATCAAATTCAGGATATTTAACATAATTTGGCATTTAAAACTTTAGACATGCTGAAATATGTTTTAAGAAAACTATGATAAATACCAATCACTGAGCATGTCATATAGAGTTATAAAACAGTACAATTAAAAGCTGAATCATGTAAATACTGAATTTGAAACTTCAAATACTTCACATCTTTGAACTTAAAACTTTTCAAATCCATGGAGTTAAATCTCCAATTCAAACACAGGGTTACTGACCTTGATTCTTTAGGGTTAGTGCTAAAATGCGCTTTCCCACTTTCCTTGTAGTTCCTAAGAACAATCCATAGACACCTCATCAACTTCACATTCATTGTAATGTCATTTGGATATTCCTTAACTTATGCTTAAAACCGTATTAGATCCTAAAACGATTTCACAATTTCATAGGTACTTAATTTAACTCGTACTTGTAACCTATGACATAATTTAATGTGTTAGAAATTGAATTTATTTCAATTTGTACTCTTCTTGGAGTTCCATTAACTTTAATTTAAAGTTATTTATTTGACATGTTTACGTGTCGTACTTTTCGTATTTCGTTTCTCGTACTTGCCTTAGTATTAGTACTTTGGCATCATTTCAGTTCATAGTCATCTAACAGATGCTATTCATCAAATTTTATGTCTTTTTATTTTAGACATTTCTTTTGGTCGAATTGACTCTACCATTGAGTCCGGAGTGTCGAAGAAAGTCGGTTTAGGCTTTCCTAACATTTAATTCAGACTGTTATATGTAAAAGGACAAAATGGTCATTTACCGTTGTACGTGTCACATTTTTCTGTACTTCGTTTCGTAATTTGGACTCCATTTTTGAGTCCGGGATGTCAAAGAAAGTTAATTTAGACCTTTTCTGATCTCATTTCGGCTTTAGGGGTACCAGGGGTATTTTGGTCTTTTTACCCCTTTACGTGTCTTTATTTTTCGGGACTCTATTTCATGTTGTGGACCTCACCATTGGACTCAGAAGGTCCAAGATAGTAAGAATACACTAATAACTTGTAAAGTTTGGGTCAGGGGTATTTTGGTCATTTACCCCTTACGTGTATTTATTTTTTCGGGCCCCGTCTCGTAAAACGGACCCTACCATTGATCTCAGAATGTCCAAAATAGTAAAATTACACTATTCATATGTTTAATTTGGACTCCGTTTGCTCTATTTATGCCACAAGGGCAAAATAGTAATTTAACCTTATTTATTAAATAATTAAATTAGTTATTTAATTATTTTTCCAGGGGTCTAAAAGCATAAATTTTCCCTCAGTTGGGCCTCAGTAGAATTTCCCAAAACAGTTGGGGTCAATCCGTAAATAGGTAAAGTGTTGGTTCATTTATTTTTAAAATAAATTAAAAACCAAAGGGTTCGGTCCAGTTTTAAATGAACCAGTCCGGTTCAGTCTCAAACCAACCGGTTTAGCCGGTCTGCCACGTAATGCTGACGTCATGATGACGTCAGCCCTAAGGGTTAAAATTTTAAAAGTTTAAACTTCTAAACGTCACCGTTTAATTGAACCCATACCCGGACTTGACCCGGATCCGTGACCGACCCGTAGACCGACCCGGCCCGAACAGTGTCATCTTCCCCACTTCGACCGACTGAAAACCCTAATTCCCGTTTTCCTTTTTCTTCTATTTCATGACGTTTTACTCTTCTATTTTTTCTGCTTTCCTTCCAAATCACTTCCTAACACCTAAATACATGTTTTAGCATTGATTTGAAGCTTCGAATATGGCTCAAAGCTTCGGTTTAAACCATGATAGCCCGAACTGTGAAACCTACGGTTCATGCTCATTTCTTAACCAAAATTCATGAGGTTTCGTTTATTATGATCCCCTCTTCATGGGGATTCATATCTTGTTCCAAAATATCGGTTTAAACTGAGTTTTAAGGGGTTGGGTTGCAAAACCCGTAACCTGCAACTTGCATTTGGTGGCCATTTCTTGAGCTTCAAGGTCGCGTACATAGGTTTTTAGAACACCCTTGGTGTCTAATTGGGGTTCCAAAAGTCCAAAAATGATTTAGCCACCACGGATTCAGACCTACTTGAGCAAGGTCCATCCATGGCCGTAGCTTATGGGTCTTGTAATCTTAGGTGTTTTTAAGCTAAATTTTCATGCTTGTTATGATTAGAAGGTGTTCTAAACATTATATATATAAAAAGAAAGCTTTAAATCAGTTTATATGTAGAGAAATTCTAGAGAGAGAAAAAATGGAACTTGAGTTTTCTCACCTTCTTTCTCTCGGTTTCCTTCCTTTTTCTTGCTTTAATTCCTTCCTTAGCTTCTCAGTTCTTCTTCTTTTGTTTTCTTTTGCAAGAAGAAAGCATGGTTTGCATGCTTGGAATTTTATAGAGAAGTGACCGACCCCTCTCTCTCTACTGTTCTCTCTCTCTCCTCATGACCTCATGGTCGAAACCCTTCACCTCTCAATTAATTCTCTTACACCAATGAATTTTACTTTTTCTCTATTCAGCTTTCTCTTTAATTTTTGCAAGATATTTCATATATATATACATATAATATAATACACACACTTATGTGTGAAGAAACACACACTAGCCGACACACACACACACACTGCACTATTCACACACTGTTCACATGTATATACATTATATATATAGACATTCTTCCTTGTATACATGTATTTATATATATATATATATATATTTATACACATTTCATAATATACACACACAATACACCATAATGTGTGTATATGTGTGCTTATTTATACTTAATTTTAATAATTAAATATATTCCAATATCATACATTAATTAATTATTTAATTAATCAATTTTCCTCTTTAGTGTAAATACCTTTACACAACTTTTTCATTGCCTCGTAATGCGTGCCATATGACCCGGTATCCCGGGTCGGGATATTACATTCTTCCCTACTTATAAGAGTTTTGTCCTCAAAACTCGATTGTTCCTAATCCCTAAAGGTTAGAAAGCTTCCGAATTAACATCACATCATTCTTCACATTAACATGTCTAGAGTTTAAATTTAAACAATAAGCATAGATTAATAGAAATTAAATATTGATCGTGTACCTAATCATCCTTAGAGGTTTGAGCTGCATCTCCATGTATGTTGTAGACTCGGCCGTACCTCATAGGCTCCTTGCCTCCTCCTGTTTTTCCAGCTGTCGCGGCAGGTGCTGTGGGGTAGCTGATGAAGCTACAGCAGTAGGTTCCTTTGCAGTGGAACTCCACTTTGGGCAATCCTTAATGACATGCCCAGTCTGACCACATTTGTAACAGCCTCCAGTGTCGCGCCAATAGGGTGCTTGATGTCTCTTTTTACAGGTAGGGAATACTGGAACCTCTTCTGACTTTTTGCTAACATCTCCCTTCTTGTTAATAGAATTCTCACTTTTATCCCTGGCTTTCGTTTTCTTCATTGATTGGGGACTCAGGCTGATCTTGTTCTTGTCTTTCTTTTGAGATAAGGCAATTCCAGCCCTTTCAAAGATTTTGGCACGCTCCACTACTCCGTTGTATGTAGGGAGTTCAAATGGTTCAAGTCGATACTTGATGCCATCCCTCAGGCCACATTCAAATTTTCGGGCTTTTAGATCTTCAGTTTGAACCATATGGGGCGCGAATCTAGCCAATTGCATGAATTTGGTCTCATATTCGGCCACGGTCATGGTTCCTTGGGTTAAAAGCGCGAATTCTGCTATCTTTTGATTTTTTTGTGACCTGGGCAAATACTTATCGAAAAACACTTCTAAAAATCTTACCCATGTCATAGGCGGCTCTCGTTCTTTTTCCAACCGCCACCATGCATACGCTGAATCCTTAAAGGTAAAAGCAGCGTAAGAGACTTTCTGTTCATCAGTACAGGGAAAGACTGTGAATATTCGTTCTATCTCTTGGATCCACGCTTCAGCGTCGATCGTCGTGTCTAGTCCATCAAACCTAGGAGGTTTGAATCCTTGAAATACTTTAAAACTCGACGTATTCATTATGTCGGCAGGTTGTCCCTGATTCTGGGGTGGTCCGGGGTTTTGCACCTGTGGTGGTGCTCTGCCCTGGGCTTCGGCCCCTATCATATGCTGAGCCATTGCTTCTAAAATGTGCTCTACTCGATCCAGTCTATCTTCTGGGTCTCTAGCATTCCTTCTTGTGTTCACCATTCTTGCTGAAAACATACAATAGTTAGTTTTCTAACACATATCTATCACATAAGGTTCATATTTACTTACTTTATAATTTCAAGGTTTAATATTTTTATCATCCTCGATGTTCGTGATGGAATTATAGTCCACATTTACTTCTCGTTTTCATTTTACTACTTCTTTTAACGACGGGTCCCATACCCCGCCTTCCTATCGTATACTTCACATATCTATTTCATGTACTATGGGTCCCATACCCCGCCTTTATATCATATCACATACTTCACATATCTATTTCATGTACTACGGGTCCCATACCCCGCCTTTATATCATATCACATACTTCACATATCTATTTCATGTACTACGGGTCCCATACCCCGCCTTTATATCATATCACATACTTCACATATTTTGGTAGCCTAGGACTTATTTAACTCAAAATTTTGTTTCGAAATCTCTTATTGTCACTAAGTTGGCCTTAGTCAACCTATAACTAATCTTAGAAATTTCTAACTTAAATTACGACTCGGTCTTTTCCCAAAAGACCTAATACCTAGTGCTCTGATACCATGTTGTCACAACCCGAAACCCACCCCGTGCGGATTATCGGATCGCGACCGTCGCCCCGAGACCCGAGGGCCCCAAGACAAGGCTCGCATCTGCAGCGGTATCGAATAGATGTGCTACACATGGTTGTGGAAGCGTGAAAAACTTTTTCTTTTCTTTTCTCATTTTAAATTATGCACATCCGTCCGATACTGCTGTTCCATACATAGCATACATGGTTACACATTCAGAGTATAACTAAAACTTAAAGACTTCATACATTAATACAATACATATTCGGTTGCCCTGAGGGCCTATTACACATTCTTACATTGTCTATTAATACAAAACATACTACAATGTTCATAGGTTTTTCAAAAGAAACTACTTAAACACATCCTTCCAAAAACAGCCAGACTCATCGTCGATGTCCTTAAGACCCTGTCTGCTGCATCACCTGAAAGGGGGGTCCGAACAAAGTCCGGGTAAGCTAATCTAAGCTTGTGAGAAATTCCAGTGTTCGTCATGGGGTTTTCAATTAGCAGTGGTTTTTTTTTTTTGTACATAAGAGTTGTAAAACATTCACTGCCAATTGCTTATACAATTTAGAATACAAAGTACATGCATTCTTAAAACAGATAGCTTTGAAACATTTAAAATATTCAAGCTAAACTCGTACTTCGATAAATAGAGTATATAACTCAAAACATATGCAATTCAAATACCTTGGAACATTTAAGATATCCAAGCAGAACTCGTACTTCATCAGATAAAGTATATAAACTTTAAATCACATAAATATGTATTTGAAAATGAGGGTAAAACCTGCTTTCATTTCCAAAATCACTTGTCATCTTTTCTCTTTAATTAGGTGAAATCTGTTTCGAACCAGACTCCCATTTTACTGCCAATACTGTCGATCTCATTTGCCTGGGGGATTAGATCCTGCTACCGGGCATTTACTGTTGAATCCCGAAGGATTTCAACGTCACATGGGGTGGTACTTAGTACCGTTTATCTTGTAAAACATTTATCACATAACTTCTTCAATAGATACTTTCATGAGTATATTTAAAACATGAAATGTATAATTTCTACAATAGGACTTCAAATACATGTAACTATCAAATTCAGGATATTTAACATAATTTGGCATTTAAAACTTTAGACATGCTGAAATATGTTTTAAGAAAACTATGATAAATACCAATCACTGAGCATGTCATATAGAGTTATAAAACAGTACAATTAAAAGCTGAATCATGTAAATACTGAATTTGAAACTTCAAATACTTCACATCTTTGAACTTAAAACTTTTCAAATCCATGGAGTTAAATCTCCAATTCAAACACAGGGTTACTGACCTTGATTCTTTAGGGTTAGTGCTAAAATGCGCTTTCCCACTTTCCTTGTAGTTCCTAAGAACAATCCATAGACACCTCATCAACTTCACATTCATTGTAATGTCATTTCGATATTCCTTAACTTATGCTTAAAACCGTATTAGATCCTAAAACGATTTCACAATTTCATAGGTACTTAATTTAACTCGTACTTGTAACCTATGACATAATTTAACGTGTTAGAAATTGAATTTATTTCAATTTATACTCTTCTGGGAGTTCCATTAACTTTAATTTAAAGTTATTTATTTGACATGTTTACGTGTCGTGTCTTTTCGTATTTCGTTTCTCGTACTTGCCTTAGTATTAGTACTTTGGCATCATTTCAGTTCATAGTCATCTAACAGATGCTATTCATCAAATTTTATGTCTTTTTATTTTAGACATTTCTTTTGGTCGAATAGACTCTACCATTGAGTCTGGAGTGTCGAAGAAAGTCAGTTTAGGCTTTCCTGTAATATCCCAACCTGGGATACCGGGTCATATGGCACGCATTACGAGACAATGAAGAAGTTGTGTAAAGATTTTTACACTAAAGAGAAAAAATTGATTAATTAAATAATTAATCAATTTAATTTATTAGAATATATTTAATTGTTAAAATTAAATTTATATAAACACATATACACACATTATGGTGTATTGTGTGTGTATATTATCAAGTGTGTATAAATGTATATATATATAAATACATGTATACAAGAAAGGATATATATATATATATAATATATATACATATGTGAACAGTGTGTGAATAGTACAAGTGGGTGTGTGTGTGTCGGCTGTGTGTGTGAGTGTTTGTAGATAAGTTTGTGTGTGTATATATAATATACATATAACACCAAAATATCAAGGGCCATTTGATGTAGGTTGCCAAAGATGAAAAAGTAGAAATTATGGAGTGTAAGATGGGATGATAAGGTCAAGAATGAAGGCTGCAAACGTGTAGAGAGAGAGAGAGAGAGAGAAAATGAAAAGAGAGAAGGGTCGGTTTCTTCTCTTTAAAAGAAAACCAATGCATGTCTTGCATGTTTGAACCTTTAAGGAAGCAGAGAAAGAGAATGGAGGAAGAATCAGAAGTGAGGAAGGAGAAAACAGCAACAAAAAGGTGAGAGTTTTGAAAAATTATCAAATTCTCTCTCTAGAAATTTGAGCATGATAGGGACTGTTTTAAGTTGATATGCATGTATGATGTTTAATATATGTTTATAAGCATTTTAAGCATGATTTTAAGCTTTAAAAACACTGAAAAAATGTCAAGCCCAAGATAGGCTGCCATGGATGACCTTCAAGAAAGCAGGTATGAAATGGGTGAAATTAAATAGGTTCTAACCTACCAAGACCCCAAGATGAAGTCATGAGGGTCATGAAAAACCCTTGCCGCGATCAAAAATCCCAACAAAAGCCCTTCGAATATTGAGTTGCAGGTTTCGGGTTTTAAACCCAACACCTCAACTGCATCTCAAAACTTGTTTTAAAGAATGAAAATTTAATCCCCATGAAGAGGGGAACACAACAAGCCAAACCTCATAAAAAATGGTTAAGAAATAAGCATGAACCATAGGTTTTACAGTTCGGGTTATCATGGTTTAAACCCAATGATTTAACCATATTCGAAGCTTCAAATCAATGCTAAAATGTATATTAAGATGTTAGAGGATGTTTGGAAAAGAAAACAGAGAAAATGGAAGAGTAAAACGTCACGAAATAGAAGAAAAAGAAATTATGGAATTAGGGCAACAGTTCTGGTCGAAGTGGGGAAGACGACGAGTCAACTCGTCACTCGGTTTAAACGGGTGGGTCGACTCGGGACAGGTGGCAGCCTCTGGGCTTGCCACCGAAAAAAATGAAACGGCAGCGTTTTAATAAGGTTTTAAAACCTTTTAAACGGTAGGGCTAACGTCATCGTGACGTCAGCAACACGTACAAAACCGGATGGACCGGTTGTTTTATGATTGGACCGGACTGGTTCACTTGGTTTGAGACCGAACCCTTTGGTTTTCAAGTTATTTAAAATAAAATAAAACCAATACTTTCCTTAATTGCGGATTGACCCCAGAACTTCTGGACAATCCTACTGTTGCCCAATTTATGGAAGTTTTATGCATTCAGACTCCCTGGAAAAATAATTAAATAATTAAATAATTAATTTAATTATTTAATAAATAAAGTAAAATGACTATTTTGCCCTTGGGTCATAAATAGAGTAAACGAAGTCCAAATTAAGCATATGAATAGTGTATTTTTACTATTTTGGACATTCTGAGATCAATGGTAGGGTCCATTTTACGAGACAGGGCCCGAAAAATAAAAACACGTAAGGAGTAAATGACCAAAATACCCCTTGACCAAATTTGACAAGTTATTAATGTATTCTTACTATTTTGGACCTTCTGAGTCCAATGGTGAGGTTCACGACACGAAATGGGATCCCAAAAAATAAAGACATGTAAAGGGGTAAAAAGACCAAAATACCCCCCCTTTCAGGTAATTAGCAGCAGTCTTGACTTGAGGACGTTGATGATGAATCTGCTGATTTTGGGAAGATATGTTTAAATAGTTTCTCTTGAGAAACCTATGAACTCTAGTAGTACATTTTGTATTAGTAGACAAGGTAAGAATATGTATTAAGCCCTCAGGGCAACTGAACATGTATTGTATAAATGTTATGAGCCTTTAAGTTTTCGTTATACTCTGAATGTGTAACCATGTATGCTATGTATGGAGCGGTAGTATCGGACGGATGTGCGTAAATTTAAATAAGAAAAGAAAAGAAAAAGTTTTTCACGCTTCCGCAATACGCATGTCGCACGTCTATTCGATACCGCTGCATATGCGAGCCTTGTCTCGGGGCCCTCGGGTCTCGGGGCAGCGATCGCAATCTGGTAATCCGCTCAGGGTGGGTTTCGGGTCGTGACATTTCCTAACATTTAATTCGGACTGTTATATGTAAAAGGACAAAATGGTCATTTATCGTTTTACGTGTCACATTTTTCTGTACTTCGTTTCGTAATTTGGACTCCATTTTTGAGTCCGGGATGTCAAAGAAAGTTAATTTAGACCTTTTCTGATCTCATTTCGACTTTAGGGGTACCAGGGGTATTTTGGTCTTTTTACCCCTTTACGTGTCTTTATTTTTCGGGACTCCATTTCATGTTGTGGACCTCACCATTGGACTCAGAAGGTCCAAGATAGTAAGAATACACTAATAACTTGTAAAGTTTGGGTCAGGGGTATTTTGGTCATTTACCCCTTACGTGTATTTATTTTTTCGGGCCCCGTCTCGTAAAACGGACCCTACCATTGATCTCATAATATCCAAAATAGTAAAATTACACTATTCATATGTTTAATTTGGACTCCGTTTGCTCTATTTATGCCACAAAGGCAAAATAGTAATTTAACCTTATTTATTAAATAATTAAATTAATTATTTAATTATTTTTCCAGGGGTCTAAAAGCATAAATTTTCCCTCAGTTGGGCCTCAGTAGAATTTCCCAAAACAGTTGGGGTCAATCCGTAAATAGGTAAAGTGTTGGTTCATTTATTTTTAAAATAAATTAAAAACCAAAGGGTTCGGTCCAGTTTTAAATGAACCAGTCCGGTTCAGTCTCAAACCAACCGGTTTAGCCGATCTGCCACGTAATGCTGACGTCATGATGACGTCAGCCCTAAGGGTTAAAATTTTAAAAGTTTAAACTTCTAAACGTCACCGTTTAATTGAACCCATACCCGGACTTGACCCGGATCCGTGACCGACCCGTAGACCGACCCGGCCCGAACAGTGTCATCTTCCCCACTTCGACCGACTGAAAACCCTGATTCCAGTTTTCCTTTTTCTTCTATTTCGTGACGTTTTACTCTTCTATTTTTTCTGCTTTCCTTCCAAATCACTTCCTAACACCTAAATACATGTTTTAGCATTGATTTTAAGCTTCGAATATGGCTCAAAGCTTCGGTTTAAACCATGATAGCCCGAACTGTGAAACCTACGGTTCATGCTCATTTCTTAACCAAAATTCATGAGGTTTCGTTTGTTATGATCCCCTCTTCATGGGGATTCATATCTTGTTCCTAAATATAGGTTTAAACTGAGTTTTAAGGGGTTGGGTTGCAAAACCCGTAACCTGCAACTTGCATTTGGTGGCCATTTCTTGAGCTTCAAGGTCGCGTACATAGGTTTTTAGAACACCCTTGGTGTCTAGTTGGGGTTCCAAAAGTCCAAAAATGATTTAGCCACCACGGATTCAGACCTGCTTGAGCAAGGTCCATCCATGGCCTGCTAAATTTTCATGCTTGTTATGATTAGAAGGTGTTCTAAACATTATATATATAAAAAGAAAGCTTTAAATCAGTTTATATGTAGAGAAATTCTAGAGAGAGAAAAAATGGAACTTGAGTTTTCTCACCTTCTTTCTCTCGGTTTCCTTCCTTTTTCTTGCTTTAATTCCTTCCTTAGCTTCTCAGTTCTTCTTCTTTTGTTTTCTTTTGCAAGAAGAAAGCATGGTTTGCATGCTTGGAATTTTATAGAAAAGTGATCGACCTCTCTCTCTCTACTGTTCTCTCTCTCTCTCCTCATGACCTCATGGCCGAAACCCTTCACCTCTCAATTAATTCTCTTACACCAATTAATTTTACTTTTTCTCTATTCAGCTTTCTCTTTAATTTTTGCAAGATATTTCATATATATATACATATAATATAATACACACACTTATGTGTGAAGAAACACACACTAGCCGACACACACACACACACTGCACTATTCACACACTGTTCACATGTATATACATTATATATATAGATATTCTTCCTTGTATACATGTATTTATATATATATATTTATACACATTTCATAATATACACACACAATACACCATAATGTGTGTATATGTGTGCTTATTTATATTTAATTTTAATAATTAAATATATTCCAATATCATACATTAATTAATTATTTAATTAATCAATTTTCCTCTTTAGTGTAAATACCTTTACACAACTTTTTTATTGCCTCGTAATGCGTGCCATAGGACCCGGTATCCCGGATCGGGATATTACAGAAAGTAGGACACCATGTAGCCGAACAATCTCTCGAATGTAGAGCGCCAACAAATTCTCTAGTGTCTGATTAGTCTTGGTTGAAAGGAAGTGCGCTGTCTTAGTCAATCTATCCACAATCACCCAAATAGAATCACTCCCCTACGGCGTCTTGGGTAACCCAGACACAAAATCCATGGTGATGTGCTCCCATTTCCACTCGGGTATTGGAAGTGATTGTAGAAGTCCACTTGGCTTTTGATGCTCGAATTTGACTTACTGGCATTTAATATATCATGTTATAAACTCAGCTATGTCCTTCTTCATTCCTAACCACCACTAGGTATTTCAGACATCATGGTATATTTTTGTGTTTCTGGGGTGTATAGCGAACCTCGAGTTGTGGGTCTCATCAAGGATCTTATTTTCAATCTCGAGCACATCTAGCACACAAATTCTGTCTTGGAAGTACAACACTCCATCTCGGACATTAAATTCCTGATTCTTGCCTGTCTCAGCATCTACTCGAAATTTGGCTAGCTTCTCATCTCTGGTCTGAAGCTTCTTAATCTTATCAACAATTTTTAGTCCGACAGTCACGTTGGCTAGCACTGCTCTAGGCTTAGTAGAACCACTTCTATCTCCATCATTTCTATCTCCTTTAGCAACTCTGACTGGGTAGTCAACAGGCAAGTAAGGCTCCCTAATGACTTCAGACTGAGAGCATCTGCTATAACATTGGCCTTCCCTGGGTGATACTAGATGCTGAGATCATAATCCTTAATCAATTCTAACCATCGGCGTTGCCGCATGTTGAGCTCCTTTTGCAAAAAAGATACTTGAGGCTTTTGTGATCTGTGAAGATCTCACATGTTGCCCCATAAAGATAGTGCCTCCAGATCTTCAACACAAACACTACTGCTACTAGCTCAAGATCATGAATCAAGTAGCTTTTTTCATAGGGGTCTCAACTGCCTCAAAGAATAGGCTACTACCCGGCCTGACACAACCCGAGACCAACCCTATGCGGATCTCGAGCTGTGCACCCGATCCGACATTGGGTGTCGAATCAAGGGTTCTTATCTTGCTACACAATCAGTGTCACTAACATGCAACAACTAAATATGCGGAAGACTTAAATAAATATTTAGGTAAGGTTGCATGTTATACATAAAGTGTTCTCAAAATGCGGAATACAAAATTTCTTAATACAACTAATCTTTCCAGGACGTGGATAACGTGGGAGAGCTATAAGACTATCTGTACTAAGCATTACCTTGCAACTTCAAAAGTATGTCCACTGCTATTTAGATAGCTGCTACTGCTACTGCTACTGCTGCGACTTTTCTACAACTTCATTTCCTGAAAGGGGTGGTAAGTTTGGGGTGAGCTAACTAAAGCTCAGTAAGTAATTCTCTTTTGCTATGTCATGTGTACAAGAATAGAGGCACTATCCATGAAAGAATTAGGACAAATGCAGATATGCTAGCCAGTCATAAATACTGAACTCATCTATGATCATCAGAGGATAAGAAATTCAAAGATAAACAAAGAAGATCTGTCTGACAATATAATCATATGTGCTGAATAAAAGCTGTGAAGTTTCAAAGTCACACATAAACATGAATATGTTCAAGTTACAAATATCGATAACATCAACAATATAAGATACTGATAGCAACGAATCTGCGATGCCATGATGCTAGACCCAAAGGTCATAACTAGACCCGAAGGTCATATCTAGACTCGAAGGTCTTAACTAGACCCGAAGGTCATATCTGGATCCAAAGTAAATTATGTCTAGACCCGAAGGTCATATCTAGACCCGAAGGTCTTAACTGGCATCAGATGGAAATGTGATTGATCACAAATCCGGCACTTAAATATCATCCATGAAGAATAAAGTGAAACTATGATTGAACACAACTGTCTGGCCTTTACAGGCCTAGGTACGAATGTACAACAAGAATTCAATATACAAATATACCATCATGATCAAGATATATGTATGAACATCATCAAATGCTTCCCACATGATAGAATAATATCGATGTGGTTCTATAAATTCTGATAACCGTGTAAGGAGTACAATAAGCAATGTATATGGAAAGAGCTATGACTTGGCTTGGAATGTAGCACATACAGAGATCAGAGATTACTTACTCTTTTTACCGATCCTTAGAACTCAAGCTATTCCCTCTCCTTTATCTTTTGATGTGCCTGTCATTGGAAATGTACTCAGTCTATAATCATAACTCATCTATGCTATATATTCAAATTTGCTTATCTTGGTTATCGGTATCTTAATTACTAATTTGGATGTCATCATTGTATCCGGAACGTCGAATACAAGTGGTTTAGGCTTTTACGGATCTTAAATCGGACTCTTAGATTGAAAAGGGCAAAACTGTCATTTTGTATTTTACGTGTCTTTTATTCCCGGGACCTCTTTTCAACATTTTGCCCTCACCATTGGTTCCAGAAGGCTCGAGATAATAAAAATTGACTATTTATTTGCCTCGTTTGGACTTCGTTTGACCTACTTTTGACTTAGGGGTAATTTTATAATTTATTAAATTTTCTGTTGGGCCTCAGTGGGATTTCTCATAAATATTGGGGTTGGTTTGCAATTACCAATAGTTTCAGTCTGAACCCACTGGTTTAGGGTTAGAAACCCTAAACCGGTTTAAACCCCCACTGAACCGACCGGTTCAGGTGAACTCAATCAACAAAATGGCCCACGATTTTTCGACCATTACTCTGGTTGCCACTTCCGGCGCCGGTCGCCAGAACTGCCACCTTTCCCCACTGTTTTCCACCTCATTTGACGTCCATTTCCTCCAATTTTCATATCAAATTACCTCTAACAATCTCAACAACTCGTTTAAACTAGATTTGACCTGATTTCTTACCGTTTCCGGCACCCATAATCGGTTTTCCAGCCACTGCTCTACCTCCGGCCAATTCAGTTTTCTTACACATTTTGTTGTCTATTCTTACTGATTTTCGTATCAACTGATCCTAAATCTTTAGGCATTCAGTCTAGACCTGTTTTAGACCACTAAAATATACAGTTTTCAATACCCGGTTAGCTATTCCGGCCATGCACCGGTGACGAATATTTTGACTAACTTGGTCATTCCGAGACCATTTTACACCATTTTTCTTGCATTGAGTTCCTGAAACTATTTCTTACTTATTTACAACTCCAAAATTGAGATTACTCTATCGTACAAAAACCCACCATTGTTGACCGAAGCTAAATCCTGGTTTATTTAATCATTTTCTTCAGGTCTTTGGTTCGATTGAAACTATGATGAGCTAAAAATTTAAGGACAATTTAAAGCAATTTGAATGACTTTCATACCTGTTTTCGATTCCAGTTTTCCAATTTCTTTTTTTTTTTCTTCCTGGTTTTCTCTTGCTCACTGGTCTGCACTTCAGTTCTACTTCACGCCACAATTTCTTTCCTTCTTACACTTCCTTTTTCTCCCCTTTTATTTCTTTAATCCTTTCCTCCACCGATTCTTTAGTCGGTAGCTTTGCCACTTGTAGCTACGGATGACACACATGCACACATGTACATACACGGCTGCCATGCAGCCCTCAATCTTCCAGCTCTCGACAAGTCACCCTCTACTTATTCTCTCTCTCAACGTCCCAATGTGCCCACTGATTTCAATTCTGCCCACCGATTTCCTTTGGCTTTTCATATCACTTATAATATATATATATATATTATATATATATATACTTTTACATCATAATATATTACATTACCTTAATATATATATATATATTATCAAATCCAACCGTATGTATATACCCATATTTATGTATGTAATATACTTAAATAATCATATATGTATGTATTTCCACTTAAATATACGTATACTTAGTTGCACGTTTTCGAAAAATTGACTTTTGGTGCGACAGTACCCGGTTACTTGTGGCTGTCTGCCATTTACACCCATGCAATGTAGGTTATTAAATTGAGCGTCAATTTTTACTTACGTAGTCAAATTTTGGTACAGCTCGGGATTATGCGTTATGATTTGGTTCACTCGGGTCGGGTACTGACTACTTCGGGTCGGATACCAGCTAACTTGGGTTGGGGTATTACACGGCCCTTCTGCATCAGTACATACCCTAAGCCCTTGTGTGATGCGTCACTATAAATTACGAAGCCTTTAGTCCCATCTGGTGTTGTTAAAACTGGGGCTGATACTAGACGGCTCTTTAATTCTTGGAAGCTCCTCTCTCTTTCCTCAATCCATACAAATGGGGTATTCTTTTTCGTTAGTGGGGTAATCGGCGCGGCTATCTTTGAGAAATCCTGTACAAATCATCTATAGTTGTAATATCCCGACCCGGGATATAGCATGTGCACCGGGCTGGACCGGGCTATAAATGTAATCCCGAATTATAAGCCGTGAAATGACATAAATAAAAGTGGATGCGTAATAGACTGTATTGTTTAATTACGATGCATAGGTACGAGAGGCAAATAGTCACGGGTGTCCGGGTGCCGTTGCACCGGAAGCCGAGTTTATTGAAAAACGTGCAAGTGAATGTCGACGCATAAATTTTTATTGTAAATCTAAATGATTATGAATATCATATATATATATATATATATACGGTTGGATGATATATATATATATTGTAATACAATATAATTAGATGAAAGGAAATAAAATGGAAAGAAAGGAAATCAAATTGAAAAAAATGAACTGCACGTGGGTCAGGTGTGGTGGCAACATGCGGTGCATGTGTGTGTTAGGTGGCAAGGCCACCGATTGAAAATCAGTCAAGAGAAAGCTATGTGTGTGAGGTGTCTTGTGTGCATGAGTGTGCTGCCACCGTGGCTACAAGTGGCAAGGGCCACCGACTGGGGGGTCGGTTAAGGGAAGAAAGGAAGAGAGAGTTAGACAGAGATTGAAGATGTGAGAGAAACTGAATCGCAAGGAAGAAAGAAGTGGGAATAGAGAGAGAAAGAAAGAAAATGAATTTTTGGAAAAAGGGTTGAGAGAACCTACAAACAGGTATATTCCTGATTTAAATTATATTCATTTATATTGTTAATAGGTGTCGTTACTGTTAGAGTTGATGAGAATCCGAAATAGAAAAGAAAAACAAGAAAAACCAAAACTGGGTTTCGGTTAGAAATGGTGACTTAAAATAGGTGAACCCAAGTGGAAAATTGAACCATAATATGGATAGGAAACGTCTCTAGGGACCCAACGCACTTCGAATTAGCTTAAATGGTCAAGAAATGGCCATTCTGTGGCCAGTTATTCCCTCACCGGTGCAACGCCGGAAACTGGGAATGGGTGCGTGAAACCGGTGATGTTGGAGGTTAAAATCAGTCCTAACATGTTCCTTATAATCCTAGAATTCATTGGGAAGAAAAACAGTAAAGTTTGGACGTAAAATCAGTGAGATCCGTAGGGAATTTCGCTATTCTGGCGACCGTGGCCGGAAAACCCACCGGAGAAGACGACCGGACTATCGGGGGCTTCTTCGGGTTAGGATGAGATCGGGTCTGGGTCGGGTCGGGTTGAGATCCGACCGACCGCAATACAGGTACCAACACTGTGTCGTTTTGAATGTGAAATTAAAATCAATTGGGTTGTTTGGTTGCAGAGACAATAAATAGAGATGGGGTTTAGGGGTTAACCGAACCATGGATAGGGATAGGGAATTGGGTTATTGTATTCCGGTTCTTGAATGAAACTGAATCGTTTGGTTCAGAAGAAAGGCTGACCAGTTTAGGGTTTTGGGGTCTGAACCAACTGGTTCAGACCGCAGCTTATGGAATTTATGAACCGGCCCCAAATGTTTTGAAAAATTCCACTAAGGCCCAACAGGAAAATGTTAATTTTACAAAAATGCCCCTGACTCAAAAGTGGGTCAAACGAGGTCCAAATAGGGCAAATGAATAGTCAATTTTTATTATCTCGGATGCTCTGAGTCCAATGGTGAGGTCCGTTTCACGAGACGGAGTCCCGAAAAGTTACGACTTGTTAAAATGACCAAAATACCCCTGCTTCATAGGTGAGTCAAATGGACTCCGATTGAATTAAAGAACTAGTGAATTTTTATTATTCTGAACCTTCCGAATCTATTGGTAATGTCAAAATTATGAAAAGAGGTTCCGAGAACAACAGACATATAAAAGTCTAAATAAGTATTAGAAATACTGATCATAGCAAGGCATAGAATGGGTGAATAGAAATTATTCTAAAACGCATTTACTGATATATAGGGAACGCGACAGGAAAGAGGCAAACCACAGGAGACTGATTTAGGAGGAATGCATGATTAGAGGTAAGTAGATACCCTTTCTCTTCCATGTGGTGTTATCAAGCCAAGTTCATTCTTTTACTGCCAAACTTGTACTCCTGAGCGTATCTGATGTTATTGTCTCCACAACGTGATATTGTTCTATCTGGTGGACATTGATTTATTGTTGTACCATTGTTATCATGTTGAACCGTGTTTTGAAATGCCTATTGTTATGTTTCCATTGAATTGATGATATTCCATTTTTATATACTCCTATGGAATCATTTATGATCATGAAATGTTTATGTATACTGGATTTGTGCTCAGTCACAATATCCATCCGATGCTTTTAAATTCACTGAAGACCTTCGGGTCGAGTCCGTGAACGGACATATGGCCATACACTGGAATGCACTGAAGGGGGTAAACCGGGCCCCCAAGGACCGAGGGCATATCAAGCCCTGACACAGAACAAAAGCATCTCTTATACGATTGCTCAACTATAATTGTTGAATTACATTGTTCTTGTGATTATCTAGTATTGTGAGACATTCCTTTATTGATTTATTGTGATCAATTATAATGGCAGTACTTTCTTGTTATTGTATTATCGTCGAGAATTCCAGAACATTGTTATTCCATTCCTACTGATTACACATTGTGATCCTACTGTTCATTTGCCACTGTTCACATGTTAAGAGTTTCATGTTGATGTTATGTCCCTTACTCCTAATTGTACATTGTGTTCTATAGTTTATTGGCCCTTATGGCAACTGTTCCCATTGGCTATCATAGCATCTTATTTTTATGATTGGCTATCATATTCTTATTCTTGGATTCATATTCTTTTATGATCCTCGATACCAGTGTCGGAGATCTGTATTTACTTGCTGGGCTCTTGTAGCTCATTCCACCCTCCTCACCCCCATTTCAGGTACTGATGCCGCGAGACCCCGGTAGGAGTCTAAAGACGTAGAAGGACATTTGTGGAAATGCATCAGTTTATGTTTTAGTTCTCCCATGTATTCACCACCCTCGGGTGCTGGTCATGTTTGGTTCTTATTTTGTTTATGTAGAACCATATTATGTATTGGAAAGACTTCCGCTGATGTATTATTACTGATAAGACTTCCGCTGTTATTGTTTTGAGGTTTTAGTACTTTGCATATTAGTACTATGATACAGGAATGGAAAAAGTAGGGACGGCTTTCGGGTCGGCCCCGCGACACGAGATCCGCATAGGGTGGATTTCGGGTCGTGACAGCTTGGTATCAGAGCTATAGGTTCGATTGTGAGTCATGGGAGATAGGACTAGAAATAGAATGAATAGATGTAACTGACCTTCCTTATATAGAGTTTATACGATCCTTGATCATTCTCTTATTGATTGATTTGACAATTTACGGGTTATCTTTACTCGTTATCTTTATAGACATGGTTATCACAAGGAATACATCGATAGTTATGAATTACATAGATCACATAGAGTTAGAATCAATAGATAGAATTGAAGTTTCTATGATATAGATTTCATGTGAACATTGATTATTATTTTGAGCATTGATGGTTATCTTATAGACAAGGTTAACAAAAAAGAATATCTCAATAGATTATATTGACTCGATTAGACCATAGACGAGTAGACTTTTATGGACATACTTATCTAACACTTATGGTTTAGAGCAATGGTGTGTACTAGGAATATTGGGATAAGGAAGGATCAATTAGACTGAATTGAGCGCCTTATAGAAGAGATTCTCAAATCTCTGCCTCAAGCTCACCCCAACAGACAACTATGGACATTGAAATAGTGGGCACTGTTAAGGATCACCCCGCAGGGTGAACAAGGAACTGTCCTCGGAAAGCTAAGGCTACGAACAGTGCCACACCTACGTCACCAGTCTTGTTGGTGTCAAGGAAAGATTAAACTACTACCCAGATAGCCACAGGCACCCTTCCAATTATTTCTAACATGTTTAGATCTTAAGAGATCCTTACACACTTGATTGTGTTTCCATGTAATTGCCGAACTGAACTTAGTAATTGAACATTGGATGATTGATTTACTGATTCTATTACATCTGGAAGGTTATTATTGGAGAATGTTAGACAGAGAAACACGAGAACTTTAACGGTTACTTTGAGGATTATTGTTTAGAAATATTGAGCATAGAACACGAGATACGGAGCAAAATCACGAGTATTATCAACAAGTGACCTATACTTGGAAGTTAGGTCTAGTGATGTAGAAGAAATCGAGACCGAAGATTAGGAGTGAATATAAATTATGAAAATGGCTAACGGTGATTGTAAACGGTTAAAAGAGAAAATGTGGAAAATTGACAGTCACTGATGTGCTATCAGGACCTCTGTTACCGGTGAGGAACGGCAGCCTTATCATTTAACTAGGGTAACTGAGAAACACACAGTGCTACCTTACCCAATCTGGATACTACGAATCCTTTATGATACTGTTAGAACGACGTATACCCCAGAGAACTTGAGGATTAGAATGCTACAATATCACTACATCTATCCTACCAAACCTAGTGATGCTAGGCAATGATTGGAGCATTAAGTCAAATTCTTAGGCTCAGCTGGTATTAAAAGATTTGGTGTTGAAACAGTTTTGTAATAGTGGTTCATAGGAGATGAGATTGATACACCGGTATTACTAATGCCAAATAGAGTAAATCCTAACATGATAGATAGACTTGTATGTGAATTCTGACCATTGATCTTTTACAGCAAATTGGGAGAGGATTAGGCTACTGTACTAGTAGTCGCAGGTATTATTTACAGTTGTTTACAAATGCTCAATATTGTTAAATATTACTCTACATACTGATTTATAATTTCAACATTTACTGCTAGCCGAACATAGAGACAGAACTCTTAGGTTATATGTTAACTGTTCAGGGATGATGAGTGATGATAGATGTTATGCATGAAATAAGTAGAGTATGTAACATAGATATATGAGTGTTAGATTGACATATTATTCACTTGTAAAATTAAAAGACATTGATGAGCCAAGTGATTTCATAATTAATAAATTTCAGGGAATAATGATAGAATAAATATAAGATTTATAATCTTTAAAATGAATTACACACTGTTATAGATAGGAATGATTATTGGATAGACGAGATTGAATAAATGTCAACTCTTGAAAGAGTCATTATCACTGGATACTATACACTGGGGAATCATTAGAAATGAACAATATACATAGAATATAGGAGGTACAGATCATAAGTGTATAGTTTAACTGATCCAAGAAAGAACTTGGTGTATTGAAACACATTAAATGAATTGGGGCTGTCCAAAGACAAAAGCAAGTTAAGATATTAAAAGTCAACTAGTCTTGGAAAACGACTACATATTAAAAAAAAAAAAAAAAATTGATGATTATTGACTAGTGACCCTTAAGGATAGCAGTGTACTTAAGGATAAGTGATGAGAATTCTTGAGATTCGACATTGACAATACTGAAGGAGGTTTTGATAACTGATATAGACAGAGAAGTGAAACTTGAGTAGGAAATAGTAGTCATACTTAAAAGAAATTGGAGGGAATCATAGCAATAATGAAATAAATAATCCGTAATGATTATTTGTCTTATGAAGGTACATAATGAATATCCATTGGGTTACTATTTGATGATTGTTATATATATATAAGGGAACTTAAGGGGGTAAGTACAGGGGAGTTGATATTCTAAATAAATTGATGACGTACCGGGAAATATGAAGAGTCTTGAGTAGGATATAGATAGATCAATGAGGTTTCAATGGGAGATAGCAGTTAAACTTGGAAGGAATCATAGTAATATTGGATCTAGAAATCCTTAAGATTGTTTCATCTTATGGAAACATGTACTGGATATTTATTGAGTTATGGTTGATGATTGTTCTGTACGGAGGGAGCCTTAAGAATTAAATTACTATATCTAGTCTACAGACTTGATGTTTATGGTAGGACGATCGATCTATATTACAAGAGTTATTGAGAATTGAAATTCTACGTACGGATTAGGAACTTGTTGGTTTTTATACAGTGAGAATCTGTGAGAATTAAATTATGTTTCATAATAAACGAGGGAAACGATTAGTGCTCATTGAGGGATGGAATGTAATATAGAATTGGAAACATGACGCTTTGAAAGTAGTGAATTTGACAGTAATATCTAAATGAAATGAAAATACCTTGAAAAGGTAATAAATTAATTGTGATATCTAGATAGAGGAATGACACCTTGAAAGGTGATACAGGTGATGAGTAACAGTTAATCAAAATACATTATTGGAAAATGATACTTTTAGGGTTACTTATGATTGGTCTATCTTCTATGTTATGTTACACATTTAATGTGTTTCCATATGTTACTAACTGAATGTAGAAACTGAACGCCTAGACCATTGACTCATTGCTTATGTGACCGTCAAGAGAACTATCATTGAAACGTGTTAGATACAGGACATGTGAAATATAGACTAGGAATACAAATACTCTTACATAGCTAACTTGAGGTCAAGGAACGATTAATAGAATAACAGATTGATTGTAGAGGAAATGATACATAGAAGCCGATGTGAACCCTATGAGTTCCACATAATATCATTTCAAATGGCATATATACCCTAGATATATTAGTAGACTGAATGGATAGAGTTTTGTCAAGCTACGTTTAGAAATTTTAAAAAATTTCCTTCATCAAAAGATATCTTAAATTACAGAAGCCGAAAAGAATCATAAGAAGGAAATTGTGTTTCATGGGAAGGTTTCGAAGCATATGTGGAATTATAAAGAGGGTAGTACAGTTACAAATGTGACAGTAAGACTTGATCTGATGTGACTGTAAAACTTGATCTAATGTGACAGTAAAACTTGATTTGATGTGACTGTAAAACTTGATCTAACGTGACAGTAAAACTTGATTCTCAGCAGAAAAATCTTTATCTAGTTCATGTAACAGCCTATTTAAGATATATCATGATGTTAAAGGAACCACGAAAACCACCGAGTTAGAACCGTTAAGTTTGGGGACAAACTTATTTTTAAGGGGGTAAGAATGTAATATCCCGACCCGGGATATAGCATGTGCACCGGGCTGGACCGGGCTATAAATGTAATCCCGAATTATAAGCCGTGAAATGACATAAATAAAAGTGGATGCGTAATAGACTGTATTGTTTAATTACGATGCATAGGTACGAGAGGCAAATAGTCACGGGTGTCCGGGTGCCGTTGCACCGGAAGCCGAGTTTATTGAAAAACGTGCAAGTGAATGTCGACGCATAAATTTTTATTGTAAATCTAAATGATTATGAATATCATATATATATATATATATATACGGTTGGATGATATATATATATATATTGTAATACAATATAATTAGATGAAAGGAAATAAAATGGAAAGAAAGGAAATCAAATTGAAAGAAATGAACTGCACGTGGGTCAGGTGTGGTGGCAACATGCGGTGCATGTGTGTGTTAGGTGGCAAGGCCACCGATTGAAAATCAGTCAAGAGAAAGCTATGTGTGTGAGGTGTCTTGTGTGCATGAGTGTGCTGCCACCGTGGCTACAAGTGGCAAGGGCCACCGACTGGGGGGTCGGTTAAGGGAAGAAAGGAAGAGAGAGTTAGACAGAGATTGAAGATGTGAGAGAAACTGAATCGCAAGGAAGAAAGAAGTGGGAATAGAGAGAGAAAGAAAGAAAATGAATTTTTGGAAAAAGGGTTGAGAGAACCTACAAACAGGTATATTCCTGATTTAAATTATATTCATTTATATTGTTAATAGGTGTCGTTACTGTTAGAGTTGATGAGAATCCAAAATAGAAAAGAAAAACAAGAAAAACCAAAACTGGGTTTCGGTTAGAAATGGTGACTTAAAATAGGTGAACCCAAGTGGAAAATTGAACCATAATATGGATAGGAAACGTCTCTAGGGACCCAACGCACTTCGAATTAGCTTAAATGGTCAAGAAATGGCCATTCTGTGGCCAGTTATTCCCTCACCGGTGCAACGCCGGAAACTGGGAATGGGTGCGTGAAACCGGTGATGTTGGAGGTTAAAATCAGTCCTAACATGTTCCTTATAATCCTAGAATTCATTGGGAAGAAAAACAGTAAAGTTTGGACGTAAAATCAGTGAGATCCATAGGGAATTTCGCTATTCCGGCGACCGTGGCCGGAAAAACCACTGGAGAAGACGACCGGACTATCGGGGGCTTCTTCGGGTTAGGATGAGATCGGGTCTGGGTCGGGTCGGGTTGAGATCCGACCGACCGCAATACAGGTACCAACACTGTGTCATTTTGAATGTGAAATTAAAATCAATTGGGCTGTTTGGTTGCAGAGACAATAAATAGAGATGGGGTTTAGGGGTGAACCGAACCATGGATAGGGATAGGGAATTGGGTTATTGTATTCCGGTTCTTGAATGAAACTGAACTGTTTGGTTCAGAAGAAAGGCTGACCGGTTTAGGCTTTTGGGGTCTGAACCAACTGGTTCAGACCGCAGCTTATGGAATTTATGAACCGGCCCCAAATGTTTTGAAAAATTCCACTAAGGCCCAACAGGAAAATGTTAATTTTACAAAAATGCCCCTGACTCAAAAGTGGGTCAAACGAGGTCCAAATAGGGCAAATGAATAGTCAATTTTTATTATCTCGGATGCTCTGAGTCCAATGGTGAGGTCCGTTTCATGAGACGGAGTCCCAAAAAGTTACGACTTGTAAAAATGACCAAAATACCCCTGCTTCATAGGTGAGTCAAATGGACTCCGATTGAATTAAAGAACTAGTGAATTTTTATTATTCTGAACCTTCCGAATCTATTGGTAATGTCAAAATTATGAAAAGAGGTTCCGAGAACAACAGACATATAAAAGTCTAAATAAGTATTAGAAATACTGATCATAGCAAGGCATAGAATGGGTGAATAGAAATTATTCTAAAACGCATTTACTGATATATAGGGAACGCGACAGGAAAGAGGCAAACCACAGGAGACTGATTTAGGAGGAATGCATGATTAGAGGTAAGTAGATACCCTTTCTCTTCCATGTGGTGTTATCAAGCCAAGTTCATTCTTTTACTGCCAAACTTGTACTCCTGAGCGTATCTGATGTTATTGTCTCCACAACGTGATATTGTTCTATCTGGTGGACATTGATTTATTGTTGTACCATTGTTATCATGTTGAACCGTGTTTTGAAATGCCTATTGTTATGTTTCCATTGAATTGATGATATTCCATTTTTATATACTCCTATGGAATCATTTATGATCATGAAATGTTTATGTATACTGGATTTGTGCTCAGTCACAATATCCATCCGATGCTTTTAAATTCACTGAAGACCTTCGGGTCGAGTCCGTGAACGGACATATGGCCATACACTGGAATGCACTGAAGGGGGTAAACCGGGCCCCCAAGGACCGAGGGCATATCAAGCCCTGACACAGAACAAAAGCATCTCTTATACGATTGCTCAACTATAATTGTTGAATTACATTGTTCTTGTGATTATCTAGTATTGTGAGACATTCCTTTATTGATTTATTGTGATCAATTATAATGGCAGTACTTTCTTGTTATTGTATTATCGTCGAGAATTCCAGAACATTGTTATTCCATTCCTACTGATTACACATTGTGATCCTACTGTTCATTTGCCACTGTTCACATGTTAAGAGTTTCATGTTGATGTTATGTCCCTTACTCCTAATTGTACATTGTGTTCTATTGTTTATTGGCCCTTATGGCAACTGTTCCCATTGGCTATCATAGCATCTTATTTTTATGATTGGCTATCATATTCTTATTCTTGGATTCATATTCTTTTATGATCCTCGATACCAGTGTCGGAGATCTGTATTTACTTGCTGGGCTCTTGTAGCTCATTCCACCCTCCTCACCCCTATTTCAGGTACTGATGCCGCGAGACCCCGGTAGGAGTCTAAAGACGTAGAAGGACATTTGAGGAAATGCATCAGTTTATGTTTTAGTTCTCCCATGTATTCACCACCCTCGGGTGCTGGTCATGTTTGGTTCTTATTTTGTTTATGTAGAACCATATTATGTATTGTAAAGACTTCCGCTGATGTATTATTACTGATAAGACTTCCGCTGTTATTGTTTTGAGGTTTTAGTACTTTGCATATTAGTACTATGATACAGGAATGGAAAAAGTAGGGACGGCTTTCGGGTCGGCCCCGCGACACGAGATCCGCATAGGGTGGATTTCGGGTCGTCACAATAGTAGCCGGCTAGTCCCATGAAGCTACGGACTTTCTTGACACTGGTTGGCCAGGGCCGACTCACAATGGCTTCAATCTTTTGTGAATCCATTGAAATCCCTTCCTTAGAAACCATATGCCCCAAAAATGATATGCTGGGAAGCCAGAACTCGCATTTCTTCAACTTTACGAACAACTTATGCTCCCTCAACTTCTGCAAAACTTTTCTTAGATGTACCTCATGATCTTTTGGGCTCTTAGAATAAACTAAGATATCATCAATAAACACAATCACAAAGTCATCCAAGTACGGCTTGAAGAACCTATTTATCAGGTCCATGAATACGGCTAGGGCATTTATCACCCCAAATGGCATCACAAGGAACTCATAGTGTCCATATCGGGTCTTGAATGCCATTTTCTACATATCATATGGCTTAACCTTAAGATGGTGATACCCCAATCTCAAGTCTATCATGGAAAACGTATGTGCCCCTTTTAGCTGATCGAACAAGTCATCTACCCTTGGCAGTGGGTACTTGTTCTTGATGGTGACCTTGTTGAGCTCGCGATAATCAACACACAATTGCATGGTCCCATCTTTCATTTTGACAAACAGTACTGGGGCACCCCATGGCGACGAGCTAGGCCGTATAAATCTTTTGTCAAGTAATTCTTGCAGTTGTAGCTTTAATTCATTCAACTCAGTCGGCACCATTCTATATGGGGTTTTGGTTATTGGTGTTGTACTGGGAATCACATCAACATAGAACTCGATCTCTCGGTCAATGGGCATGTTAGATAGGTCATCTAGAAATACGTTAGGGAACTCTCGAGCAACTGGAATCTGATTAAGGATGGGCTCTTGTGAACGAGTATCAATGACACTGTACAAAACCCCATGACATCCCTTTCTGAGCAAATGTTTGGCCTGGATTGAAGAAACAAAATAAGGCAGAGAGGCCATGTCACATCCCGAACCCCACCCTACGCGGATGTCGAGGACGTGATGCCAGTTAGCCGCCACGCGACCAACCGAAGGCAATTTCTGAACTTTCTAGTGAATTGCACTCCGACTGTAGGGTCAGATGCAGCGGAATTTAAAACTTTTTTTTTTTTTGTGTCAAGGGAATGCAACTCATGTAATCACCGTAAGGTTATGTACCACAGAGCCAGTCTAAAATCCAACAGCTAACAATTTTAACCTCAGAGCATACCTATAATCTGACATATAACAACAGAGCAGAACTATAATCTCTAGAGTACCGTTTAAATCCATGAGCCATATCTATGTTCAGTACATATCAGTCAAGTCAGTCGTATTACATCACTCACCTGATTAAACAGATTCAATCCTCAGTAATCCAGTCTCCACAGATCAGTGCCATCAGATCCAACAGATATTGTTCCTGAAAAATGTTAGGGAATGGGGTGAGCTTCGAAAAGCCCAATGAGTAACACAGGTTCCCTGTCATGGGTTTCAAACCATTGTTGTTTGCAAAGCACAAGGGTAGTTCAGTTGTTTCTAAAATAGCAGTTTTATGAATCTACTTTAAATGCAGTTTCAGTAGAATAAAGCAGAACTGAACAAAATAAAACAATAGATCGGGACAGACAGAACATAACAGACCATATCAAGTATAACCGTACAGAACAGAACACAACAGGTCAGGACGAAGCAGAACCGAGCAGAGCAGGACATAACAAATCAGAACAGGATGAAACAAAGCACAACAAATCAGAACAGAATAGTAAATGATGCCATTATATCAATCAGAGACAAACAGGTCAGAATAGAACGGGTCAGAATAAAACATAATAGAACGGAACGGAACAGAACATAACAAGTCATAACCGAACAGAACGGAATAAAACTTGACAAATCAGAATAAAACAAAACGGAACATAACAGAATGGAGCGGAATCAATATGTCAACCAGAGATACAGGTATATCATCAACGGAACGAAACAAGACAGAACTAAGTGGAAACAGTATATCAATCAAGGATACAAGTATATCATCAACGGAACGAAACGAATCAATATCAATCAGGACGAGTCATATCAGAACTGAACATGACGGAACAAAATGAAACAATATCAATCAGGACAAGTCATATCGGAACTGAACATGACGGAACAAAACGAAACAATACATCAATCAGATTAACACATATCGAAACTGAACATGTCAGAACAAAACGGAACAATACGTCTATCAGAACAAGACATATCGGAATTGAACAGGACGGAACAAACTGGTACAATATCAATCAGGACGGATCAGGACGGAACAGATCAAACATAACAAATCAGGACGGATCAGGACGGAACAGATCAGACAGATCAAATCAGGACGGATCAGGACGGAACAGATCAGACATAACAAATCAGGACGGATCAGGACGGAACAGATCAGACAGATCAAATCAGGACGGATCAGGACGGAACAGATCAGACACAACAAATCAGGACGGAACAGATCAGACAGATCAAATCAAGACGGATCAGGACGGAACAGATCAGACAGATCAAACAGAACAGGTCAGGACAAAACAGATCAAACAGAACAGGTCAGACAGATCAAACAGAACGGGTCAGACAGATCAAACAGAACGGGTCAGACAGATCAACAGAACAGGTCAGACAGATCAAACAGAACGGATCAGACAGATCAACAGAACAGGTTAGACAGATCAAACAGAACGGGTCAGACAGATCAACAGAACAGGTCAGGACAGATCAGACAGAACGGGTCAGACAGATCAAACAGAACGGGTCAGGACAGATCAACAGAACAGATCAGAACAGATTAGACATAACAGTTAGTTAAACACGTTCATTTGAAACGGTATTTAAAAACAGGAGTACAGTTAAAACATCAGAGTGACAGAACAGATCAGTTAAAACATCAGAGTAACAGAACAGATCAGTTAAAACATCAGAGTAACAGAACAGATCAGTGATGAGTAGAGCAGAACAGTATAACAGAATAAACAGTACAGTATGCACAGATTAAACAGTGTAGTATGCTCATATAGTGCTCAAGACTGAGATGGTACCAAGAATCAGTTGTTCTTTTCAGAACCAGTTAAAAAAACAGCGGTTTCTTTCAGTACAGAGCAGAGAGACCAGACAGAGTAAAAATCATGCATTAAGTAAAAGCATGAAATCAGTGAATCGGACAGAATAGTACAGTACAGTATTTTTAAAATACAGTAACTAGGCAGTGTACTTATACACCAAGTCAGGAGTCAAGGTTACTCACAACTGTTACAGTCATCTCCTTGCATAAACAATCTGATAACCTCCAAGTACGTCAGGCATCACCATGTATATCCTGAACAATCATCATCAATCACAGACAGATCAGAATTTATTCATTCAGGTCTTATTCGTCATCTTAGGTGTCTATCGGATTACCTAACATAACCTAGTAGCCTATCGCCCTCTCATCGGGTTTCATCCGGGGCTATTTTATTCTTAAATTAGGCTTAGCAGTCATCAGGATTATAACCTAAGTCATTGGACTTCAATCGTTATCAGTCAGTTACTTATTCAGTCTTAGGGGCAAAACGGTCATTTGTCCCTTTTGCCTCGGACCCCTATTAAGGTCTTCAGAATGGTCTTTATATCTTAAATATAAAGTCATACGTCTTTTAGACTCCAATCAGTATCAGTTAGGTTCTTATTTTAACGATAGGGGCAAAATGGTAATTTTGCCATTCTTGTCCTGGACCCAGTCGTGGTCCTCGGAATATCCCATATATTCTATATATGAAGTTCTAAGTCTTTTAGACTTAAATTGCTATCAATTAGGTGCTTATTTAGCCTTAGGGGTAAAATGGAAATTTTGCCATTCTTATCCCGGACCTTATCATGGTCCTCAGAATGTCCCAAATATCTTGTACATAATTTTTCTAAGTCCTTTGGACTTCGTTTGGTATCCGCTTTTGGTCATCGGGACACATCGGTCATTTCTCATTTACGCATTGACTGTCTCGGAGTCTTATTTAGCCCTTCAGTGTTCATAATTATCCCTATGATAATTTATCAGATCAGTTTGACCTTTATTTGACCTCTACTTTGCACTTATTGTGCTCAGGGGTATTTTGGTCATTTTACATTTTGTAAGATTCTGACTCCGAATCATCGTTTAATCATGTTTACAGTTTCACCAGTATCTGGGCTTCTATTGGTATTAATTTCATCCCAATCGGACTTCATTTGGGCTTCGTATAGTATCAGGGGTATTTTGGTAATTTCACGTGTCATATTTTTCGGCACGTCAGTTCATAAAATGGACCTCACCATTGGGTCCAGAGTGTTCGACAAAATTAAGTTGGACTATCTGTTATGTTCAATTGACCCTAGGAAGCATCAGGGGCAGTATGGTCATTTACACTTTATGTGTCTGTATTGTTCGGGACTTCAGTTCGTTAAACGGACCTCACCGTTGAGTCCAGAATGCCCGACATAGTCAAAATAGGCTATCTTTTATTTTTTAGTTGGGTTCGGGTACCATCAAGGGCAGTACAGTAATTTACACCTACGTGTCTGTATTTTTCGGTACATAATTTCCCAATTTGGACTGTACCATTGAGTCCAGAATGGTTGAAATAGTGAAAATACACTATTTATTTGCTTTATTTGGACTCCGTTTGACATGATTAATGTCCAGGGGTAAAATCGAAATTTTACCTATTTAATAAAATAATAAAATAATTAATTTATTATTTAATTAATTTTTCAGGGGCTTGATTGCAAAAAATTTCAGAAATCAGGGCCACTGTGCACTATTCAGAACTATCAGGGGTAATTCCGTAATTTTCAGAAACATTTGGGGGGTTAAATATAAATTCAGAAAATTAGGGTTCAGACCAGAGGGTTCAAGGGTTCAGAAATTAAACCGGTCCAAAACTCAGAAAACCAACCGGTTCAGTTACTTTCAAAAAACCGGAATGAGATACTCTAGTTATCCCCAATTTCTTTCTTATTCTCGGTTTGGATAGGCCCCAAATCAATTTCCCTAATTTCAGATTTATTAACCATGCGCCCAAACAGTCCGAATTTAATTTTTTTTAAAACACATCAGTTTAGCCAAACGGTGCCGTTCCATTAAAACGGTGGCACGGTCGTTGGCCGACACGTGTCTGGGCCAACTCAGTATGACTCGGCCAACTCGGCCGAGTCGACTCCGTCTTCCCCATCGAATGCCCCACTGTTGCCCTAATTTGCAGGTTCGGTTTTTCTCAATTTCGTGCTATTTCAAGCACGGTTTTCAACATGTTTTGGTCCCAAATTGTTCTTAGAGGCTAGAGCAACAACTTGGCATCGATCTTGAGCTTCGAATCCAAGGATTAAGCTCGGTAGAACCGATTATTGCGCAGAATTTCAGTTCGGCCGTGTGGCCTTGTTTCTCAACCAAATTGCACAATTCTTGGCTTGTTGTGACCCTTAGTATAGGGGCTTCAATTCCCCATTTATAAATTTCAGTTTAAGAGCCTATTTTCGAGTTTGGGTTCCATGGCCGAAAGCAATAGCTTCGGTTTTGAGGGCTTATACTCAAGTGTTGGGGTCGCGGTTGGTGATATTTGAAACCCTCTCAGTGTCTAGATCAGTTCTAGACCATCAAAACTCAGTTCGGTTGAGGTCATTTCAGACCTGCTACAGGGAGCTCCATCCATGGCGGTTGGGTCACGGTTTGGGGTCTCGAGCCCCATTCGAGCCTCCCAGTTGATTCAGAATCGTTCTAAGGCCTCACAGGAACTCATTTATACAGTTTAAATGGATTAAAACTATCAGAACAGTATGTCAAATTTTAACAGAAAATTTTTTCAATTTAAAGAGAAGTATACCTTGGTTCAGGCCATTGTTCCTCCCTCCCATAGCTCAGTTCAGACCTTGGAACCTCAGGTGTGCCCCAGTCCCAGTCGTGCAGCACACAGCCCCCTCAGTTCCTCCTTTGTCCTTTGGTGCATCCCCATGGAGGTACACACACCATGGATACACATGCAGCCTTCCCATGGCAGCCCTCTCCCACTCACTCTCTTTAGCAGATCTCATGCACCCATTTCTGATTTCTCCCTCCTCCAATACACATATGGAGACTTGTAATGCAATACATCTCCCAACCTCATGATAATTCTGCATGTATTTTGGTTGGAGGAGAGGTCATCATGGCTGAAGTAGGGTGATGATGAGCTAGGGAGCATAGGGGTGCTGCAAGGGTGTGGTGTTGCATGGATGGCCATTGGCCAGTTTTGGTGGCAGATTAGGATAATTCAGTATTATATACATTTCTGTTGTATATATGGACACAAAGATAATAGTAGCCCAGTTGGTAATTTTTTTGGATGAGGTTTCTTTTCACCCAAAGGTCAAGGGTTCAATTCCCTTGGCCTCCCATTTGGCCATTTTTCCCATATTTTCGGTTAAGGCCACGTTTGGTTGCACAGTAATTCAATTTTTCATGTTTGCTACATAACTTTCATTCCGTAGCTCCTTTTTCGATGCGGTTTCTTCCGAGAGCTTCATAATTCAGTTCGCTTCAGTGTCAGAGGTTCCATGTCATTTATTAATCATTCGGGATTCCCCGGGTTAGCTAATTCGGGTTCTGTTGGTGTTAAAACGGCATTATTTTATCGATTTAACCAGTAATTGGGTTTGGGTATCATACCCTTTTCCCCCAGACATATTTGATTATTTAATCGGTCCATGGCGACCGTCGGGATCATAATTAATTCCCTGATCAATCTATAAGCCGGTATTAATTAATAATTAATAACTAATTATTAATTACGCAAAGTCGGGGTGTTACAGGCCATCCCTGTCCCTTCGAACATGATGTTTGGTAGTCCTGGACTCTGTATTAGAACTTTCTTGGCTACACAGTCGATAGTGGCATGATTTGCGGTTAGCTAATCCATGCCAAGTATCACATCAAATCTGCAAATCTCCAAGGATATTAGGTTGGCCACTAACTGAGTTCCTATGATCTCCACTTCACATGATTTATGCATTATGGTTCCCAATAGTGATTTCCCTGAAGGGATTGTGACAGTCAGTAAATAACCTAGAGGCTCAGCTTTTGTGTTCAACTTGGCAGAAAATTTGGATGATATGAATGAATGTGTAGAGCCAGTATCAAACAAAACATGAGTAGGCTGATAACAAACGGAAAGAGTACTTGCGACCACTGAAGTGATAACCTGAACATCTCTGGGTGTGATTGAGAAAACCTTTCTGGCAAATTGTTGTTCGTTCCTTGCTTCGTCGTTGCGAGTCTAGGGCCTGGCTACAGTTGTAGGTGCAGTAGGTATGGTGCCTCTCCTTGGCAGATTGTCCTTGGGGCAGTCCTTCACAAAATGTCCAGCCTTGCCACAACGGTAGCAAACTTGGTGTCCTTGCAGCACAGCCCTTTGTGGGGCTTCCCGTAGGTGGAGCACTTGGTTACGTTCCTACTGTGTTGATTGGTCCTTCCATTGGCTTGGTCCAGGCCCTGAGTCGTGTTGTCACGACCCGAAACCCACCTTGTGCGGATCTCGTATCGTGACCGCCACCCTTCAGCCTCGGGGGCCTTAGGGCGAGGCTCACATAAGCAACAGTATCGGACGGTGGTGCGGCCTGTGTTTGAGGAAGCGTGAAAAACTTTTTCTTTTATTTTCTTATTTTAAATTTACGCACATCCGCCCGGCACTGCCGCTCTTCCGAACGGTACACATGATTATACATTCAGAGCCTAATAAAAACTCTAAGGTCTTTATACATAATACATATCCAGTTGTCCCTCAGGACTTAGTTACATAACAATCTAACATTTACTAAAATCAAGAGTGACAAACTACAATTCCATTATACATCCCTTGAACTGCTAATACAAAAGTGACCAACATATAGTTCTACTACTTCATGCTAACCCTATAACAACTTCCTATGCCCTTCCTCAAAATGGGCAAGGCTTTCACCGTCTTCATCACAAAATAGGGTCAGGATTATTTCTGTTACCTGAAAGGGGGTCGGATAAAAATCCAGGTAGGCTAATCTAAGCTTGTGAGTAATTCCAGCATTTGTCATAGGTTTTCAATTGGTAGTGGTTAGTATAAGAGATTTATAAAACAATCACTACCAATTGCTCGTATATTTCGAACACAGAATATATGCATTCTTTAAAATAGATAACTTGAAACATTTAAAATATTCAAGCTAAACATGTACTTCTTCAAATAGAGTATATAAACTTCAAAACATGTAGATATGCATAGTGAAAATTAAGGTAAAACTTGCTTCCATTTTCAACATAACATCTTATCACTTTCATTAGTGGAATTCGTTTCGAACCAGACTCCTATTTTACTTTTCATGGAGATATCTCATGTCTAAGGGATTAGATCCTGCTGCCTGGCATTTTTTCATGTCGTAGTTGAGTTCCGAAGGAAACCCAATGAAATTCGTGGTGCTTATGCACAGTTTTTCTTGCATTACCAATAGCAACAGGAGGTATAAAACACTTACAATAGATGCTATTTAAAAGCATTAAAACATGGCCTCCTTGTAGTTGCTTTCAAATACATTTAACACATGACTTCATCAAATAGATGCTTTTATGAGCATTCATAACATAATGTTCATGACTTCATGATAAAATCTTCAAATACTTGGAATATGCAAATTCAGAATACTTAAAAAGATTTGGCATTTTAAACTTAGACATGCTGAAACATATTTTAAAGAAAACTATAGTACAAACCCTTAACTGAGCATGTCACAATAGGGTTCATAAGAACAAAATATTTTTAAAACAGAAAACATGTGATACTGAATTTGATATTCAAATACTTCAGATATTTTGAACTTAAAATTTCTTCAAATTCATGGAGTTAAATCTCGACTTCAAATACAGGGTTACTCACACTGTCCTTAGGGTTAGTGCTAATAATGCGCTTTCCCACTTCCCTTATAGTTCCTAAGAACAATTCATAAATAGTCTCATTAACTTCATATTCATTGCAATATTACCTATTGATGCTTCTTAACTTATGCCTAGATCGTATTAAATCCTAAAACTGATTTATGAACATTTCATAAATTTCGTATGTACTTAATTTAACTCGAAATCTTAACTTACGACACAATTTAATGTGTTAGGAATTATATTCCATTTCAATTTATACTCTTCTGGTAGCTCTATTATTTTTAAGTTTGATTTATTTACTTCACATATTTACAGGTCATGTCCTTTCGTACCTTATTTCAAAATGCGGACCTCACTATTGAGCCCACAACGTCAGAAAACAGTTTCGATCTATAGTTACATGAATTTATGATATTCATCAAATTTTATATCTCTTTATTATAAGTACTTCTTTTGGTCAAACAGACTTTACCATTGAGTCCGGAACATCGAAGAAAGTCAATTTAGACCCTCTCGGACTTTCATTTGGCTTTAGGGGCACGGGGTAATTCAGTCATTTTACATTTTTACGTCTTCATTTTTCGGGGTCCTGTCTCGCGACACAGACCTCACCATTGGTCTTAAAAGGTCCAAGATAGTAAAAATACACTAATAACTTAGTTAAATTTGGACATTAGACCATTTTGTCATTATTTAATCTAATTAATTTAATTTAATTTATTTAATATAATTTATGTATAATATATATATATATATATTCGTGGGTTAAATGGACACGGGATTGTCTTGTCCAAATGGTAAAGAAGAGGGGTTGGGTCTGAGGGGTTTCGTGTTCGAGTCCCAAGGGCTTGCGGCCCCTTATTTTTTTCTGATTTTTCTTGACCTAAACGGTGTATAAAGCCCTAAAACTGGGATAAGATATCCTATTCTTGTACAATGTTATTTAATTTGGGCCTAAGATGTGTAGCTAAATAGGCCCAATTAGGTTTTTAAATTTTAAAACAGTTCCTAATAAAACGACGCAGTATTGGTTTTTCTTAAGGCCAAACGACGTCGCACCCTAGTCACTGTTCATCATCACCCTCGTTTTTCAGGCGAGGGTTTGGTAGGGTTCTGTCGCCTTCTCTAGGGACGACGACCTTTTTTCGGTTGATTTTCAACCTATTTTAAATGTCAATTTCTTCCTTTTCCTTCTAGATCATAGCCCCACACTTGGTTTTCCTCAAATCTCTTTTAAACTCTACGAATATGGAGTTTTTTAAAACTTCAGTCGACTGTATTTTCTTAATTTGTGCATAGTTATCCACTATTTTTACCTCTTTTCTTCACAAATCCTCTCCTGCATCATTGAGGATTAGTTCCTCATTGATTTATCAAGGTTCTAATCATAAAATTTCACAAACCCGATTATCATTCTCAACCTACAACTGCTTTGTTCTCGTTCAATTCTAAACCTTTTTCCCTAATTCTTTTTGTAAATTTTTACATTTTTCATGCTCTTCTAGGCTATCTATTTTAATCTATCATTCATGCTTTAATTTCATAAAACAGAATGTAAACTCACTCACCTATTTGAAGTTAACTCACGGTTTCCCTTCTGTTCTTCACTTCCTCCACTTCTGAATCCTTTCTTTCCTCTTCCTTCTAACGCCTTGCTCCTTTTCTTTTATGCTTTTTCCTTAAGCCTTAAGCATGTAGTGCACGCACCTATTTTTAAGCAGTTCCACCGCCCTCTCTCTCATCTGATCTTTCTTTCTCTCTATCACCTCATTGCCCCTTTCATTGACCTCTTCACTGCTCCAATTACTTCTTCCTTTTTCATTTCGGCTGAGCATCTTTCCATTTAATTCCTTGGTTGATATTTGTGATTTATATGTATATTATATATTTACGCACACTAACACACATGTAAACACACACATACTCAACCGATACTTTTCCCACACACTTTCACAATTTTGCACACACACACACACACCTTTTATAATTATAATTGTGTATATATATATATATTTGGTTATATATATACTCACAATACACACTCAATGTGTGTATTTGCTTGTGTAATTATACATATATAATTTTATGTATATTAATATATATATATATATATATATACTTGTGACACATAACATAATCATGAAATTGGAAATATATATTTTGGTATATTTCTTTACTCTCGATATTTTCGTGGTTAATTTTTAGACTACTGTTTAAAATCTCATAGTGCATGCCATATTACCCGATATTTTGGGTCAGGGTGCTATAAGTGTGATCCAACACCTATCTTGAAAGATGAGGATCCCTATCCTCTATTCCTGTTGCCACTAGATCTTTGGTTTCCTTTTCTCTTAGCATATTCCTCTACACTCTGCTGTTTGAGTTTTGCAGTCGCCATTATGTCATTGTAAGTAGTCAATCGTTGGGGCCTGATCCTGTCCTTGATGGCCCATCTCAACCCGCCTTCAAACTTTATGGCCTTCTAAATCTCAGTGTCGATGACATTTGGAGCAAATTTGGACAATTCGATAAATTTAGCCTCGTACTCCTCTACTGACATGCCACCTTGTTGTAGAACCATGAACTCGGCGATTCTCTGATCCCTGGCCTCTTGGGGAAAATATTTTCCATTAAAAACTTCTATAAAACGCTATAAGTTTATCCCAAGTTCCCTTGCCACTTCCAGCAACCACCATTTAAAAGCAGCTCTTTTGAACATATACGTGGCATAAGCCACCTTCTGTTCCTCAATACAAGTTATAAGTTAGTATTCAAAAGATCTGATTCATCTCAAGCAGCCAGTCTTCTGCCGCGGTGGGGCTTTTTTGTAATACCCTGACACGAGTTAGCACGTATATCGAGGTAAAACAGGTTGGGTAATGTACTATCAGAAGTAAACCGAGCTATTTGAGCTCTATATTATGATATCACATGTACTGTATGATTTTGGAATCTGAATGGGTTCGGTTATACGGTCAGTACCGGGCAACGCCCAAGCAACCCAGAAATCAGCCTTGTAATGCGTGCACACACGCATTTCCACGCATGTTGATTACGCCCAAAGAATAACGCGGTAGTTGTAGTGTAGCTTTGGGGTGTCGATTTCACAAGGAGACAAAATTAAAAGAATAATAGACAGAATTTCTGAAACTAAAGAAATATTAAACGATTAACGAGAAAATAAAAATATAAACAGTGATTTTGAATGCAAATAAAAATTAAACAAATTGACTAATGGACAAAGTACTCAAATTTAATGAACAGTGGAGCTTCGGGAATCCCTTGCACATATCTGGTATTTTAATTATTTTTAATTCATTGATAACTCAATTGAGAATTTAAATCCCAAAAATCTCAATCGGAAGATATAAAATTATGAACCAAAATTAAATTGAAAGTAACCCTTTGAAAAATCATTCATCACTTTTAAATCACTCAAATTATTATTCACATTGAGAAAACCTAACGACGACAATATACCCAACGAGCAATATTGCAGCAGAGAATTGAATCAATATAAATAACTAGTTGTTCCAAAAATAATCAAAACATTAATCCATTCAATAGAAAAAGCATGACTGAATCTATAAACAGACTGAATCCCTTTAATTATTCGGAGAATAAATTCCAATAATAAATTGCGAATGATCATCAAAGAATTTAATAAATAAAAACCACGTACAAGAATCAAAAATAAATTAAAATAACCATCTATGGTGCAAGTTCATCCCTAACCCCACTTGACAATTTAGTTACCCATGTACAGGATGGATAACATAAATTTCACGGAGAAAATAAACATGGAGTAGCTGGCGGCTAGGATTTTCTTTGCGCCACGCCGCACCTGTGGCTCTCTGTTCTGTTTCACTTTTTTGTTCCAGCCGTAGGACTCCTCTATTTAGGTTTGTTTTTCTTTTTATATTCAGCTTGCTCCTTTGCGCCCTAGCCCCCTTCAGCGCCTTGGGCCCTGCCGCACTCACCAGGCCGAGACTGCACCTCTTCCAATTCTTTAGCCGGGCCCCACTGTTTTCTTTAATTCAGCCTAGTCGTTTGCCTTTGAAACCCATCAGCGCCTGGGCCCTGCACGCATCAGCACCTCATTTCAAGCTTCTTGGACTTCCGCGTGGGCCCCACTGCATGCGCTTGAACCACACGTCCTCCTCTTCAGCTTTTCTCGTTTCTTTTTTTATTTTTTTTCCTTTTGCTCTGTTGGACGGTTTGGAGAGTCGGGCTCAAGTAAGTGCAATGTAACTGCCATTAAAACAAATTTAAATAAATAATATAAATAATAAAGCTCCAAAAATATTAAGTGTGAAGTAAAGCTACCAACTATCTCTCGCCAACAACCAATGCAATATTTGAGATTTAGAATATTATAAAATAATGCTCAAACCAATCTCACTGTAAATAGAAATTAAATAAAGTAAAACCAATTATATCCCACTATTTCTATTCACTTTCTAGCATTTTAATTTAATAATAGGACATTTAGAGTGCACTTTTGCGCACTCATCACATGCATATGTACATGTACACGTATAGATCATAAAATATTAGTGTATGTATATGTGCCCAGAATTTAGTAAATATGTATATATATATATGTATCAGATATGTATAAATCATGTATTTATACATGTGTATATATACAATATAGTATAGTGTATATATATATATATGTATTAGTATACAGGTGTAAGGAAAGAAATAAAGGAAAAGAAAAGAAGCAGCATGCCAAGGCATGCATGCAGTGTATGTGTGCTTGTGTGTGTTGGTAGTGTGTGTGTGTGTGTGTGTAATATAATATGTATATATATAACACAATATACAAGCAAACATTAAATTCAAAGTAAGGGAAAAAGAAAGAAAATAGAAAAATGTCAAAAAAGGATGGGAAGAGAGAGGAAAGAGGGAGAACTAAGAGTGAGATGGGACTTGGGCGGTAGAATTGTGAAGATAGTATCTATATATATATATATATGTGTGTGTGTGTGTGTGTGTATGTGTGTGAGTAAGAAAGAAAAGACTGAAAAGAAAAGCTAAGTGTAGAGGCTGTGTGTGTTGGGGAGAACCAAAAGTCGAAACAATAAGGAAACAGAAGAAGAAGAGAAAGGCTGCAATAAGAAAAATCAGAAATTATAAGTGAGTTGGTTCAGTTCTATTTTTTGAAATTTAAAGCATGATAATTAGATCTAATTGTTAGTTCTTATTAAGCATGAAATAAGGATTTGTTAGCAAGAAAAATCATTTAAAATGGTCAAGAACTGAGGAAGATATAGTTAGTTACAGGTTGTTAGAATAACACGGGTCCTTAATATTTTATGCAAGATATATTGTTTAAATGGCCTAGATGTGATCCTATAAGGTGCAGGAAATTATTTGAACAAGATTAGAGACAAAACAATGAGAAAATCATGAAGAAATGGGGGTCACTAGAAAATCGATTCCCATTGAAAACCTTCTCTTCAAGGGTTTTTGTTAACCTAAATAGAAAAATGGAAGTGGAAATGAAATTAACAATAAAAATAAAATAAAACTGCATTTAAAAATAAATGAAAAACGTTCGAAAAAGGGTCACCGTCGCCAGAGATGACGACGGAACCCTAGTGTTGCCCTACCGGAAAGTCGGGGAGACGATGAACAGTGTCTCCTCGAAGTGGCATCGTTTGATACTTAAATGAACCCAAACTGCGTCATCTAGGTCTAAATAGTTTTAAATTTAAAGGCAAATTGGGTTTGGTTGGTTACTCGATTTTGGGCCAAATTTAATAAACTGTGTATGAAGAGGATAGCCTATCCACAGATAAGCATCCTATACGTTGTTTGGCCCATAGAGAATAAAAAAAATGAAGGGGTCGCAGCCCCTGGGGTTCAAACGGCAGACCTCCCAAGACCCAAGACCCTAAACCCAACCATCAAACCCACGTGGATAGGCAAGCCCGTAGTTATTAATGTGGCTAAATATATATATATATATATAATATAAATATTCAAATAGAAAAAAAAAATAAAGGGGCGCAACCCCAAAAATCGAACCATAGACCTGTTAGGGGATAAGTTGAGACAGAACCAATTGGACAGGCAAGCTCGTGCTTCATGTTGCCCACAAATATATATATATATATATAATATAAATATGATATTAAATTAATTAATTTAAATATAGCAAAATAGCCCTAAGTCCAAATTAAACAAGTTATTAGTGTATTTTGACTATTTTGGACCTTCTAAGACCAATGGGGAGGTCCGTAACGTGAGACAGGGTCTCAAAATATAAAATACCAATAAAAGTGTAAAATGACCATTTTGCCCTTTTTAGCACGGATGTCCAAATTGAGTTCCGCGAAAGTCTAAACCGACTTTCTTCGATAGTCCAGACTCGATGATAGAGTTTATTTTAGTAAAAGAAAAACTTATTGTATAGAGGCATAAAATTTGATGAATAGCATAATTCAAGTAGCGATAGACTGAGACGTGTTTCATGATTTTAGAAACACGAAAGGGCAAAGAGAAGGCAGTCTAGATCATTATATTTTATAGACAGTAAGAGGTAAGCAAAATTTGATCTCTACATGTGTTACTTTCCAAGCCATGTCAATAGTTCTTGTACATATTGCTATTTGTATTCTATACATACCAGTGTTTATTTAGCCACATTGATATTGCCCTATCATATGGGAACCAGTTATTAATTTCTATATATATCTTGATCATGATTGTACACTTGTTCACAGATTTCTTTATGTACACTTGTACCTAGGGCCATGAGGGCCAGACAGTTTTACTCGAAGCAGTCTAGTAACCGTAGCCTCGAAAACTATTGTTACGTCAGATTGCCTAGAATCAGTTATGATTTCACTATACTCTTCGTGGAAGATAGCAGGATCCCAATATATTATTAGTATCAGATTTGTGCTCAGTCACACCTCCATCTGATGCTTATTATGACCTTCGGGTCAAGGCTCCACGGGAACACCAACTATGTCGCTATGTGAGGCATGGGACGTAGACTTACATTTTTAGCTTGGTGCATTAGGCACCCAGGGGGTAGCCGGGCACCACCAGTATCAGTGCATCTTAGATGTAGTTGATATCACTATCTTTTATTGTTGATATTCATAGCTTGATCATGTTATATTATTATTGAATGATCATGAGATTTTTACAGCTTTCAGTGCAGTGCTTACATTTGAAACTTGATATAGCTCATGACTGTAGCAGTATGACATTGTTAGCATAGCAGATTCAATTCCTTATCATTTGACTTCCATCATCTGATATTGAGTTATATATATTCATTGACTGGCTAGCATTCTTTTATACCCTTGTACACATGGCATAGTAAAGGACTACTTATTAAGTTTTCATAGCTCAGAACAGATACTACTTTTTGACTATTTCAGGCACAGATCTCAAGCACAGACCATAGAGCCTAAGAGCTAGGAGGTGGACATTCATTTTTGAAGTTACGGTGTAATACTTAGTATACACAGTCTTATAGCTTTCCCATGTTATCCACGTCTTGGGGATGAACAGTTGTATTAAAAAATTTTGTATTTCCCATTTTGAGAACATTAAATATATTACATGCAGCTTTTATTTATTTTATTGTTTAAGTCTTTCGCTATTTAGTTGTTGCATGTTAGTAGCACTGATTGTGTAGCAAGTTAAGGTGCCCAGTTCGGCACCCAGATTCCGGTCGGGGCATTGGCAATTCGAGATCCGCACAGGGTGGGTCTCGAGTCATGACACTTTTGTCCTATCAAAGGTAGGTGGTTTCAGATCTTGGAACCATTTCTAGGGATACGATTGGTCATGGTTGTCTCCTTGACGACCTTCACGATTTCTAAGATAATCCTGCCCTTGACCATTTCCATTTCCCTGGCGTCTGGGTAGAGCTTTCGCCACTCTCTCCAATATGCGTTCCACATTGTATAGGAGTAAAAAATTTGGCAGCATAATGAAATGACATTGTGACATGGCTGGGAATTAACACATGGTAGAGTTCGGGTTTTTACATACCTCAAAAATAACTTTTAGCTGTTCTATTAATTTAAATCTCATTTTCCTTCCCCTTGGAGGTTCCTATAAATTAGAAAGTTAATTGTTATTAACCCATCTCAATTATTTAGGTCGATGTTAATGTTCGTGATTTGTGTAACTCTCTCGGTATTATTTAGTATATTTTTAAGCTTGTTAAATTTTATACATTAGCCTTCAGAATATTTTATTTGGATAAACAGACTCCACCGTTGAGTCCAAAATGTCCAAGAAAATAAAACTAGGCCTTCGCGGCTTCTTATCTGGCTTCAGGTACTGCTAAGGGCAAAATGGTAATTTCATATTTTATGTGACTTAATTTTTCAGAATCCCGGTTCACAAAATGGATCTCACCACTAGGTCCAGAATGTCCGACATAGTCAAAATACACTACTTGTTTATTTTATTTAGATATCGAGATATTTTCCTATTTTTAAATTAATTAAATTAATCTAATGTTATTTTTATATAACATATAATATATCGGTTAACATTTGTTAAGTGTGACGGCAGTGGCTCAGTGGTCCTTGGGTTGGGTTTAGAGCTTTAGGCTTGCGCACGTCATGGGTTCAATTCGGCAAAACAGCAGGTTTCCTAGCCCAAACAGTGGACAACTGGGCCGAATTGGGATAGGATATCCCTAACCCAACAGTGAACACTAATTTAATTCCTTGCCCTCACAACCAAACAGACCTAGGTCTGTTTTAAATTTCAAAAACCAAACACCCAAAACGGCATCGTCCTACTTAAGTCATAGGCGTGATGGGTCGGGTCCCAACCCGAACCCAGATCCGACCCAACCCTCTGGTCATCTTCTTCCTCTCTTCCCTCGATTGTTGCCCTAGTTGCAACTGCTTTTTATTTTCAATTTTCGTGGAGTTTGAGAGATTAAATCTTTCTATTCTTAGCTCCAATGTGTTTTTGGATCACCATTATAAGTTTTAGCATTGGTTTGGAAGGCTGAATTAGGCTTAAAAGGTTGGTTGGTACTTTACACACCTCACGGTTTCTAAGCTAGTAAATGGCCATTTTTCTATGAATTTCATGGGGTTTGGTTGGTTGTGATCCTTGGGTGATGAAGCTTCAATCTACATTCAAAAAAACAAATTTTGGAGCTCTATGGATGGAGCTGGGTTATGAACCCGCAATTTGCAACTTTATTTTTTATGGTCTTTCCTTGGTTGTCTAGGTCACGACTTAGGGTTTTGAAATCCTCTTGAGGCCTAGGTTGGATTTAAAACATTAACAACCATTTTCATGAAGGTCATCTCAGACCTGCTCCTATAGAGGTTTGTTTATGGCGGCCTCCACTGGATTTCGTGCTTCAAGCTGCCTAAGCTCTCCGAACTTGCTAAGAAAAACATTCCTTATTGTCATTTAATACATGCATGCAAGTCTAGATATTAAATAATACTTAAACAGAGAGAAAGAATAAAAGGGAAATTTGAGGTTTTTTGGCCTATACCTTCAATTGAGTCCCTCTCTTCCCTTAGGCTCACGGTGAGGCTCAGTTCTGCCACGCACTTCTCAGTCCTCTCCTTCCTTGTGCACTTCTAGGTAGGCACACACACAATGCATGCACACACACACACACTTGCATATATACATAGACTCCTTCATGTATGGCCATTGGAAAATTTGGGAGGTGAGCTTGGGTAATTTAGGTTTATATACAATTCTATTGTGTAATTAAGTACAAATGTGCTGACAGCCCACTTGGTATATTTCTGGATGCTTAGAATCCCCACTTGGTCAAGGGTTCATATCCCCTTGGCCTCACTTTTGGCATTTTTGCCTCATTTTGGGCTTATGCCTCGTTTGCCTGGCGCAGATTTCTATTTTTGCTATTTCCTTAATATTTTCTTTTCTAGTGCTCTTTTTGCGAAACGGTTTCTTCTAGTGGTTTCCTATTTTAGTTAGCCTCGGTGTCTAATGCCTCATGTTGGTTATTGTTTCTTTGTGTTTCCCGTAGTTAGCTAATTCAAGTTCTAATAGTCTTAAAATAAGGCTTAAATAGCTAAATCACTGCATTAGATTCCCCATAAAGACTTCATTACATCGATTAAGAAGCAAAACTATGTTTGGGGTATTACACTTCTAGCTCCAGCCAAATCAGTGACAAGAGAAAAGAAAAATCTAGAAACAGTCTAGAAGATGGTATGCATAGCTATATATATATATATATATATATATATCTCAGTCTGTAGCAAAAAGAGTTAAGAAAATAACTTCTGAAACGAGAAAAAAAAAAAGAGTGAGAGAGAGACTAAAGAGACAGAGAGATGAAGTGAAAGGGAAATACAGAAGTAGTAGTTGTTGTATAACTATGCACACAGCCATGGACGGAGAGAAAAGAGCTTTCAACATTGAGTAAGAGGCCAAGGTAAATACTCAGCTACCTTCTCTTTGGTTTTACAATAATTAGAAGCCAAAATTTAGTAAGAAAAACTAAAGGAAACCCTAGAAAACTACTCTTGTAACTCACTATAACTTACTGCCACAATGAGAATAAATCTGAATGCAACTAAACCTATTTTTGTAAATGAAATAAGGTAAAGAATAGTGTCAAGAATCCAAAATAGATGGAATTAAGAAAAATAGTGCAAAAATGATCAGTTTAGGGCCCACTAGAGCATGGCTGAAAAAGTAAATAGGTGTTGAAAACTGTGAATGCTGAGGTTCCAAATGATCCCAAATGATTTCATAAAGTCTTAAGAGTAAATCGGTGTAAAAATCTGGGAAAACTGACATGAAAATAAGGAGAAACAATGAGAAAATACTTACAGCTCGAGCGACCGGCACTGGAGAAGACGCCGACACAATAGCCAAAATGTCGTGGTAAAGAACGGGTCGTTTTTAAACTGTTGGGCCGGACTTGGGTCGGATCGAGTCGAGACCCGACCGAACTCAAATCTGGTTTACTAAAACTATGTCATTTTGAACCTGTACTAAAATTGACTCCAACCTGTTTGGTTACTTAAATCATAAATTGAAATTAGGAATTAGATAACCCAATTATGGATAAGACGTACAACAACGTTATTGTATTCTAATTTACTGGTTAAGGTGAACTGGCTGGTTCACAATGCTTATGGTCTGGTCTAGGGTTACAAACTAAGAACCCTTTGGTTCTTTGATTAAATTAAAATAAGAAAACCAAAACTATTCTAAATTGCAGTGTGGCCCCAATATTTTGAATAATCCTGTTCTGGCCCAGCCTTTGAGAAAGTAATTCAAATATACCTCTGGAAAATAATTTGATAATTAAATAATTACTTAAATTATTTTATAAATAGGGTAAAATGATCATTTTACCCTTGGTGTCACGACCCGAAACCCACCCTATGCGGATCTCATGTCGCGGGGCCGACCCAATGGCCGTCCTTACTTTTTCTATTCTTTTACCAATGATAACAGTAAATAATATAAACATGATATTAAAGTGCGGAAGCTTTATTTCAATTATTGTTCAAAGACTAAACTTCAAACTAACAATAAACTGATCCTAAACCACTCTTAGGTGGTGAGTACATGGGAGAGACTTTATTCATTACTATTATGCTCCTCAACTGTCTCCTTAAGCTCCTGATCTCCTACTGTGGTTTTGTAACATTCTCACCTGAAAAATTTAGTAAGGGGTGAGCTACAAACTCAGTAAGTAAACGCCTATCTCAAATACGGGGTTAGAGTAATCGTGGAACATATAGGATCATAGATGAACATGATAGCCAGTCATGGAAACAATTTCAGTCAACAGTAAGGTGCCAACATGGCCAATGAATAGTAAGGCATGATAACCCAATAAGAACAGTGATATAACATGAATACGGGAACATTCAACGTTCACAATCGATGTAAATGTACTGCCACAGTGGAATGATCTCAATCGAGTCAAATGAATAAAGATACTGTCAACATGGAACTATTTGTAGTGAAATGAAACATCACATGAATCAAATGAACATCACATAACAGTCAATATGAACGATGCATTTACTCTGTTCAGTGTTTGGCAGACCCTCGGTCTTTTGGGGCCCGGCATACCCCCCTTTAACATGAAGGCATATAAAATGCCATTAAAACTCACTGCGGAAAAACGCCATCATTGCCACATGTCCGTTTGACCTGTAGGTCCCATAAATTGACCCGTATGTCTAGTCAATCAGATAGCATCAGAAGGGTAATGTGTCTGAGCACAAAACCCGGCATTTAACATAACTCAGGATTATATCGTATTCCATATGAGGTGTGCAAAGCATGGGACATCACAACATAAGCATACAGTAAATAACATCAACTCAATGAATCAAGCCATGAACCATCAACCAATAGACATCCACCAGGTAGAACAATATCCATGGTGGGAACAATAACAGTGGGTATAAATACATGAGTACAAAATTGGCAATATAGAAAGATCGTGGCTTGGAAAACCACGTATAAAAGATAGAAAACCACTTACCTTATCAGTGTCCTAGTATCCCATGACTTTATCCTTTCCTTTTGACTTGCCTATACATCAATAAACACGTTTCAGCTTTCATGTCATTTATTGAGTTTATGCCTCACTACTCTAAATATTTCTTTTACTAGTTTATGCTTTACGGTTTCTGTTTTGAACTTAATTTACTCAAGGGTAAAATGGTCATTTACGTATCTCTGCTTTTTGGGTTCCGTTTTCATAATTTGGACTTCACTGTTGAGTCCAATAGGTTCGAAATAATAAAAATCTACTATTTATTTAATTAAATCGGAGTCCGTTTGACTCACCTTCAATTCAGGAGTATTTTGTGTCATTTCTCTCATTTTTAATTACTTAAATAATATTTTATTCAATTGGGGTCAACTCCTAATCACCCATAAGTTCTGAGTCAATTTGCAATACAATCCCAAATTTAAACTGATAATTTACATCAGTCAAAAACATCATTCCAATAAAACCTGAAGCACTTAACAAGTTGACAACAACAGTGTTATTGCCATATCCACCCTATCCTTCTACCACCACGGGATAGCACAATAAACATTACTCTTATTGTTTACCAAAAAAATAAAGTTTATCCTTATTGCTCCAATATATTTTGGGTAACACTTATGTCTCAATTAACGAAACCCGTATACAAGCTTCCATTGTAATACCATATTGAACTCAAAAATCCATTATTATTATTATTATTATTTTTAAAGATGCAGCTTAGAAACTGGGGGATTAGATGAGAACAATACCAACAGCTAAGCTGCAATTGCAGCGTCTACACAGGTGCTCCAGGATGTTGCGCAGCAGGCCGAAACGATAGGGACCACATCAGATTTTCATCCTGTTCTTTCCATCGCCGAACAATGACAGCGGTGGCATTCCTTTGGCTTCACCCATTTAGTCCTCCCATCAAACACGCTCCTCACTTGAGGCCTATTAGCACCTAGACAAGTGCAGTCCTTCTCGATCCACCCATTCAAGAGTTCCATGAGAATCCACTGACTTCCTTATCAGCTCCAGTTTGGGCATCAAATCCAGCAGTTGCTATAGCATCCACCCCATCTATAAAGATAATTGCAGGAGTATTCTCTTGGCAAGACGAAAAACATCACGGACCATTCGAGGACCCTCACCTAATATTTCTGAACGGTTTCTAAACCCACCACTCTGATGAAAGCTGCAGTTGTATGGTTAGCGACAGCCTTGGCAAGCATTTTTTTTTTCCTGTACCAGGTAAACCATACAGTAATACACCCCATGGAGGATCTATACAAATATGCTTTGTACAGGTCATGATGTGTTAATCGTAATTCAACAGCTTCACGAATTTCTTACTTGATGGGTACCATGAAAACAAACAATCTATCCTTCATATTGAGTTTTCATGGGAGATATGGTACCAGAGATTTCCTGTGGAGATCCAGCAGTAGATCGGAGATCCAATATCACACGATCCCTCTCGTACGTCTACTGCCTCAACCTCCCCATCTCCAACTCGTAACTGCCCCCCTTTAGCGCCCACTCCTCTCTCTTTCTTTTCCAATCCGTCACGCCCCTCATCTCTTTATCTCTTTTTTTTTTAATTCTTTTTTTTTTCTTTCTTGACTTTTCATTTCAACCCAACGCATGGGTTCCCTGCGCCCCTTCACTTTTTTTTTTTTTTTTCATTTCAGTTTCTTCTCTTCCTTTTTAATACACGGCTGCTTTACCCATTTCACTATATGTTTCTACGTATATATACACACACACACACACACACACATATATATATATATATGTATTTCAAATTCCTATTTTTTCTTTGTTCCTTTCCAATTTTATTTTATTGTTATTTTAGTTTTATTTTATTTCCTTTTTAAATTATTATTATTTTATTATTATTATTATTATTATTTCATTTTTATTGTCACAATTCATCTGTCCTAGCATCGTCCATATATTCATGTGATTGAAATTCAACCCGTTTATTTTATCATCGTAACATAAAATCTTATCGGCTCGCTCGGGTACGATTTGGGTTTGGCTCGCTCAGTTACGATTTGGGTCAGGGTATTACACTTGGGCCATAAATTAAGCAAATGAAGTCCAAACTAAGATCCAGAAAATGTTATATTAATAGTTTCAAAGATTCCGGACAAAATGAAAATATTAGATTGGACATTCGGGGACTCCGGGGTTGTCACATCCCGCACCCCACCCTACGCGGATGCTGAAGATGTGATGTTAGTTAGCCGCCTTGCCAGTCTCCAACCGACAATGCGACTAACCAAAGGCAATCTTCTGAACCTTACAATGAATTACATTCCAAATGTAGGGTCAGAACAGCGGAAATTTAAAACATTTTTGTCTCGGGAATGCAACTCAACTATATACCTCATAAGCATGTACCACAGAGCAAGTCTATAACCAAACAACTAATAACTCTAATCCACAGAGCACATCCATAACAGATATATAACACAAAGCATATCAAATTCCTCCAGAGTACCATTATCATGAGTCATGTCCCTACACATTTATTACATATGAATAAAGTCAACTATATCATCACGCTCACCTGAATAGCCAGAGTCAATGCATTATAATCCAAGTCTCCACAAATCCATGCTAACAGATCCTTACTCGGGTTGCCTCTAAGTCTACTAGAGTCACTTCACCATGCCTTCTAATCGACTGGAAATAAGTGCTGAAAAAATGTTAAATAAATGGAATGAGCTTAAACAAGCTCAGTGAGTAACATAGGTTCCTGCCATGGGTTTCAAAACCAGTTCATATATACATGTATGCTCCAAATGCAGCTCAAATAGAACAATACAGCTCATGTAGAACAAATGCAGCTCAAACAGATCAGATCAGAACAAAACAAAACAGATCAGATCAACAGAATAGAATAGAACGGACAAAACAGATCAGAACAGAATTGAACAGAACAGAACAGAATACCAATCAATCAAAGGCATAGCATCAAATGCCTGAACCTTCCCCAGCTGCCCATAAGCGGACGACTCGTGGGGCCTCTACCCTCTGGGGTCAGTATCAGGGCGGAACAGAACAGAATTGAGCGGGACAGAAACAGAACAGAATGCCAATCATACAGATAAGTCTTTCCCAGCTACCCATAAGCGGACGACTCGTGGGGCCTCTACCCTCTGGGTCAGACTCTGGCATAAAACCGCTCAATCCTGTGGTGGGCCCAGAGTAAGACTCAACATATCAAACTGAATCAAATCAGACTCCAAAGCACAGGTGACAGAAAAACAGACCCGGACAGAATCAACAGGATATATTAGAAGGCAAGATAAAACAGAATTATGCCACAAGCAATGTAGTACAACGAGTATGCATGAAAACATATGCATTTAAAACAGTACAGTGCATCAACAGTTCAGCATATAAAGCAGTTCAGTATACAAGTTTAGATAGTACAGAAAATATACACCAAGTTAGGAGTCCGAGTTACTCACAACTTATGCTTATCTCCATTCACAGATATCCTTCAGATACGTTAGGTACCTACATGTATATCCTGAATAATCATTATCCTGAATATCCATCACCAATTACAGACACATCAGAATTTAACCACTCATATATTATTCATTATCTTAGGCGTCTATCGGATCACCTAAAATAGTCTAATGGCCTATTGCCTACTCATTGGGTTTCAACTAAAACTATTATTTTCTCTAAATAAGCTTAGTAGCTATCAAGATTATGAGCTAAGTCATTTGGACTCTAATTATTACCTATTGAGTACTTATTTAATTTTTATGCGAGGCATTATAACTTTGCTAGGCACCAAACTAAATTTATCATTACATTTAGACCTCAGATTCAATATAATTTCTATATTAAATATTTGCTGGCTGCTTTTAATCTTGGATTTTAATATCAATTCCATGCCCCTCAGTTTGACTCTTTGGACCAAACCAATACCAAGGTTACGGTTGTCATCTACTCTTTGTTTTTCCTGTGTATAGGCATAGTTCAGATCAATTCACATTTGGACATGATCTAATTTGGAACTCCTGTAAAAAACATAATGCCGCCCAATGGCTAAAATTATACTCAAATTAATAGCTAAACTGTACTTAATTTAATGACTAAACTAGGTTTAAATCAAGGGCTAAACCAAATTCAACTCCTCACATATTCCAGTTTTCCAACAGACCTCATGACTAAAATGTAATTCCATTAGAGATAGTAAATTCAGAAAATAAGTTTCATACCTGCTGGTTCTGCTGTCCGGATCGCACTCTACCATTATCCCTATTCACTTCCTTACTCCTGCTGCAACTTCTGCCTCGAAAGAACAATTGCCAACACACCTGGGTTGTTCCACCTATTTTCCATAATTTCCGGGCTCCATGAAACGATCGAGAAATAAATAAGAATTCAGATCTTCATCTTTCGCTCCAGGCGTTGACTCAGAATCACCTAAAATAATCCCTCACGCACCAGAATAATGCAGCTCAAAGGTTTTATTAATAGCCCTTTCTGTTGCTTCAGTCACGCTAATATACTGCCTAATAACGTCCTTCAGCTGAACAGATATTGATGATTTTGTTGTCACAAAGCACCTTCATACGAAGTGGAATTTTATTTGATCAAGGCATGATGAGTGACCAGAGATGACTCATCCTTAATTACAGACCAAGTATCAATATTTTGAGAGAGTGTTTTGGGCCCCCAACGTCAAAACCTTTATTGCTTACAAATTCTGCAAGTTAGGATTCTATTTATAAATGGAATCCAACTCAAAAAGCATAGATCTGCCAAAATGTTGAGCCCACCATTCAGCACCAACTTCCGTAAGCCAGCCACATAAGAAATCCTCTATTTTCTCACTAAATAAAATAGATAGTAACAGCAATACTAAATCTCGTTAAAATCCCAATTTAGGCTTCAATTTCTAGCTTTCCTTTCCTTCAATTTTCTCAGTAACCAAAACGGAAGGGATAGCGACAGAACCTTTCTTCACTCCCTGTTGCTGTGCGCTGCTGCTGTTAGGGATCCCCCATTTCAACAAATCCTATTGTGCAGCGGGGGACTCCACCAAAGCCCATATGTTTTCCAACTCAACCTCAAGAATTGAAACATCAAAGGTACCTCCTACACCGCAATACACACACGTCCATATATATACAACCAACACAACCCATTCTCCTGTTCTGCGTCGCTACCCACAAAATCGCAACAATCCGTACGCAATTTCGAGCCACCAAAACCGCAACATCCACACCTGAAAGCAGAATTTCTGCTATAGCTCAATTATCCAACGCAACCCATCCAACAACAAATCCAACCCTTGGGACGGAATCTGATCAAAGCTGTCGCACTGCACCATATTTCCTTCCAGTACAGCTTCCGTCCCTTGCGGAATTCCTCTAGCAACAGCGCCTACTGTTTGCTGTCTGCATGGGGTTTAATTGACAGAAGACAGGTGAGGATTAGGAGATGCAGGTTGGGTCGTAGAGGTTTTTGAAACCAAAGTCATCCTTCCGAGCATTATTCAGTATAAATCTATAAGCGTGGAATGGTCTAGAAAATTTGAGAGTCTCCCCTATGTCAGTGGTAGCTAGAACCTTCCACCCAACTCTTGATATTTCCTGATTCCCTCTCACGTATAAACTGCCTCTCTCTCCCTTCATTATTTTAAGATATAGAATATACTTATATATATATTTATTCTCGAGTTAATGTCTTTGATTATTTTATGACAATTATATAAAATATAATTTCTATATATTTTATATATATACTATTTCCATTCCAGAATATTAAATTATGGAATTCAGACCAATTTGGCATAAAATCAGGACTCGATATCATTAGTATTTATTTTACTAATTGTATCTCATTTTATGCTCATTATAATTAATTATCCGTCTTAGTCCCATTTATTTATCTCGGCACTCAATTAGTTCAGTTATTTATTTTCCGAGCATATGTCATCTATATCTGATGATACTAAATTCTGTTACGGCTTACCGCATTTTGCACTATTTCAATTTATTAACCTCACATAACCTACTTTCATCAGTTTGGAATACAGTCTGAATTATGTTAGATTTTGGGGGTATTACAGGGGTGGTCCCACCATAAGATGTAAAATTATTAAAATGCCCTAATACAGTACGAAGCCCAAATAAAGTTCAAATTGGACGAAATTAATATCAATGGAAGTTCAAATAATTGTGAACTCATATATATATATATATATATATCTAAATAATGATTCGGGGTCAGAATATCATAAAATATGAAATGACCAAAATAACCCTGAGTACAGAAAATACAAGGAAAGGCTGAATAGAGGCTAATCTGATATAAGTAACTGTCATAAGTATAATTATGTGAAATAAAGGGCTAAATAAGACTCTGAAACAGTCAGGCTATAAAATGAAAAATGATCGATGTGTCCCGATGATAAAAAATAGATTCCAAATGAAGTCCAAAAGACTTAGAACTTTACATTTAAGCTATCTAGAATATTTTGAGAATCAAGATACGATCCAGGGAGAGAATGACAAAATTACTCTTTGGCCCCTAAGGTTAAATAAGTGCTTAAATGTTAACGAATGAAGCTCAAATGACTTGAAATATGATTCTGAAAGCTGCTAAGCCTACGAAAGAAATTTAATAGCCTCAGTTGAAACCCAATCAGTGGGTAATAGACCAATGGACCTAACTAGGGGATCTGATAGATTCCTACGATGATGAAAAAGACATGAATGGATCAATTCTGATCTGTTTGTGATTAATGATGATTATTCAGGGTATGCAAGCATGTGTCTAACGTATCTAAAGATTATGAGATTATCTGTGAATGGAGATAAGCGTAACAGTTTGTGAGTAACTCTGTAATACCCCAAAAATTTAAATAAATGAAATGATTAATATTTCTGACACATGAAATGTCAAATACGAAAAAATACTTGGAACGTATTAATGATAAATATGTGTGTATATATATATATTCATATGATGTATATATATATATATTCATATGATGTATTTATATTCATGTCTAAATATATATATATATATATATATGAGTATCGATAATGTATATATACAATTATATATACGTACATATATGAGTGTGTACGATATATATTATGTAAAATATACATATGCACATATATATATATATATATAAATATATATAAAAATGACAAGAAAAGAAACATATATATATATATATATGAAGGCATGACAGCCTCATTCGGCTGAAAAGAAAGAAAGTAGCAGCAAGCATTCTAGAAGCTGCTGATGGGAGGAACAGAGAAGGAATGGTGGAACAATGGTAATGGTTGAGATTTTTACATATATATATATATATATATATATTAGGTGCAACAACACTAATTCTAGAACCCTCTCCTGATATATATATATATATATATATATATATATATATGTACCGTGAGAGCTGAGGGTGTACCCAACAACCAGCTTAGATAGAGAGATAGATAGAGACAGAGACAGAGTGACAGCAACGACTGCCATTGAAGAAGCAAGGGAGAAAGCAAGGGAGGAACTCAATTTGTGGGAGATCTCGAACAAGGTCAGTGCTCCGGCTAGTTTCCTTTTCTTGTTAAAATCCAGGTGTTAAACTATAAAAAATTCAGTAGGAAAATTTTGAAGGAAACTATGGCTGTTCAAATAGGTAGAATTGAAATCGAACCAAAACTGGTTTTTGTTGAACGAAAAATGAAAGAGGTTGCCCAAAGGTTCCAACACACTTTAAAGCAAAAGAAATGGTCAGGAAATGACCATTTTATAGCCATTTTTCAACTACCGGAACATGGCTAAAAAAGCAATGGGTCTATCAAAAATGACGGATTCAAGCCTTGAAAACGGTCCCAAAAGATTCCTAGAGGTTTTAAGAATAGATTGGATGCAAAAACAACAAAAACGGACGTCGAAAATGAGAAAAAAATGAAAAAACTGCAAATAGCTCCGACGGCCGGCACTGGAATTCTAGCCGAAGAAGATGACCGGAAAAGCAAGCTGTTCTAAGATAGTCAGGATGGACGGGTCAGGTCGGGTCAGGACCCAACTGGACGTAGGAAAAGTGAGCCGATACTACGTCGTTTGGGACTAGGCTTAGGAAGGAAAAGAAATGGGGAAGGGGGAACTGCGGCTCCGCTGACTTGAACCCCCAACCTGGGGTGCCTCAAACACCTAACCTCTGCTTCCAATCCACTGTGCCACGGATGCACATGTGAATAAATACAGTTAAAATAATATAATATATATATATATATATATTATTCAATAATTTAATTATTACGATAATTTTTGGTATTCAAATTAAATAAAAGAATAGTGAAAATTTATTATTTTGGGCTCAATGACGGGGTCCATTTTATGAGACGGAATCCCAAAAAATCAAGACATGTAAAAGGGTAAAAATAATCGTTTTACCCCTAGTGACGCCAAAAGTCAAATGAAGCCCAAATTAAGACCCAAAAAATGTTATCCCAATGTTTTTCGAAGTTTCGAACCCAATGGTGGAATTGGTTTTCTCAAAATTAAACCCTAAGTTAGTGATATCGGTAAAATAAAACCTTAATTAATAACTGATGTGTATATAATCGTTGCTATAGGACCTCGGAGTTAGGCTAAGCCGTAAGTGGACAACTTGGACTGTACCCGACTAACGGCGAGTAACTCGAACATTTGGTGTTATATACTGTATTATTTGACTGCATAACATACATTTTGTACTACATTTCTATTCTGCTCTATTCTGTTCTGTTACATGTTATATGTTATTCGGAGATTGTTCCGCTTCTATTTTGTTATGTTGTGTCTACTCCTGAGCCCACTACAGGATTGAGCGGTTTGATTTATGCTAGAGCATGAACCAGAGGGTAGAGGCCCCACGAGTAGTCCGCTTATGGGCAACTAGGAGAGGTTCAGATATACTTGATGATATGTTTGTGATTGTTTGTTCTATTCTATTCTATGCTGATCTGATTTATCCGTTCTTTTCTATTCTATTCTATCCTGTTTTGTTCCACTCAAGCTGCATTGCATCATGCATTTTTAATGGTTAAATTTATTCATGTACTTTATATATATACAAAGAAAAGTGATTTTGAAATCCATGGCAGGAATCCCATGTTACTCATTGGGTTTGTGTAAGCTCACTTTCTTATTCTAACATTTTTCAAGTGAAGGCGTTAGTGGCGAGGAATAAGAAGGGTTAAGAAGTTAGTTAGGCAGTTTTAATGAAGACAAATCCATTTTTATATCGTACACCATTTTTGGATGTTTTGTAGACACGTACAATGTTGTACTTTTTTTATATCCTGTCTATATAAATACAAATTATAGCTAGTTGCTCTACCTAGTTAGTATGCATTCTCAGTTTTAATTTTTGCTGCTTAATTTTCATGTAATGAATGCATCATACTTAGAAATTACAAGTTAATGGCCTGAGTTTAGGATTACTATCGGTACTTTGATAAGCACAAAATACGATGGCTACCAAACTGGCCGATCGCATACCCTTAATCCGCATAGGGTAGGTTTTAGGATGTGACAAACTTGGTATCAAAGCATTAGGTTGTACCCTACTGTGCTAGGAAAGAAAATCTTTAGGATAAGAATGACTAAGGTTGCCTAGGGCCGCTAGCCCGTGTCGTGTTGATACTTGAATTGGCAAACGATCTGACGCCTGAACAAGATTACTAAGCTAACTTTTATTTTGCCTTAGATGTTGTCGCGTACCAAAAGCAAGAAGACGAATTCTCGAGTACCAGCAGAGGATGCGACCTTACGAGTGGTACAAACAACCTTGGCCCAGTTTGGCCAAGAAATTAAAGAGTTGACCAGGGCCTTACAGTGTAGTCAGCCCATATCAACAGGCAACTCACTGGGAACACCAACAGTACCACCTGTACTGCCTATACCAGCTCCAGTGCAACCAGTAAGAGGCATTAGTAATGAATTGCTGGATCGGTTTCATAAACTTAAGCCTCCCTCCGTTAATGTTGTGACTAACCCGGAACAAGTGGAATCCTGGATCATGCCATGGAAAAAGCTTTCAAACTCCTGCTCTGTACTGAGGAGCAAAATGATCAATTGGCTACCTACATGTTACAAGGGGAATCATACCAAAAGTGGCTAGAAATGCAGAAGGAAGACACACGCATGATCTGAAGCAAATTTGTAGAAAATGTCTACAATATGTTCTTCCCACCAACAGTACGAGAAAGAAAGATCTAGGAGTTTATGGATTTAGCTTAATAAGACATGATGGTGATTCAATACACCGCGAAGTTTTTGGCACTATCGCGATTTACACCTTTCCTTGTGCAGGAAGAACATCACAAAGCAAGAAAGTTCCAACGAGGCCTTCCTATGGGCATTCGCGTATGAGTTTCTGCTTTTGAATTACACACCTACACGAATGTTTTAAATAAAGCACTCGTTATCGAAAAAGATATGGAGGAATTCAATTAGTTCAAAGACCTGGAACTGAAGAATAGAGGAAGAAACTCTAGGAGGGAACAACCGTCTAAGACACAAAAGACTAGAGGGACAGATGATAGCAATAAGAACCAACGAAAGGTTACTGAGGGATCCCTATGCCCCCATTGTCACTTGTATCATAAAGGAGAATGTCGCGAGTTGACGGGTGCCTGCTATAGATGTGGAGAGAAAGGACATCAGATCAAAGACTGCCTTCGACGGCCATAAGACATGAAAGCTTCAACCTCGGTCACCAACAATGTAAAGCAAGGTCTTGCTTCTACTATACTTGCACGGGATAAAGGCAAGGAGTCGCAAAAACGATCGAGACGAGTGTTTGCATTGGTACCTGGAGATTCATCTACCGCAAGCACTGTGGTGGCAGATACACTTCCAATCTGTGGACTTTCTACACATGTATTGATTGATTCTAGATCCACGCATTCTCTTGTGTCTCCACTTTTTGCTCATAAACTGCCTAAGACCCCTGAACCATTAGATGATCACTTAGCAGTACAAATTTCATCAGGAATTTCAAGATTGGGTCCACAGTCCTTAAGGATTGTAGTGTGATGATTAAGGATCAAGAACTCCTGGTGGACCTAATACCTTTAGCTATAAGAGGGTTCAACGTAATTTTAGGCATGGATTGGTTATCCATCAATCATGCCATCATCGACTATTTTGAGAAAAAAGTGTTGTTTCAACATCTGAACGACTGGTGTTCACCTTCAAAGGGAATGGCGTAACCCCTCCGCCATATCTTATCTCTGCTATCCAAGTGGGGAGATTATTGAAGAAAGGATGTCATAGGTATCTATGTAGTATCTTAGATACCCAAGCTTAGGCTCCTTCGTTGATAGAAGTGCCAATAGCATATGAGTTTCCCGATGTATTTCCTGAGGATCTACCAAATAAGGTAGTTGATTGAGAGATTGAATTCACAATCGATCTCATTCTTGGGACTCAACCGATATCCAAAACTCTGTATCGGATGGCTCCATCAGAGTTACAAGAACTGAAGGCTTAACTGTAAGAGTTATTGGCTAAAGGGTTCATCCAACCCAATATATCTCCTTGGGGAGCACCTGTATCATTTGTGAAAAAGAAAAATGGCTCCCTCAGACTATGTGTTGACTATCGAGAACTCAATAAGGTGACGATTAAGAATAAGTATCCTCTCTTGCGTATTGATGAATTGTTCAACCAGTTACAAGGGGCTAGTGTATTTTCTAAGATTGACCTGAGATTAGGGTATCATCAACTCAAGATTAGAAATGCTGATGTGCTAAAAACAACCTTTCGAACTTGCTATGGCTACTACGAGTTTTTAGTTATGCCTTTTGGTGTGACTAATTCTCCTACCATATTTATGGATCTGATAAACCGAGTCTTTAAACTATACCAGGATGATTTTATCATTATCTTTATTGATGATATCCTCATCTATTCGCGCAATGAGGAAGAGCACAAGAGCCACTTGAGGATAGCATTGCAGACGCTGTGAGAGCATAAGCTATATGCAAAGTTTAAGAAATGTGAGTTCTAGCTACCTAGCATTACCTTCTTGGGGCATGTTATTTCTAAAGAAGGTATTGTCGTTGACCCACAGAAGGTAAAAGCCATTCTCAATTGGCCCCAGCCCACTACCGTGACGAAAATTCAACGTTTTCTAGGATTGGTAGGCTACTACCGACGATTCGTCAAGGATTTTGCCAAGCTAGCAAAGCCACTCACACAATTAACAAAGAATAATGTTCCATTCATTTGGACAGATGAACAAGAGCAAAGTTTTCAATTACTTAAGGAAAAGTTGACATCAACACTCGTTCTGACTATTCCCTCCAAGGAAGGGAAGTTTGTTATTTACAGTGATGCCTCCTATAAAGGCTTAAGGTGCGTCGTGATGCAAGTTGGTAAGGTTATTGCTTATGCTTCTTCACAACTCCGACCGCACGAACATAATTATCCCACCCACGATCTGGAGCTAGCAGTAGTGGTGTTCGCCTTAAAAATTTGGCCCCATTACTTATATGGGGAGATGTGCGAGATCTTCACTAGTCATAAAAGCTTAAAGTATTTGCTCACCCAAAGGAGTTGAGTATGAGACAACGTCGATGGCTTGAATTAATCAAGGACTACGACATGATGATCCAGTATCATCCCAGTAAAGCTAATGTGGTAGCAGATGCTTTAAGCCGAAGGTTTGGGAGTCTCGCTTATATGATCACCACACAAAAGGAATTGATTCAAAGCCTAGACGAGATGGGAATCGAAGTAGTTCTACCAAGTAGTATGGCTTATTTGGCTAGTTTGATAATTGGTTCTACATTGGTGGAACGGATCAAAGACAGTCAAACTCAAGATGTAGAAATGATCAAGATTTGTGAGGAAGTGAAGTCAACAGAAAGAGCTAACTTCGACATTCGAGAAGGCATTTTACTATATTGAGGCAAATTATGTGTGCCCGACGTGCTGGAATTAAAGAAAGAAATTTGGAGGAAGCCTATGCTTCACAGTGCACCTTGGGACTACTAAAATGTATCATGACATCAAAGACCTATACTGGTGGCCAGGATTAAAGAAAGATATCGCTAATTTCATTGCTCACTGTACTAGTTGTCAACAGATAAAGGTTGAACATCAACGTCCTAGTGGACTCTTACAACAACTTCTGATTCCAGAGTGGAAGTGGGACCACATTACCATGGATTTTGTGACTGGGCTTCCCAAATCTCCAAAAGGCTCCGATGATATTTGGGTCAATGTGGATAAGCTGACCAAGTCCTCGCACTTCCTGCCAGTAAAGATGACGTACAGCTTGGAAAAACTAGCTATATTATACATCCAAGAGATTGTACACTTACATGACACGCCTTTATCCATCATGTTTGATCGAGACCCTCGGTTCGTATCACGATTTTGGCAATGTCTATAAAGGGCACTCGGTACTGAACTCAAATTCAATACAACATACCATCCACAGATAGATGGATAGTCCGAACAGGTGATACAAATGCTGGAGGATATGTTGCGGTTGTGTGCATTGGACTTTAAGGGAAATTGGGCAGAACACTTACCGTTGGTTGAGTTTGCCTGCAAGAACAGCTATCAAGCCAGCATCAAAATGGCACTGTACAATGCATTGTATGGAAGACGATGTCGATCTCCTTTATGTTGGGCTAAAGTTGGCGAACAAAGGATACTTGGACCAGATTTAGTGCAAGACACCACTGAATAGATCCAGAAGATTTGGAGTAAGCTATAAATGGCCCAAAGTTGATACAAAGGTTATGTTGACAACCAAAGGAAGGATCTTAAATTTGAAGTGGGCGACGCTGTGCTCCTAAAAGTATCACCAATGAAGAGGGTAGTCTGGTTCGAAAAAAAGGGAAAGTTAAGCCCTCGTTACATTGGTCCATTTGAGATTCTGGAAAGGATTGGACCAGTACCCTATCGTTTGGCACTACCACCCAAGTTGGACAAAGTGCGCCATGTATTCCACATCTCGATGTTAAAAAGTGTGTACAAGTACCAGGATAGATCAATGAATATGAACCCCTCAAGTTAAGGGAAGACTTCTCATACGAGGAACGACCAGTGCGAATTCTGGACCGAAAGGAAAAGACACTGCGCAACAAGGCAATTCCACTCGTGAAAGTTTTGTGGAGGAATCATGATGAGTGCGCCAAAGTGCATTCTAAATACCCTATTATTGGATTAAATTGCTAGAAAGTGAATAGAAATGTGGGGTTATATTTGATTTTAATTGATTTAATTTCTATTTATAGTGAGATGTATTTGAGCATTATTTAATATTTTAAATCTCAAATAAATGCATTAAATAGACCTTGAAAATTTTACTTTTGAACAGTGGCAAAAATTTATTATTTGTTGGGTTGCAGGGTGCAAAGAAAAGAATAAAAAAAAAGAAAGAGAAGAAGCTTGTTGTGCTGAAGCAAGGTCAGGAAAAGGAAAAGGAAAATAAAAAGAAACCTTGTGCTTGAGGGCTGAATGAAGAACAAGGTGTGGGCCCTGCTGCATGAACCAAAGACGGAAGGGCTTGGCTGAAGGCTGACCAGGGGCTGTTTGTGCAAGGTGCGGTTGGTAAAGTGAAGTGGGCCAGTGATGTGCGGCATGAAGAATTGATGTGGGGCCCGGCCAAAAGATAAAGAGGCATGGCTGCATTTTAAAACATGAACCAAATATGCACTGTGCTTGTGCGGCTAAGTGTGGCTTGAGAGAGGCGCGAAAGGGCTGATTTTGTGTGGGGCCCGCGCAATGGGCTTGAGTTTTTTTGGTGCGGCTGGGAGTTTTAAAGCCAAATGGGCTTCTTGTTGCGGAAGAGCTGTTTTTGTGAGGGCCTTGTCCGTGTAGTGGGCTGACGTAGGGTTAAATTAGAGGCGCAGGAAAAATTAAAAAAGGGGGGCTGCGGCTGATATATAAAACAGAAAAAATAAAGAGGAGAGGGAGAGAGCTGCAGCTGCGGCGCTACTGTGCAGAGAACCAAGCTTGCGGCGCAGAGAAGAAGAAATCAATCGCAGTCAAGCCATGGCCAGAGTTTTCTCCGTGAAATTTACGTTGTCCATCCTGTACATGGATAACTAAATTTCCAAGTAGAGTTAGGAATGAACTTGTACCTTGAATGGTTATTTTAATTTATTTTGATTCCTGTACGTAGTTTTTATTTATTAAATTCTTTGATGATCATTCTAAATTAATTGTTGGATTTTTTTCTCTGAATAATTAAAGGGTTTAGTCCGTTTATACATTCAGTCATGCTTTTTCTATTGAATGGATTAATGTTTTGATTATTTTTGGAACAATTAATTATTCATATTGATTTAATTCTTTGCTGCAGTATTGCTCGTTGGGTATATTGTCGTCGTTGGATTTTCTCAATGTGAATATTAATTTGCGTGATTTAAAATTGATGAATGATTTTTCGAAGGGTTATTTTCAGTCTAATTTTGGTTCATAATTTTATATCTTCCGGTTGAGATTTTTGGAATGTAATTTCTCAATTGAGTAATCAGTGAATTAAAAATAGTTAAAATACCAGACATGTGCAAGGGATTTCCGACACTCTACTATTCGTTAAATTGATACTTTTCTCCCGTTAATCAGTTTATTTTAATTTTAATTTGCATTCAAAATCACTTTTTATATTTTTATTCTCTCGTGAATCATTTAATATTTTTCTTTTGTTTCAGAAATTCTATTTATTATTCTTTTAATGTTGTCTCCCTGTGGAATCGATACCCCAAAGCTACACTACAACTACCGAAACATGGCCGAAAAATCAATTGGTGTGTCAGAAATGATGGATTCGAGCATTGAAAACAGTCCCAAAAGAGTCCTAGAGGTTTTAAGAATAGATTTGATCCAAAAAACAACAAAAACAGACGTCGAAAATGAGAAAAAAAAAATGAAGAAAAAACTACAAGTAGCTCCGGCGGTCGACACCGGAATTCTAGCCGAAGAAGACAACTGGAAAGCGGGCTGTTCTAAGATGGTTAGGACGGACAGGTCCAATCGGGTTGGGTCAAGACCCGACCGGACACAAGAAAAGTGAGCCGATACTGCGCCATTTGGACTAGGATCCGATGACTTGAACCTCCACCTCAGGTGCCTTAAGCACGTAACCTCCTTTTCCAATCCACTATGCCACAGATACACATGTGAATAAATACGGTTAAAATAATATATAATATATATATTATTTAATAATTAAATTATTTTAATTTAATTATTATAATAATTTTTGGTATTCAAATTAAGTAAAAGAATAGTAAAAATTTATTATTTTGGGCATTATGGGCTCAATGGCGGACTCCGTTTTATGAGACAGAATCCTAAAAAAATTAGGACACGTAAAAAGGTAAAAATGACTGTTTTACCCCTAGTGACACCAAAAATCAAATGAAGCCCAAATTAAGACCTGAAAAAATGCTATCCCAATGTTTTTTGACGTTTCGAACCCAATGGTGGAATTGGGTTTCTCAAAATTAAACCCTAAGTTAGTGATATAGGTAAAATAAAACCTTTATTAACAATTGATGTGTATATAATCACTATTATAGGACCCCGGAGTTGGGCTAAGCCGCAAGTGGACAACTTAGAGTGTACCCAATGAACGGTGAGTAACTCGGAACCCTTGACTTGGTTTTATATACTATATTATTTGACTGCATAACATAAATTTTGTATTGCATTTCTATTCTGCTATATTCTGTTCTGTTATATGATATATATTGTTCAGAGATTGTTCCACTTCTATTTTCTTATGTTTTGTCTAGTCCTGGGCCCACTACAGGATTGAATGGTTTGATTTATGCCAGAGGGTAGAGGCCCCATGAGTAGTCTACTTATGGGCAGCTGGGAAAGGCTCGTATGTACGATTGGCACTTTGTTCTATTTCTATCCCACTCAATTCTGTCCAGTTCCGTTATAATCTGATCCCAGAGGGTAGAGGCCCCACGAGTAGTCCGCTTAGGGGCAGCTGGGAAAGGTTCAGATATACTTGATGATATGCTTGTGATTGTTTGTTCTGTTTTATTTTATGCTAATCTGATTTATCCGTTCTATTATGTTCTGTTCTATCCTATTTTGTTCCACTCGAGCTGCATTGCATCATGCATTTTTAATGGTTAAATTTATTTATGTACTTTATATATATATACAAACAAAGCGATGTTGAAACCTATAGCAAGAATCCCTTGTTTACTCACTGGGCTTGTGTAAGCTCACTTTATTATCTAACATTTTCAGGTGAAGGCGTCGGTGGCGAGGAATAAGAAAGGGTTAAGAAGTTAGTTAGGTAGTCTTAATGAAGACAAATCCATTTTGTATCTTACACCATTTTTGGATGTTTTTAGACACGTACAATGATGTACCTTTTTTATATCCTGTGTATATAAATACAAATTATAGCTAGTTGTTTTGCCAAGTTAGTATGCATTCCCAGTTTTAATTTTCGCTGCTTAATTTTCATGTAATGAATGCATCATACTTAGAAATTACAAACGAATGGCCTGGGTTAGGATTACTATCGTATTTTTATAAGCACAAAATATGATGGGTAGCTGACGGGCTGGCCGCACCTTAATCCGCATAGGCTGGGTTTTGGGATGTGTAAAGACCAGGAAAATTTTTTTTTTGGAATAAATAAATTTTCCTGTTCTTTGATTTAATTAGTTTTTTTATTTTTATTTTTAATTTTATTATTATTATTATTAGTAGTGAATGTGAATGTGTATATGTATGTGTGAATAAATACATATGCATGCATATGTATAATATGTGTGTGTGTTATACATGTGTATTGTACATGTATGTGGTATGATTGTATGTGTATATATATATATATATAGATAATCTGATTATGTGCACCTGGAAGTGTATATATACATATATATATGTAAAACAGTGTGTGTGCACTATGTGTGCTGTGTGTGTGTGATTGAGTGTGCCACACTCAATGTGGCATGGGAGGCATCGTGTGTGTAAATGGAGTGGTTGGAAGTGTGTGGTGTGGTCTGTATGTATACATGAGTGGAGGGAGTTGAGAGGGGTAGACAGTCGTGAGTTTTAGAGAGAGGAGAAAGAGAAATATAGGGAGATAAAGTGAAGGGAAAGAGAGAAAGAGTGATGTGCGTGTGTGCTAATTTTTAAAGGGAACCAGAAGGAGAGAAAGATAAGGGAGGGCTGAACGGTGGAGAAGACAGAAGCTAAAATAGGAAGTGAGGACAGGAGAGAGAAACGGAGGTTGACATCAAATAGGTTGGTCTCCTTTGCTTTCTGTTTTAATTTTTTTCTATTATTATATTTAGATATGATTTTAGGGCCATGTAGCTCATTTAAAAAGGAAGTGAATGAAAGAAAAATCAGGTGAAATGATTGAAAAACAAGGTAGAAAACATGAGTTGCAGGTCATGGTTATGGGGGAGTGGGTTTGATATTTTATGTGTGAATTGAATTAGATGATGGGAAACTCATGGAGTGAGGTGCAAAAACGTTTAGGAAGAAAAATTCCAACAAAAAACCAGAGAAATGGGTTT